>JANAVB010011694.1:0-36751 GCA_029216955.1 Iris pallida | reverse complement strand
TGGCCGCGCGGGGATGGGAGGGGAGGAAAGAACAAAGAGGAGAACCCAAGGGTATTTTTGTCTAAAATTTAATTTTTTGATGGTTTCCGTCAAAAATGGGAAAAATTATACATTTTTGCAAAACTGTGGGGTGCATTTTTAATATGGGTATTGCAAGTGGGGGATAAGTCAAAATTTTTCTTTTTAATTTAGATAACTTCGAGGGAGAAGGGAAATGGCATTAATTTGGATATGACACTGTTTGAAAATTTTATCACAGGTCAACTAGCTAATGATATCGAAGATTTAATATAACGCTTGGTTTTTTTTTTTTTTTTGAGAGATGCAAAAATAATACTGGTTAATTCAATTCAGTTAGGAAGGGCTATTTGCAGAGGACAAATGCTTTGTCGTTGGATTGTTCACCCACTGATGACTGCACTATAATACTTATGGCGTGCAAGGTTATAATTGAACCAGGGCCGGTCCTGTAATTTTTCAGACCCAAAATGGCAGCAAAATTTATATTTTTTCCTACTTTTTTATATTATTTAAATATTTGTATTCTAATCAAGATTATCAATATCATCATTATCATTTTATTGTTTTCTATATCAGCTAATTTCTTCACATGACTTAATTTCGTTTATCAATTACATTTTCTTAAAATCGTTCATTTGAACTTTGAGCTCTATAAATCTATCAAGGACTCTTTTTTAAAATGGACCAATTGTTCTATATTTCTTCTTTTTTGTCTTTTTTTCATGTCCACTTTATTGTTTTCTAAATAACATATTTCTAGCACAAAAATGGAAAGAAAGCGTACTAAAATGTATTACTATAAATTGTTTTTGTTGAGCTAGTGATCTTTTTTCTTCAAAAAGCGCATAATACTATATTGACCTTCAAAAAAAATTTGTTTGTTGCACTTGTTGATTATTTGTTCTGAACTTTTTGAGCTAGAAGATTAAATTTAGCTGTAGGATATGCTATTATAGAGAAGTCGCAAGAGAAAGAGAATACAAATTGAATATTTTTTACAAATAAATAAAAAAATATTTAGCCTAATAAATAGAAAATCTATTCTATCTTAATATTTATTTTTTTCTTAGCTTAACTTTTTGTTTACTTACTAACCAAAAAGACTTAACGTAATTACTTCTAATGACTATTTGTTGTACTTGTTATAAAGCATTATGGTCGTTTGTATTATTTTTCTCTTCGACGGTTCAGACTTCGTCCTCTGCTTTTTTTCTTAATACAAAATAGAATAAAGTAGTTTTGGAAGAAGAAAAAATGCCAACTATTTTGTTTATAAAGGAGCATCTTTTGGGAATCCTTTGAGAGTGTTAAAAAAAACTACTAATTGATCATGTTTTTCAGGTATATAATGAACAAATATTCTTAATATTAAAATATATAAATATTAACCATCAACCGTCCTCATATTTCTAGAGTTCTAGCTAGTTTTTTTTTTGAGGACAAATAAAGAACTTTCATTCACTAATAAGAGAACAGTTGTTTGATCTGTCATGGGCGACAAGATCATATATACAATCAGAAATAATATCATGAACTGTAAGATTGTTCATAGAATTATGAAACAAAGAGAAAGTAGCTAGTTGATGAGCACAGCCATTTGCATTCCTATGAACAAAAGAAAAGGAGATTTCCTTGTTCATACTCTTGAGTTTCTTTGCATTCGCAACAGTATGACGAGCTAGCCAAATTGAAGATTCCTCATGATGATTAATAGCATCTATTAGAATTTTGCAGTCTCCTTCAACAATAGCATGCTTCATTTGTCTTCTTTCCACAAGAACAAGAGCTAAATGTATGCCAAGAGCTTCGGCTTCTATAGGAGTACCTCCAGTTTGAAATTTAGAGAGAGCAGTAATGAATGCACCTTCTGAATTCCTCAAAATTGCAGAGGCCGCCATCTTTGCATCCAAATAGGCACCATCAAAATTGATTTTCCATGTGTCTGCTTCAGGTGGTCTCCAATATGCATTAGTGTCAACTCTGCTCAAGGACAACTCGGGAGACGATGAACTCTGATTGCATGCTGCTTCATACTTCTCTTGCAGGATCTTACACTGTGTTTGGGAACATTTGTGGGGAGGGAGAGGAAAATTTGAGGGGAAGGAAAATGGAGGAGAGTAAAATGAAAGGAAAGTTAATTTTCCCTTCCTTTGTTTGGATGGACAAAAAGTAGGGGAAGGAAATTTAAAAACAATTTTTTATTGTTTATGGATATAGATATAATTACTATTTTCCTTGGTATTCTCAAATGATGCTTTAATATTAACTTTTTGAGGGGTGGTGGGGTAAATTCACTCAAATTCCTCTCATGTCTCTCCATTTTCCTCCCACATTTGGGAGGAAAATTTTTTGGTGGGACCCACCTACTTTTTCCTCTCAAATTTTTCTCCCCCATGTTCTCTCCCCCTTTCCAAACACCACCATTTAAAATTTTCCTCTCACTTTCCCCTCAACTTTTTCTTCCTCCCACTTTCCACCCTTCCCAAACAGTACCTTAGCGTCATGGATGATATTGTTGCTGCTGATCATCGAATTGTTGAAGATGAATTTATTCCTAGCTTTCCAAATGGACCACATTTGATATAGGCATCATGATACAATGTCTTTGTCACCCGCTTTGAGAAGTGTTGAAATTAACGAGGAGATAGTTGTATGTGGTTGAATCAATCTTGATATTGCATCAATCTAGCTAGTTAAACTTTGATGTAGTGATGTCCGCTAACATCATATCATAGCAACTCAAATTTGTATTCTCTTGTATGCATTTTATACGCATTTAATAGTTAAATTATATTTAGTGCAATACTTTTTTAAAAAAAACTATAATAGAGAGTGATGATGGTGCAGTATTGCATCTTTAACTTGTACACCTTAAGCTGAAGAATGTCGGAAAAATCAAAAGCACACTGCACCATTTATTCTCCATCAGCCATGGCACATAATAAACGATCAACTAACATGTTCAACATTTTGTACTCAAAGTGTACCAACTATATTGCATTTACGTGTCAAAAGCAAATTGAAATTGCACCATTAATTTAACAGTACACTTACATGTTCATTCCAAATTCTCACACAAAACAACCTGCCTGAAAATTTGGCTAGACACACCAAGCAAGACTCAAGGATCACCAAGCCTTTCTTTTTCTTCCGTTGACAACTTCAACTCCAAAAGCTGTTACACTTCTTCTTGGATCTCACCTTTCTTTTACTTTTTATATAGTCTTGAAAAAAAAGCTCACACATGCATTCTCCTTCCATCCCTCTATGAATCCCCATGCACACACAAGTACCTAAGTATTGCACTTCATATATAAACACACACCCACACCCCAACCAACACTTACATCAATGGCACCCCCTCATCCCCACACACTTCACAGGTACCCCTCTGGTCTTCGTGGTCTTCCTCCTCCTTGTCGTCCTCCATCGCCCCTGCGAAGCTTACCGCGTCGGAAGCGGACCTTTCGGCTTCAAGGGCCAGCCCCCCGCAACGAGTTTCGTTGCGGGGCCGAAGGTTCGATTTTCTCTCTAGGGGGATGCCCATACCGCCCTCGGGGCCGTCCAAACGCACAACGAGGTGCTCGACTCGACCGCGTGCGAACGGATTCCGGCGAGTTCTCCTTGAAGACTAGTCCTTTGTAAGTACATATTTCTACGATCAAGATGGGATTAGTGTAAGCTAGGTCCATTTTTCATTAGCATATATGCGTTGTTACGTATATGGGACTTCGTCAACACTGGTTTCAAGCTTTATGGGCCTTTTGTATGTTGAGAGAGTGTCATTATATGTTTTTTTTTTGTGGCGAGTGATGCAACCATAAAGAGATTTCTCATCACTTTTAACACAATATATGGATGTTCTGTTGGTAGAGGACTAACAAATAACTGCTCCACTCTGTACTGTATTGACTCACTCAATGGATGACTGAATGGGGGAAGGGTTCTGTATTATGCCTTCCCATTTGACAGTAATTATTCAGTGCTTCAGCCTCACAATGTGGCAATTATGAGGCCTTGTTCTTCTTCAATTAACAGTATGATACACAACGGAGAGAGCAAACAACATGATATTACAAGAATGATATGTTATACTGTTATTGGAGGAGAGCAAGCTAGATTAGAGGAGATTAGGGGTGTGCATCGGTCGGTGGTCGACCTATTTGGTCCCAATCGAAGTCGAACCGAAGTTAATCGGTTTGAAAATAAACAAAACCGAACCAAACCAACCAAATGGTCGGTTCGGTTTTGAAACCGACCGACTTGGTTCGGCTTGGATCGGTTCGACTTGGTCAATTTTGATCACATTAAAAAATGGATTGTATGTTTTTTTGTGAAACCTCAGTCAACTTGCACTTTGCAATAGTAAATACAATTCGGCAGCTTCAATTCAACTTGCGCTTTGCTGGTGGAGAAAAATGTCATTATACATAAATAAAAAAAATTATATACATTCAACCAAAAGTCTCTTTCATGTGCACAGGAGCAATTAAAAAAGAATAGGAGCCGCCAGCACTCCTCTTTGAGACTAGAGAGAGAGCTCTTTCAACTTTAACTTGATGTTGTGATGTGAATAAATGAACCAAGCCGGTATAATATAACCCAATGAACCCATACCCAACCGGCCAACCCTAATTATTTAACAAAGATTTGGTTCGGTTTCGTTTAGACGGTTTTTGGCGTAACCAAACCGTGAACCGAACCGAACTGGTCGGTTTTGAAAAATTGAAGCCGAACCAAACCAATTGAACCAACGGTTCGATTTAAAACCAATCGATTCGGTTTGGCTTGGTTCGATTTGGTCGATTTGACTTAAATGTGCACAGCCCTAAGCTAGATATCATCACTGCCACGTGGTGAGGCCGGATGGACCACTGAATAATTTCTTCAGTTTGACATGGTTAAATATATACATTTAACTACCCTCACTTTCACATATTCTCTAAGGAAACGTGAAACATCCTTCGTATGATTACATTTCCAATTCTTGGAATGGTTATGTATTATGTTTTTCAGTTTGACGAAAATTATTCAGTGGTCCAGTCTCACCACGTGGCGGTTGTTAGGTATTGTTTCCTCCAATTATAGTGACACACCATGGAGAGAACAAGCAACATAAGTACAAAATTGGCGTATTATATTGTTATTGGAGAAGAGTAAAATCTCACTACTGAATGATTTCACCACTTTGATATGGTTAAATACATACCTACCCTCACTTTCACATATTATGTAAGGAAACATGAAACAAATAATTACATTTCCATTTCTTGACAATTTTCTTACTTTAGAGGACAATCATTTAACATCGTAACTATGCGATGCTTCCGTGAGATGTAACCTCTTAGGTCCTGCACGAATAAACATGATTCAAATTCCTTTTGACCTTACTCGTCGGCCCCGGAAAAAGTACACATAAAAAAAAAAACTATACAATGTTGAATATCGAATGATTTCACAAGTTAAAGTTGTAAACATCTTGACCCTTTCAAATTTATATTGAAAAAGGTCTCTCGTGAAACTGAAACGTTCTTCTGTTTTCTTAATCTCTTTGCAACCAAGCACAATCATAGATCAGAGAGGGAGAATCTAAGGTGTGACCCTGGGTCCGGACTGGATCGTCCCAAAAAATATCGGGTCCAACTGAGCTTGGTTCGGGCCCAGCCCGGACAGCAACGGACTGGGCCGGATCTGACCCGGCCCAGTTCGAAGGATCTGAGTCAAGTCCGGCCCAGTGACCCGGCTTGGGTAGGCTGGGCCGGGCCGGGCCGGTTCGCGGGCGGGCTAGATTGCGGCTCGGACAAGCCGGGTTCGGGCCGGTCCGGTCAATTTTTATTTTGAGTTTTTTTTTAATGATTTTCAGTTTTTTTTTAAATTTTATGTTCTTTTAAATTTTAAGTTTACTTTGTTATTTTATTCTTTTTAAGTTTTTTCTTT
Organism: Iris pallida; assembly: GCA_029216955.1. Classification (NCBI taxonomy): domain Eukaryota; kingdom Viridiplantae; phylum Streptophyta; class Magnoliopsida; order Asparagales; family Iridaceae; genus Iris; species Iris pallida. Next base: position 30,793 of record JANAVB010011694.1, on the reverse strand, counting down.
AATTTTTAATTTTTATTTTGTTTTATTTTTTCCTCCTCTTTTATCAGGGGTTGGACTGCACAAGCTTTGTTTGTCATAGGCAGAGTTAAAAATTTTGTTTTAAGTTTAGGATTTTTTGTTATTTTTGATTAATTAGTTTTATATTTTAAGTTTTTTTATTCTAAGTTTTATTTGTTTTTTTTTTTAGTAATTTTGTGTTTTTCAAGTTTTCTTTCTTTTTTTCTTTTTTTTTGTTTTTGTTTTGTTTTTTTGTTTTTTTGTTTCTTGTTTTTAAGTTTTTTTTTAAAAGTTTTTTTTTCCAAGTTTTTTTAAAGATTTTTTTTTCAAGTTTTCTTTCACCCGAAGTGAATGGAAGTTCATCAGCAATAATATATTAGTAAATTCAGTTTTATGACGGGCAGCTGAATAGAAAAACGTACTCATTGAAGTACCCGCGGTGCCTCCAAAACTTATTTGAGTTTGGACCGTCGGAATTGAGCTCGGGTCGTAGAAGGTTTCGTAATGTCTTGTCATTGTGCCCGTGCCACCTCCCCTCTTCCATTTGTATATATGGAAACATTTCTTGCATTGTACCGCGTACGGAACTGGTTCACCTTTCCGATCTAAAACAAATGAGCCATTAGGTTTAGTCTCATTAAGAATAACAAAAAAATTTCAAATCTTTTATTTTTGCTTTCTCTTTACAACATTTTGGATATTGCTAGCAACTTCAGGAGGTGAACCAACTAAATCAGGAATAAGATTTTGCTCAAAAAAAAATTATAAATTTCAAAAACATCATTAGGTTAGTTTGAACCTTGTCTGACAATTTTAAAAAGACAAACTTTTTTTTCTCAAAAAAAGAAAACTATTTTACCGAAAAATAAATTTACCGAAAATTATTTTTTCTCAAAAAGAGAGAGATGGAGGAGAGAAAATTATTTTGTAAATGTAAATTAAAAAGAGAGAGACGGAGGAAGTCGTATATCGCCGGAATTGCTTGATCGGGATGTCGTAGATCGTCGGAATTACTTGGACAAATTTCTTGAATCCTTCTTGTGCTTGTGATCTTGAATTTTTTGATGGAATGAATTGTTTGTGTTTAGAAAATATGATTCATGACATATTTATAGAATTTTTTTTGAAGCCAAATGACCCCCTACCCTCCAAATAGAGTTGTTGTAAAGAATTTTTGGTCATTTTGCACAAAATGACCAAAATATCCCTTAAAACGGTCATAAAATGGTCATATAGTAGGGGTATTTTGGTAAATGGGGGCCAAAGATTCAAAAAAAAAAAAAAAGTCGATTCAGCCGGGCCGGTCCGGGCCGGGCTCGGCCAGGCTTGACCGGGCCTACCGTTGTATTCGAAAAAAAAAATCGGACTGATCCGGGCCGAATTTGGACTCGGTTTAGGAAACCCAGCCCGGACCTCTAGAGGGGTGGACTTGGACGGGCCGGACTAGAGGGCGGGCCGGGGGGCTGGCTGGGATCGGACTTGGGCGGGCTCGGGCCGGTCCACGGTTACACCGGACCGGATCACACCTTGAAGAGAACATCCAATATTCTCTGTGGGGTTCTCTCTTTATCCCCATGTTTCGGAGACATTTATAGGGACCAGTGCCCCCTCCGTCATGACCATGATCACAAGCACAATCATTATGAACAGCAGTAACACTGATGACAATATTATTATTAGCTGATACGTAATGACAGAATGAATCTAATGATGGAGCCAGTCAACAACCTAGGCCTCTCTTCCAAAGTGATCATACACTGATAGTCTGATAGTACTCCCCTCAACTTTAGTTCTTTCGAAAAAAATAAAAGAACGAGTTTTTATAGCAAATCATGGAAACATAATAATCAACTGCAGTCCAATGATTCTGTGGGCACCGAAACCAAGAAGAGAAAAAAAATCCAAGCCAAGATTTGGATGTCCCCAAACAACACCACTCCACAGTCCTACATATGGACCCAATCATCATCCCATCAAGTTTAAACTTGTGCCAGGAATATGTATTTTTTTGACCAGTTGGAGATCATATTCAAGTTCAAGACAAGAAAATAGAGAGAATTAAGAAAGCCATGCATTGCCATTAATTATACCCCCAACTTAATTATACATAATACATTAATGCTGTTGTTGCTGCACACTGACACAGCTCAATGCAACAAACCCTCAAAGCCCCCCATTCTATCAACAAGTAAGCAACACCACAAGTAAAAGAAACAGAGATGACACTTCATAATAGCTAAGCCAAACCATATGGAACATGCAAGAGATGAGTGTACGCAGTATAATTCTCTTCGTCTCTATGCGAAGAAGGTGCACGATAAGTTCGGCTCACTGATAATTTCTCAACCTGCATGCGAATGTTGCACTAAACATTTTGTTAAACTCTGAGGAAGTAGATGCTAAGCTCAGTGCCGCCTTTACCATCAGGGTTCATCATGTAGAAGGCTCCGAGTCCTTCGATCCGACCACCCTCTCGAACGTCGCTCTCATGTACATCATCTCTCCGTCTGGACCTTCGCCGCCGCTAGCGTCGGCGGGCAGGACCCCTGCCCCCATCGAGACCGGCTCGACCGCCTTCAGCACCTTCCAGTCCGCCGGCCCGCACTCGCGCCTGTGCGCGTAGCCGCACTTGCGCCCGTTGCAGTACGCGCGCCACAGCGGCTCCTCCGCGAGCTTCCTCCCTTCCTCCTTCCCCTTGGCGCTGCCGACCCTCCGCTCGCACTCCAGCGCGATCCTCACCAGCCCCGACGCCATCTCGCGCACGAGCACGCTGGTGGGCGTGGCGAGCTCGAGGAGCACCACGGGGCAGGTGCGGGAGTCCACCTGGAACGCCAGGTGGACGTGCCCGCGCCTGTTGCCGTAGAGGGTCCCGGTCATCCTGGAGTTGGCCGGCCGGTTCCGACGGCTGCTGGCAAGCGCAGCGTCAGGACGCCGAGCGGAACCTCGAGACGGCCGCCGCCGCTGTCGCTGCAGAGCTCTTCTTCTTGCCCGCAGCGGCAGCGGAGGCGGCCGTCTCGGCATGGACGGAGGGGGTGGAGAAAGACGTTAACGGAACGTCTTTCTCCACCTCGTCGTCCTCCCATCGCTTCCTCCCGGGCTCTCCTCCCGCACTTCCTTTTCTCATTACCCATTTGAAGTTCCTCCTGGAAGGGGAGTTCTCGTGGGAGGAAGAGGTTCTTGCCATTATGGTCCTCATTTTGGGAGGTGAAGCTGCAGAGGAAGACTTGAAGAGATCTAGTGAGAATGCAAAGACAGAAAGAGCAAGTTTGGGGTATTGGGCTTTTTAAAGTGTTTTAAAGACAAACATACGAAAGAGAGAGATTTGATTGATTCCCTTATTATGTCCTACTTACTTAAGGTGTGGGCGCACAATTTATTCCATGCTTCTGGTCTTTTGTGTCAGCAAATGTTGGTGAGAGCCCTCCCTCTTAATTCTGTAGCCAACACAAATTCTGGCAAAAGGGAGTGCGAGTGAGGAAATCAATGCACTGGCCACTGCGTGAAAGAGGAGCAGATTTAAAGTGGACGGATTGAAAGTGAGGCGAGACCGTCAGTGAGGACACCCTTGGGATGGGAGCTGGGCCTACATGTAGGGGTGCCCTCCCTCCCTCTTTTTGACTGGGGCTGGCTATAGTGGGGATCAAGCTGAAGCCGAAGGGAGGAGCACAGCACAACAGGACAGAGCCAACTGCACCTACTTAAGGAAGACAAGCAGCAGCAGCAACAGCTACAGTGGCATGTTTTGTGTTGTTACATTGTTTTCAAGGCTCAGAGATGCTGACGTAGGGATGTGTTGATGCCTTTGCCTTGTGGTGGTGGGAGCCGCCCTCCAGAATAACGACTGCTGGATTTTGTTTAGGGGGGTACCCTTGTATTGTTTGAAGCTTGAGCTACAGTTTGGACTACACCATTCAAATCAGTTCTTTGTTACTCTGTAGGAACCCACAGGGACTCCGAACTGATGCTGGGCCTAGCTTCAGTGGTGGCATGGGAGTCTAGTCAGTTTCATTTGTGTTCTATAGGTACATTAATGCCTTGCTCAAATTGTATCCTTACATGATTCTCCGGGTGGGCCACTTGTATTTGCTATTTTACTTGATGATATGAATAGGGTTCTTCTTGGGCTAACACAAATAAGAGTCCAAATGGCAATCACCTCTGGCCCCAGCGGCAACGGCTGAGGTGGGATAAATCCGTCCATCCGTCCAGATTCGAGTCATGGTGCGAACATTTTTTTTCTTTTCAATTTAATAAATGGTGGAAGTGGGAGCACTGGATCCAAGACTGTGATGTCGTATGAGTCGTACATCGGTTGTGTCTCCTCCATGACAGAGGCCACCTTCCTGTCATTCAGCCTAACATATGGGGAAATAAGGATTATATCTTATTTCATTCTTTGAGAAAACAAATTGGGACTTAGACTTCTTCTCTACTTTGTTAAGGAGAACTCTCTAACTTTCAAGAAATTATGACAAGGGTTTCATATTATCTCATATATAAAATAAAAAAAACCAAGAGGTTAAAGATAGTGCACATTCAATCAATCCAAGCCTTCTCCGACATATAATGGGGTTGGCTAACGATCCGTTTTGACATGATGTTAACCCCTTTATGTTATGTAAAATTCCTAACCAATGCAACTACGCGGAATCAACTTTAATATCGAGAGAGTTACTTTCTTTCGTTATCTACAAAGTGTAAATATACAATTAGTTATGAAGAAGAGAGAATGGGTTCATTTGGTGGTGGGTTCAAACAAATTATGAATAATGCTACAACGAAATTAAGATTTTAAGATAGTAATTCAAACAAATTCCTCCAAGACGGTATGGAAATTATAGGTTTTATTTTCCACTGACATTCCAAACCCAGAAATAAAACAGTCAACAAACAAACAATTCGTTATTTATTATGGGTACTGTACGTGATGGTATTGGAAAGAAATTGGAGGGTTTAGTTTCCAACTTGAAAAGAGTAACATCAGTTTTTTCCCCACAAGCTAGTACCTCCAATATAAGGCCTTAGGATCAATGCTTCCCGAGAGCCTAATTTTCTCAAAAATCGGATGCTGGAAAAGATCCACCGTCTACAATAGTAATCAGCATTTTTAGTATACCATTCCGGAATAACCTTGCATCATGGCTGGTCCGAGAATATTCGAGGCCTAGAGCGGAGCTTGAAAGTGAGCCCTCCTGAACGGGTAAATGAAAAACAACTGATTTTTCTAAACAAATTTATGGGTTTTTTTTTTTCAGATACCAATTTTATCAATCAAAATTAACAAATACAATACTCTCAGAAATATAATAATAAATAAAAAGATGATAAAAATTTAACTACTTGAGTAAATCGTAAGTTTATTGACATTTTTTTCTAACAGTCAAACAAGTCAAATAAAAATAAATCATTTGAAAACAAAATGACAAAATTACTGTTACAATAATAAAAGATATTTTTTTTTAAAAAGTACATTAGTTGGTCTCATGATACCTTATTAAAGTCATTATTATTATGGAATACAATTAAGTGGATTCGAACATGTTTGAACATTTCCATTATAAGAACTGACCGGACTAGAAAGTAAGGAGGCCTTGGCTATCTTGAGGCCTGAAGCAGTGGGCACAACTTGCCCACTCTCTGGGCCGGCCATGGCTTGCAGAAGAGTTCATCCTGAACTCTTCAACAAGGCATCATGGGGATTCTTTTTATGAGAGGCATAGTACTATAATATGCATAATCTCCTTTAACATGATATCCTGAACTCTTGAATCATGGTCACTTAAAGTTGCATTCAGTTAATCATTTCTTCTTTTACTAGACAATGGATATAAGTATAAAGTTCTCACAAAGACTTGTTAATAATAAATTATATATGTGATATAAATATGAGCTTCTAGCAAATTAGCACTTTGCACTCAGCACATTCTAATCTTTCCGATCGTTTGAAAAGCAGCAAGAATATGTTACAATCAAAGACTTAATTGGTCTACATAAGTAATCTATCTAGTCTAGAATTATTAAAGAAAAAAAAATCAAAAAAAGCAGATGAGAGGAGATATCAAATAAGATGTTGGAATCAGGCATATCCAAGCTTCCATACCATGTCTAAAACCGACCACAACAAAACCTTAGGCCAACCCACCCGAGATAACCAACCCCTTCTAATAACGAATGCCAAGCACAGATAAAGACAACGTATATGGTCGGTCGGTGACTACGTCACATGGACAAATTCCAATTTATATAAGTCATGTAAAATTATAAGATTGACAAGAACCAATGTTGAACCCTTTGTCCTAATAGGTTCAACCCTCTCACAATTATTAAAAAAAATGCTTAATTGCACTTTGATACCCTCAACTATTCCCGTTTTTCAACTTACTACCTCAACTTTTTTTTTTCTTTCAAGTTGATACCCTGAATTTTATATGGACAATAATGCCCCTGCCTAAAATTCAAAACTACCCTCCAAACCCTCCCTCCTCATCCCCGCTCCTCCCATCGGCCCCAACCCCTACCCCACCCCCACCCCCCGGGCCCCCGCCCCCGTCCCCCTCTGACCAGCTGCCTCCGCCCCACCCCTCCTCTGCCCCGCTCGCAGCAACCCCCACCCCCGCCCCCCTTCCGGTGCCCCCCTTCAGCCCCCAGCAGCCGCCCCCACCCCCCCGCCTCTCCGGTGGAGGCGGGAAAGGTGGGCGGCGGGAGGAGGGTGGGTGGCCAGAACGGGACATGGGGAGAGAGAAAGTGGGAGTCAGGGGTAGTTTGGGGATATTTTGAATTTTAGGTATTTAGTTGAAAAACTAAAATAGTTGAGGGTATCGAGTTGTTGAGTAAAAAAGTTTAGGGTATTAAGTTGAAAAACGGTAATAGTTGAGGGTATCAAAGTACAATTAAGCCTAAAAAAAAGACAAAGATTACAATGAATCACTCATCCTATCCGTAACGATCTGCCTGAACGAAGGCGTCGAGTTCCCGATCAGATCTCCTCTTCATTCTGCCTTGAATGATGAAGCGTAGGAGCAAAGTACGACCTTTTTCTTAGATTTTTCGTAGACAAGCACTAAGAATTTCTCCTCCTTTTGTCGTTCTTTGTGCCTCCACCCTCAGGATGGGAAACCTATTTTATTTAGGAAGTCCCTAAAATAGTCCACCATCAGATCTGACTGTCAAATAAATCCATGGTGCTGATTAAGATCCGAAACTCGTCAGCCCTGACGACACCGAATTAGCTCGAATAGAGTTCGGTCTGGTCACTGCAGAACAGTTTTGGAACAAATGTACAAAACTCAGACAGAGTTCGGTCAAGACCAAACTCTTGTCGAGTTCTATCCCTTTCATCCAGACTTGATCCAGCCTAAGGAACATAACTAGCATATGTGGGTACAGACAAAGGCGGGTATATAGATGCCTACGAATTGAAATAAATAATCATTTTATTATTACTATCATTACAAGGAGGCTAAAAAATGAATAAGGTCAATTTAAAAAGTTCTTTGAAACCTTGCCGACATGTTTTTCCTTAATTGATCACTTTTACTTTTATTTGAACGTTTTGAAATCTTTTTCAAGTCTAAATATGCTAATTTGTCTATTGAACAATAAAACATCATGTTTACTTCATATAAATCATTATATTATGTAATTATAGGCAAAAGTAAAAATACAACATAAATCTATATAAATAATATATGGCATTCTAAACTTTAACTTTGATTTAATGTGAAGTAGAAATTCATTTATTAGAGAAGAGTGCTAGAACGTTAGTACCTCTACATATATATAACATATATATTGGCGGAGAATAGGGTGGGCTGGGGTACTGGACTATAGTCTCCGGTAAAAAAAAAAAAAAAAATTACCAGATATTTTTATAGGTCTATTCATTAGGAGTCCGGTTGTAAAATTACTAGGTATGTCCCCTGGAATAGACATTGTTCGGAAGAACTTAAATTCCTGCTCCGCCCATGAACATATACGAGGACAGGCTTCATGATGATAAGTTTCTCCCACCTGCTCTAATTGATGATAGAGTGAGGAATGTGAATAATCAAAGGTCCATCCTAGCTCACTGTATTGTTCATGTCATTACCACGGAACTTTCAAAGATGGAGGTAAGTCGGGCAATGACTTAATCTTACCGACATCTCCATACATACAACTTTCTAAGGGATGAGAGCTTCCTTGAGTCGCAGCTGGCAAGGAAGAAAGATAGTACAATCCTACGTAGAGATGTTCAGTGGGCCGGGCGGAATTGACCCGGTCTAGTGTCTGTTTGACCGGATTTGGTTCCGACCAGATTAGTTTGGTCAAAATCTTCAGAGTGGCCAGGGTCCGGGCTTTTACCAATATATCCAAATCTAGTCCAGGCTCATGGTTCGGGTAGAACCGGGCTCAGTAAGTTTGGACATATATATATATATATATATATATATATATATATATATATATATATATATATATATATATATATATTATTATTTTTTTAAACCAAGGTTCGTATAAAAAGCCACCCAGCCGATCTTTACCCGGGAGCCGTGGCCACTGCCACCCAGCCGCTTCCGTGGGAATTCGATCCCGGGACCTCACCCAAAGTGGCAACAGACTTACCGGTACACCACCGTGCCATTGACGTGTGTGTATATATATATATATTTTTTTACGTGTGTGTGTGTGTGTATATATATATATATATATATATATATATATATATATATATATATATATATATATATATATATGGAGAACCACGAGTTGCTGATGGATCTCCACACGGTGTTGGTCCAAGCTTCCGAGAATCCGAAGGCTCTGAAGATCCAGATGATAAATTGCCAATCCAGTCTGTCGTAGGCTTTTTCCATATCAATCTTGACGGCAATGTTGCCCCCTCTAGCTGGGAACTTCATGCAGGTGATTAACTCTTGGGCCAGCATGATATTGTCCTGGATGTTTCTCCCTTGCACAAAGTCACTTTGTTCCTCAGAGATTATCCTGGGTAAAATCCGGCCATCCTGGACGCGATAATTTTGGAGAAGATTTTGTTGGTGAAAGTGCAAAGACTGATGGGGCGATAATCCCGAAAGGACTCTGGATTGTCTTTTTTCGGGATCAGAATGAGATTTGCGCTGGATATGGCTTTGGGGTAGGTAGCACCCTCGAAGAAGGCGATAGCCACTTCGGTGATGTCTTGCTTGATGATATCCCAGCATTTGCGGAAGAAGACTCCAGTGAAACCGTCTGGGCCGGGGGCACTGTGCTCGTTCAAGGCCCACACCGCGTCTTTCACTTCCTGAACCGAAGGTGGACGTTCCAGCTGAGTGTTATCGTTGTCATTAATGAGTCTAGGGATTTGCTCCAGGAAAGGTCTGTCGTTGCGAACGGTCTCTTTGGTGAATAATTTGGACTAGAACCCCGCCGCTGCTTCTTGGATGCTTTTATGGTCAGTAATGATGTTCTCGTTGTCGTCTGTCGTGCGGTGGATGGCAAGCTTCTGTCTGCGTCCGTTGACGCAGGCATGGAAGAATTTCGAGTTTTTATCCCCCTCGTTGTCCCATTTCAATCTCGCTTTCTGCTTCCAGAAGTCGGTTTCCACTTTAAGTCTGAATTTGAGCATGGCCTTGGTGAGGTTCAGAGCAAACCTGGCAGTCGTCGATCGGTCCGATGCAAAATGGATTTCGGCGCGGGTGACGTCGTCCTCCGCAACTCGTATGGCTTGGAAAATGTCTCCGTAGGCGAGTTTTCCCCAATTGGATAGAGCTTTCCTCGTCGCTCGGAGCCTGTTGCTCACCCGCGAAAGGGGATTGGGGGAGTCTTCCCGGTTCCAAGCTTCCTCGACAATGCCCAAAAATTGTGGGTGATCAGTCCATAAATCTAGGAATTGGAAGTTCTTTTTGGGAGGGTTGTTGTAGTTTTTGATTTCAACCAGCAGAGGGGCGTGGTCGGATTCGTTGGAGTTAAGATGTGACAAATTGGTGGTGATCCCCATGCCGAGCCAGTGATCGTTCGTGAGGGCTCTGTCCAGTCGGGAGTATTGTCGACGGTCGCCTTCCTGCATGTTGCACCAGGTGAAGGCGTTGCCGGTGAACTGAAGGGTGGTGTGGTGAGCTTTGAAGATAAAATTGTTGAAGTCTTGCATGGCCGATATGGGCGGGGGTCGCCCTCCGATTTTCTCTTCTCTGCAGGTGATCGCGTTGAAGTCCCCGATGCACAACCACGGGGAGTTGATGTGGTGGTAGTGGATGTTTATGAGGTCGTTCCAGAGATGTTTTCGCTTGGCAATATCACAGATACCGTGAACCGCGGAAAGGATGGAACGCTCGGGAAGCGAGGGGTGTTCCCACCAACAAGTGAGGGCCTGCTGGGAGTCCTGGATGACCTCGATTTTGACGTCCGTCGTGCCGAGGATCCATATGTCGTTACTGTCGGCTATGGCCGTGGGGAGGCCTAGCTGTAACTGGATTGATTTTAATCTTTTGGGCAGGATTTTTGGTTCGATGATAATGAGGATGTCGATATTGTGGATTTTCCGCAGTCCAGAAATTCTCCTTAATGTGGGTTTATTCGCCAGTCCGCGAACGTTCTACGAGAGGATGTTCAACATTAATGAAGTTGAGGGGAGGGTTTTTTGTTCCGCCGGGTGGCGGATCTGGTTAGAATGGATTTGTTATCGACAGTAGCTTGTTGACCTTGTCCCCGCTTGAGGTTGACGCTTCTGCCCGGGACGATTTGACAATGTCCCCACGCGGGAGAGACGTCTCCGCCATAGAAGTGGTTGGAGAGACGCTTGAGAGTTGCTCTTGTGGGTCCGTGGGAATGGTAACTAATTCCCCGGCAGAGTCCAAGATGGGATCTTCTGATGGGATGGCCAGGGAGTCACTGGCGCTCCCGCTCTCCAGAATAGTTTGCTGGATAGGGTAACCAGCAGCTTGAACCTGTAGTCCTCTTTGCACTTGATCTGGCCCGATGATAGCAAGGACTTCTACTACCGGGTCTTCGTTGGGATATTGATGGTCGATGCCGATGGTGTCGGTGATCTCTGCTTCACTCTCTGAGTTCAGGGGACTGTGTGCTGACTCGGTGAGTGCAAGTTCGGTCGGTGGGTGGCTCGACTCACTTGGTTCTGCATCTTCCGACTCTAGGACATCAAAAGGGTTGGAGAGGGAAAGATCTCGGTTGTTGCAAGGTGGCAGAGCTTTGATCAGAGTATTGCAAGGATGCTCGCCTCGGCCAGTCTTGCCGTCACTGGATCCGAATCGAGTGTGCGTGTTTGGGCGCGGCAGAATGGGTGACAAGGGCGTCCTTCCTTCCGCTGGCTCGTTATCTCTCCGGGTAGCTTTCTTCTTGAGTTCTGGGTGAAGGCGATGGCAGTGTTTCGTAAGGTGGCCCCTTAAATGGCCATGATTGCAGAATAGAATGTGGTTGTCGTAAAGGATTTGTTGGGTGTGGGACCTGTTGCCCAGCTCTATAGTGATGAAATTGGGTGGTTCGACAGAGAGGTCGAGTTCCACGCAAATTTTAGCATAGTGGGCTTTGGTTAGGTTGCTGGTCTCTGTGGCCGTGACTACGTACGTGCCGAAGGAGTTGGCGATGCGCCTAAGTGCTGCTGGGATGAAGCATATGAGTGGTAGATTGGGCAGAGTCACCCAAGCCGCGACTCTCGCCGAGTCTTCTTTGGTGGAAAACCCTTGCGACCATTGATGATCTTCATCATGTGGGGGTCGATCCTGCAGGTGCCTTTTGACCACACCGTCCTGTGATCGGAGTCGGAGGAAAGATGGATGAGAATGTGCCTGGGGTCGAGAGGTGCAACCCTGTATTCGGCCGAGAGGCCCCAACTGGCTATCTCTTCCTGAACTCTAGAGAGTTTGGGGCAGCCGATCGAAAACTTAAGAACAAAAGTGTGGGGGAAAGAGTGTAGGACCGTTGAGCACCTCTAGAGGGGGGGGGGGTGAATAGAGTGTGTGTGTGCAGCGAAAAATAATCACCAATTAAAAATTAAACTATGGCAGAGATATAAGAGACAGTAAATAAAGATAGAGAATTCAAACTCAGTGACACAGCGATATATACTGGTATCCCTCTGAGAGGACTAATCCAGTCTCGAGTACTCTTGCTCGATGTTAATCCACTATGGCACAAGCTTTAACTGAGAGCTTGCAGTCTCTTACAACACCGTGCTTGGTGACGAGCGCACGACCAGCTCCACAACACACACCGTGCTTGGTGACGAGCGCCACGACCAGCTCCACAACAGGAAAAGTTGTTGAACTTGGAACGACCTCTTTACAACTCTTGAAACACCAAAAGATTCTAAATCAACTCTGATAGTACTGGCTTTTGGCTAAGAGATGTATCGGTATGATTTGAAAGTCTTAGATCGTTTGAAAACACTTGAGTAGAGAAGAAGAGAATGAAGAATGAATGAATTAATGAATTGAAAAGTTCTTCTCTATTTATAGGTGTTTTCTCGAACCGAACTCGGACAGAGTTCGGGCAGAGTTCGGATGCAAATATCTCGCAAAGAGACGTTGCGCTGATTTGGAGGCAACAGAAGTTTGAATCATTTTTGACCGAACTCGGGCCGAACTCGGTTACGAGTTCTGTCAGGAGATATTTGAAAATCATTTGTAAAAACAGTTTTCAAAATATGTTTTTGAAATGTTTTGTAAATGAAATACGAATGGTAAATAGGTAGGCTTTTGGAATGTGGACAGTTTTAACCCTAAGCCAGTATTACCAAAACTGATTTTACAAAATAAATCATAGACTCAATAAAATAAAAATACAGAATAAAATGAGAAATGAGTCTTCTGAAGATTTGATGATGTTGACACTTTGTTTGATGCAGTACATCGTCCGTTGAATTTGATTTCATGTATCCTGAAATGATTAGCAGCATTTTCTATATTTTGTGTATTGACTTAAGTGTATGTTGATTATCGAAATCGGGTGTGACCATGGAATGGGCCAACAGTCTCCCCCATTTTGATAATTGACAAACTTGAGTCTATACCAAAATATATTTATATGAAATAGAACAAAATACAAAGTACCTGAAAAAAATGAGATGTTTTGATTTTGTTTTTGGATTTGTATATGCTTTGCTTTTTGGTATTGTACTCTTTTTCTCCCCATTTGTCAAGTAGTAAAATGACTTGGCTCCCCCGTAATATGTGAAGCCAACAATAGACAAACACAAGACAAAGTGAAGCAAAAAGACATAATCACAGCATAAGACATATGGAAACAACTAATATAGAAAAAAACAGCTCATAATAAACTGAAACAGTCATGAAAATTTCCACTAATAATCCAAAAGTACAACTGAAAATGTCTAACTAATCAGTTTAGACATGAAATAATAAAAAAAAACTACATCAACTGATCATCATCTAACAAATGTCCACTAGCCCATAGTTGAATCCACGTCACATCATGGGGTTGTCCGCACCAGGAGCCTCATGAGGAAAGTAGGTTGTAGTCGGGTCGAAATACTGAAAGGAAGCCTCATCAGTAAATCGAGGACCCGGAATGGTAGGGTGAGATAAGATGGTGACTGGATGGACAGGATCATGAGCCAGGCTGTAGTGGAGGTCAGCAATGCCATTCCTCAGCACCTGGGCCTGAAAAATGCGCCGAAACTCCGAATCCAGATGACGTTGCGTAGAGACAGCAACAAAGTCATCAAAGCGCTGATAGAACGTCTGATCAAATCCTGGGACAGGGGCCGGAGCAGGAGAAGCATCAGCAGGAGGGACCTCAGCATCAGCAGCTGGAGCAGGATGAGCTCCAGGAGGCAGAGGTGGAGCAGAAAATCGACGAGATCTAGTCAGCTCGACAGGAGTGGGAGATGGCACACGTCTCAAGATCAATTTCGAAACGTCGAAAGATAGAAGCTAAGTGCATTGGATATACTAGATTCCTACCTGCATTTCTGCAGTTAAGCATCCAGGATATCACAATTTTGGGAATAGAGAATGGGATGCCAAAGTGAATATGATACAAAGCAGATAGTTCCATAAAGGTTACTTCATCAGTAGAACCTTTCTTTGGAAGAAGGACGGAGAAAACCATACGATGAAGTTCATAGAAGGTTTGATTCAAATTTTTGGCAAAAATTCTACGGGGAACAGGGTTAGGATGACAGATTAGTTCCCTGAAGGAAGCAAGAGTGACATCAGCAGGGAATTGAATATGATAGATGTCAACCAAGGCATCACCAAGATCAGGAATATGGAAGAATTTGCTGATGTCGGTGGCACTAAATTCCAATTCTTGTCCAGCAACGCAAGAATAGAAATTTCCGTTTGGTTTTACTTGCAGGTTGCAGTAAAACATACGGACGGCGTTGTCATAAATATTTTCTTGTACCTCGAAGAAATCTCGGTACCCAAGTTGGTCAAAAGTTGGAGCGTACTCAAAGAAAGTAGTAAAATTTACAAAAGCTCCAGTACAAATACGACGACCAGAAAAAGAGTCGAACCAGAGATCCGAAAAATCTTTGTCCGGAAACAAAGTAGAGTCATATTCATCGGGATCTCTAGGTCGTGCTGGACTGAATAGACTAGCAGGGGTGTATTCAGAAGAAGAGGAGGCACCTTGGGAAGTGGTTCCTCTATGACGCTTGGGGGCCATGAGAAAATAGAAGAAAGTACATTTTGAAGAAAAAGGAAGGAGGAACAAGATGATCGCCCACTAGATCTCTTCGGAACCTTGCTAGGATGGAGGAGGAGAAGCCTCTAGGAAGAGAGGAGTGATTTCCACGAGTTGTTGTGTGGAGAAAGTGGAAGAAAATGGGTTTTATAGACACTAGGGCCGGCTGTTCGGTTCTGGAATTAATACAGCGCCGACCAAACTCGGTCCGAATTCGGTCCGAACTCGGTCAGAGTTCGGGCCGAGTTCGGCCACTTGCATTCCCGAGACAGTCAATGCATTCTGGTAGGTTTAAAAGTAGAATTTAATAACTTTGACTGTAATATTAAATAACGACTGTTATTTTTGGGTTAACTGTAGGGGTTGTCCCTAACGGAGGTTCACCGGGGAACTCTTAAATACCGCTTCGCTTCGACCGTAGTCGTGGTGACAGACATACCCTTTTTAAGTTTGTACCCAAAAACAATTTTCGTTAAATAAATAATAAAGTATCAAGTCATAAATTCAATTTTAATTACCATATATTATGAGTCTGAGAATTCAAGAATACCGAGCTCACGTCTCAAAATGTTAAAACGGTCTTCAGCCAATGGTTTAGTGAATATATCTGCTAGTTGATGATCAGTGTCAATAAATTCTAGGCAGATATCCCCGTGTTGTTGATGATCACGAAGAAATGATGTCTAATTTCTATGTGCTTTGTGCGTGGATGACAAATAGGGTTCTTAGTCAGATTTATAGCACTAGTGTTGTCACAATAAATAACATTAGTGTAGTGCAGATTGTAGTCCTCTAAGGTTTGCTTCATCCACAAAATCTGAGCACAACAACGTCCTGCGGCGATATACTCAGCCTCAGTTGTTGAAATGCTACTGAATTTTGTTTCTTGCTAAACCAAGAGACTAAGGCCTTTCCTAAGAAATGACATGTGCCACTGGTACTTTTACGGTCCACTTTGTATCCAGCAAAATCCGCATCCGAGTAACCTATAAGGTCAAAGGATTTGGTTTTGGGATACCATAAGCCAACTGTAGAAGTTCCTTTAAGGTATCGGAAGATATGCTTAACGGCACTAAGATGTGATTCCTTAGGGTTTGCCTGATAACGTGCACAAATGCAAACACTAAACATAATATCAGGGCGACTAGCAGTTAAGTATAATAAACTACCAATCATACCTCGATACTTACGCTGATCGACATGTTTGCCACTTTCATCAGCATCAAGCTTTGTAGATGTAGCCATAGGCGTCCCGATTGGTTTATATTCTCGAAGTCGTACTTTTTCAGTATGTCCTTCGTGTATTTAGCTTGGTTAATGAATGTTCCGTTCGAGTGCTGTTTGATTTGAAGTCCTAGGAAGAAGTTTAGCTCTCCCATCATACTCATCTCAAATTCACTCTGCATACACTTGGCAAAATCTTGACAGAGTTTTTCATTAGTAGAACCAAATATAATGTCATCTACATAAATTTGCACTAGAAGAATATCATCATTCATGGATTTAATAAATAAAGTAGTATCAATCTTTCCTTTCAAAATCCATTATCAAGTAAGAAGGCGCTTAGGCGTTCATACCAAGCACGAGGTGCTTGTTTGAGTCCATAAAGTGTTTCTTAAGCTTGAAGACGTGATCAGGTTTTTGAAAATCTTCAAAACCAGGGGGTTGTTTCACAAAAACCTCTTCTTTCAAAAAACCATTTAAAAATGCGCTTTTCACGTCCATTTGAAAAGTTTAAAATCATTAAACATGCAAATGCACAAAACATGCGGATGGCTTCTAGTCTAGCAACAGGAGTATAGGTCTCATCATAATCAATTCCTTCTTCTTGATTATAACCTTGTGCCACTAGACGTGCTTTGTTGCGTAGAACTTGTCCATCTTCACTGAGTTTATTTCAGAACACCCATTTGGTACCAATTATAGATTGACCAATTGGTTTAGGAACAAGTTCCCAAACTTGGTTTCTCTCAAATTGATTAAGTTCCTCTTGCATGGCAGAAATCCAAAACTCATCAGTAAAAGCATCATCTACATTCTTAGGTTCTATTTTTGAAATAAATGCTACATTTGCTGCTAATTCAGAATCTTTAAGAGATGAACGTGTACTTACACCTTTGGATACATCACCTGTAATGAGAGTTTCTGGATGATCTGGCTTGAATCTCAATGATTCAAATCTTTGGGCCATATCTTTTACAAGGCTCTTCTCAGTTCCTGCATCTTCAGAACTTTTATCAGTCCTTGCCTCTTGGGTCAGATCTTTCTCAGAACTCTTTTAGTCTTTGTATGTGTATCTTCATCATCACTGTCGCTAGATCTGTGACTATTTAACTCATCAAAGGTAACATTAATAGTCTCTTCAACAATCATAGATCTTTTATTGAAAATTCTATATCCCTTACTCTTAGCAGCATATCCGAGAAATATCCCGTCATCTGCTTTGGAGTCGAACTTTCCAAGTTATCCTTGGTGTTCAGGATAAAACAGCGACAACCAAAAACTTTGAAATAAGAATATTTGGAATTCTTCCAAACCAAAGCTCATATAGTGTTTTCTTCGAGATTGGTCGAATTAACACCCTATTTAAAACATGACAGGCTGTACTAACAGCTTCTGCCCAAAAATATTTAGGAAGATTATACTGATTCAGCATGACTAGCCATTTCGCTTAGAGTACGATTCTTCCGCTCCACAACACCATTCTGTTGGGGAGTTCTAGGACAAGAAAATTCGTGGTAATATCCACTATCATCACAAAACTTTTTGAAATCAGAATTTTCGAATTCGCCACCATGATCACTTCGGATACGAGTAATCATGAAGCCTTTTTCGTTTTGTACCTTTTTGCAAAATATCTGAAATTCAAAAATTGCATCACTTTTGTTTGATAAGAAATAAACCCAAGTAAATCGAGAGAAATCATCAACAATAACAAAAGCGTAGAGCTTACCGCCAAGACTAGCGACTCTACTAGGACCAAATAAATCCATATGAATTAACTGCAAAGGTCTCGAAGTACTTACAGCGTTGATGGATTTAAAAGTAGACCTATGTGCTTTGTTCTTTTCGCAGTCAGCACATACCATATCTCTCTTGAATGGAATTTCAGGGAGTCCTCTTACCAACTTCTTTGTATTTAGACGTGAGATAGTATCCATGTTTGCATGTCCTAGTCTCATGTGCCATAGCCAGCTTTCATCTTGATTGGCTACTAGGCACCTTCCTGCATTATTAGTATTCTCCAAAAAAAAACATAAATGTTGTCTTCTCTAATCCCTTTATATACGGGATCACCAGATGACATATCATATATGGTACATTTATCTTTCACAAAATTGATACCATAACCATTATCTGCCAAATGACTTATGCTCAATAGGTTATGTTTCAATTCAGTTACTAGACAAACATCATTTATTATTGGATAAGGAGAAATACCTACAGTACCATTACCTATTATATCACCTCTCAAGTTATTTCCGAAGGAGACGTATCCTTCTTTCTTCATCGATAGCGTAGCGAATAAAGATGCATCACCAGTCATGTGTCGCGAACATCCGCTATCGAGGATCCATTTGCTTCTAGCATGAGAGGGTTGAGGGTCACCTACAAGACAAGTAGATGAATCCTTTGGTACCCATTTTCTGAAGGTCCACTCAGATTAGCTTTAGGTCTCCAGACTAAAGTATGGTTGTCAACAAGCTTT
Source organism: Iris pallida (assembly GCA_029216955.1). NCBI lineage: Eukaryota > Viridiplantae > Streptophyta > Magnoliopsida > Asparagales > Iridaceae > Iris > Iris pallida. The sequence goes on along the minus strand of JANAVB010011694.1, from coordinate 12,438 downwards.
CTTGCAAGACAATATTGTGATATGTGTCCGTGCGTACCACAATATGTGCAAGTCAGTTTAGTGTAGAAACTGTGTTTGCAAGCTTGTTTTGTTTGGAGAACCTATAAGTGAAAGCATGATGATGTTCGTGTTTCTTCTGTGCTTTCTTGTGTTTAGTCCTTTTAGGTGTATGCTTAGCATTAGGACTAATCTTAGGCTGTGTCACAGGTATTGCCTGTTTGCCTAACTTGATTTCTAACTTTTTAGAAATCGCAATAGACTCTTCGTATCTAGCAGTCATATCTAGGAGTCTTTGTTCAGTTACTAAGTGCATCTTCTTCTCTATGTCATAAAGCTTTTGTACTTTGACATAGTCCCTTTCTTTCTTTTCAATATTAGGATAGCCTCATGATAGTCTACCTTGAGTTTGGCTATCTATTCCGTGTTACCGGTAGTAGATGTCTCTTTAATATCTTCAATCAGATTGGACAGTCTAGCTATCTCGGTTGTGTGCCTTAATCTCTTTTCGAGATTGCTTATACTTGTCGAGCACAGTTTTGTGATCTTCAAGTAGTTCGCTAAAGGCATTCTCTAATTCATCGAAAGTAAAATCATCAAACAAAGGGTTAGATGATACCTTATCAAATGCCATGAGACAAACATTTGCATTGCCGCAGGGTCTGTCTTCTTCTTCTGTATCACTGGCATTGCTTTCGTGCCAGATACTTGTGTTGGCATACTTTCGACCAGATGTTGCTTTTCTGCTTGATCTTGATCTATTGTATGGACTGCTTTTCTTGGTGGTTGGACAGTCCTTCTTCATATGCCCTGACTTCTTGCATCCAAAGCATATAGTTTCATCTTCGTTGCTTTCTTGGACATCTTTCTTCTTTCTGCTTGTGAACTTTAGATATTTCTTGAAGTTCTTCACAAGTAGGGCTCGTTCATCACCACTTGACGATTCTTCATCGGAATCGTTGTATGTTGATTTTCTTGCTTGAGCTTTGAAGGCAATAGATTTCTCCTTTGGTGTTGCTTCTTCAAAATCTTGCAAGTCGAGTTCATGGGTCATGAGTTTGCCCATCAGCGTTTCCAGAGTCATAGTGGTGAGATCGTTTCCTTCAATGATTGTTGTGGCTTTTGGATTCCAGTTCTTTGTTAGAGCCCGCAGCACTTTTCTGATCTTCTCGTGATTGCTGTAATCCTTACCAAGAGATTGTAAAGGATTAGTTATATCAAGGAAACGAGTAAACATCTGTGTAATTGACTCACCGGGTTTCATCTTAAAAGATTCATACTCCTGTGTCAGTCTACTAATTTTGGATTCCTTCACTTGGGAAGTCCCTTCATGGGTTACCTCAAGGAGTTTCCAAATTTGTGAGACGTCTTACAGGTTGAAACTCTGTTGAACTCGATTTTGTCAATTGCACAGAATAGTGCATTGATGGCACGAGCATCTAGGCTAGCTTTAGCCTTTTCAGCTTCAGTGTACTTATCATGGGTCTTTTCCACCAGCTGGCCTTCAACCACTGTTGGTGCTAGTTTCTTATAACCATCAATGACTATTGACCAAAGATCAAAGTCGAGAGACTTTAGAAAGAAAGTCATTCGTGTTTTCCAGTAGGTATAATTTGTTCCATCAAATAGGGGAGGTCTATTTGTGCATTGCCCTTCACCGTTGAATATAGATTTCACGGCTGCCATATATATATATACTCTCTAAGGTATGTTATATAAGAATATAACCTGCTTTGATATCAATTGTAGGACCGTTGAGCACCTCTAGAGGGGGGTGAATAGAGTGTGTGTGTGCAGCGAAAAATAATCACCAATTAAAAATTAAACTATGGCAGAGATATAAGAGACAGTAAATAAAGATAGAGAATTCAAACTCAGTGACACAGCGATATATACTGGTATCCCTCTGAGAGGACTAATCCAGTCTCGAGTACTCTTGCTCGATGTTAATCCACTATGGCACAAGCTTTAACTGAGAGCTTGCAGTCTCTTACAACACCGTGCTTGGTGACGAGCGCACGACCAGCTCCACAACAGGAAAAGTTGTTGAACTTGGAACGACCTCTTCACAACTCTTGAAACACCAAAAGATTCTAAATCAACTCTGATAGTACTGGCTTTTGGCTAAGAGATGTATAGGTATGATTTGAAAGTCTTAGATCGTTTGAAAACACTTGAGTAGTAGAGAAGAGAGAATGAAGAATGAATAAATTAATGAATTGAAAAGTTCTTCTCTATTTATAGGTATTTTCTCGAACCGAACTCGGGCAGAGTTCGGGCAGAGTTCGGATGCAAATATCTCGCAAAGAGACGTTGCTCGCTGATTTGGAGGCAACAGAAGTTTGAATCATTTTTGACCGAACTCGGTCAGAGTTCGGACCGAACTCGGTTACGAGTTCTGTCAGGAGATATTTGAAAATCATTTGTAAAAACAGTTTTCAAAATATGTTTTTGAAATATTTTGTAAATGAAATACGAATGGTAAATAGGTAGGCTTTTGGAATGTGGACAGTTTTAACCCTAAGCCAGTATTACCAAAACTGATTTTACAAAATAAATCCTAGACTCAATAAAATATAAAATACAGAATAAAATGAGAAATGAGTCTTCTGAAGATTTGATGATGTTGACGCTTTGTTTGATGCAGTACATCGTCCGTTGAATTTGATTTCATGTATCCTAAAATTATTAGCAGCATTTTCTATATTTTGTGTATTGACTTAAGTGTATGTTGATTATCGAAATCGGGTGTGACCATGGAATGGGCCAACAATGAGGATGACAATGAGGTCAATTCCAATTCGGAGAAGGGGACCAAAGGAATAGATGACTCCTGAGGGAATACAATGTCCGGAAGGCTGACGTCAGGGAGAATGAGACCCTTCGGGGAGGCCAAGTCCGGGCGGAGAGCTGCAGCAAAGGACCTAGGTCGATGGGGGGGTCCTGATGGGGAAGGGGCCGTGGTTGCTCCCCGGGGAGCAGTGGCTGCAGCAAGGAGGGACCCAACTCTGGGCGGGTCGCGGCGACAACGGGGCCCGCTGAAAGGAGGCTGCCGGAGGAGGAGGGGGTGCAACATCACCCCGAGCTGAGGGAAGTGCCTCCGTATGGGGATCGCGGACGGAGGAGGAGCGACCAAGGGTCCTGCCCGGGGGGGGGAAGGGAGCGATAGCATCACGGACCGCTCCGGAGGGATCTTCGGGCTCGGTCACGCTCAAGGAGGGAAGGACACCCGAAGGACCGGGCAAGGAGAACGTCGGAGGCTAAGGGAGAAGCCCAAACCGCCGAATACGCGATCTGAGAGATAGGCGCGGGCACCTGAGAGGCAGGCGCTGGCGCGATCCAAGCTGCCCCAACCGTGATACGCGCTCTGCGAGAAGGACGCAGGCGCGTAAACCTGAGAGTCTGGCGTTGGCGGGTAAAGGACGGAGGCTGGCGCTGCGCGTACACCTGGGAGGCAGGCGCCTGAGCGTAAAGGAGTGAGGAAGGCGCTTGAGAAGAATGCACGTAAAACCCAGGGAAAAGGGGGGTCCCACCAGGCGTAGAAGATGCTGGAGCGTAAACCTGGTGGTGGGTTAGCTTGGCCTGGAAAGGGGGTCCCACCAGAGCCCGAAGCGTAAAATCCAGGGGCGGGGGGGAAATTAGGAAAAGGGGGGCCCCACCAGATGAAGGGGGTTCCATTCCTGGCGCGTAAAAACCGCTCGGGCATTGGGCTTCTACGGAATTAGCTGCAGGCGCTGGGGGAATACGCTGATGGAGGGGGGTCCCACCAGAGGATGGAGGATTACGCGGCAGGTGTGGGGTATTACGCAGATGGTGAGGGGTCCCACCAGGGGATGGGGAGGCGCTGCCAGTAGTGTAAAGACCTGTAGTGGGAAAAGTATGGGGGGTCCCACCCGAAGATGGGATGTCAATGCCAGGAGCGTACAATCCGCTGTTGGAGTGGGCCCCACGGAATGAACTACTGACGTAGGGGTATAACGCTGAGCAGGTTTTAATAGGGGTTGGCCCACCACGTGGTGATGGTTGACTGAACCTACCACGTGATGCCAGTAAGGAAGCTCCCCCGAGCCTGCACCGCAGGTGGGCAAATCTCCGAGGAGATTATAGCTCCATTTGAATTTTGAATAGGTTCCCAGTGCCTGCACTGCAGGTGGGCGATCCCCCCGAGGAGGAGAGAGCTCCGGAAGAAGACTGAACAGAAGAAGAAGGCTGAACTGAAGCGGGATGGGGGGAGGATGGGGAGGTAGTGGAGGGGAGCTGGGGAAGATGATGGGAGTAGCGGGCGATTACGGCAGCCGGACGAAGCTCCGCGAAGGACGCCGGATCCGCCAAAAGATGGGAGTTAGGAACCGAACCTGAGGGGAGGGGGAGCGGGAAGTGGTCCGGGAGGGGGGGAGCAGCGGACTGTGGTGGGGGGTGGAGTGGCGGATGCCGGAGGGGAGGGTTCTGGACAGGGAGCTTGACGAGCTGGGGGGGGGGGGGGATGAGCGGGCGGGAGGAGGGAGTAGAGTTGACGTATCAGCTCTACACATTCAGTCGGCCAAGGATGGGCCATCGGCAGCCACCAACCGCCGGAGGAGTGTTGGGAAGGGGAAGCCCTAGGGCTTCCCAAGCGGGAAAGGAATGGGAGGTCAGGAGGAAGAGACATCCTATATATATATATATTATTATATATATATATATATATATATATATATATATATATATATATATATATATTAAAAGAAGGGAAAAAGAATTTTAAATAAAATAATATGTATAAGTGGTTAGTTTTATAATAATAAATATATAATAAAAATATGTATGTATGTATGCATGCATGCATGTATACATATAAATTTATATATATATAAAGTATTAAGTAATAAATAAAAGAATAAAATAAAAAGTCAAAATTAAAGAAAAAGTCAAAATCAAACATAAACACAAAGCACCCACACACACACACATACAACAAACTTGCCGAGCCCCCTTTCTTATAGCCCAGCCGAACAACCCGATCCCGATTCCCTTTTAAAACGATAGAGAGAGAGAAAGAGAGACAGATTTATTTTATCAGAAATCCTAACCCAATACTAGCCACACACCTCCCCATCGACGTCGACTACCTGCGCGCCACCTCGAGCACGCTGGAGGCCGACCAACGACCACCGGATCGTTCATACGCGCGCGTGTGAACACACAACACAGCAGAACCGAACTTCCAGGTACCCTTTTTCTTCGTCTTGTTTCTACACGCACACTCGATCAAATCGAGATCCGTAAAATTTTACGTGTAGACAACCCATATATCTTTAAATTGATGTATTATAATTTTGGTCATTTTTCATATTTTAATATTTTGGAAAATTTTTATTTTTAATATTATTTTATTGGATTTGTTTAGTCGGATTTGAGTTTCGTCTCGTTCCGACTTGTATTGTGACCCGGGTAGCTTAAACTCTAGATGGGACCCAATATTAAGTTAAGCATGGCCCACAAAACCCATATTTAAGTTAGTTAGTTAGACTAATTTTTATCATGTTAGAATGGTTAAGTTAGAGACTCAAAACTAGATCCTTTTGACCCCAAACTTGAACATAGTCTAGACTTAACCATATGAGACTAGAGAGGGGCAATTAGGACATTTTCCATTAGCCATAATGGACTCTTTATGGCAGCCACCTTTAGGGAAGAATGATTCATTTCATTCATTACAATCTTTCCTCTTTTATTTTCCTTTTATTCTTCCCTAATTTTAGAGAGCCTTCCCTTTTATTTGATCTCTAAATCAAATCATTCATTCACCAAATCTTCCCTCAATCATTCCCATTCTCCAAGGGAAGGGTGCTACCAAGGATTGGAAGAGAAGTGCAAGGAGGAGCGTCCACTTTGAGGGATCTTCGTATCGGAGCCGTGTCCTAAAGGATTTTATTGGGATTCCACTCCCAATAGGTAAAACCCATCCTCTAAATCGATTTCCTTTGCATATAAATTAGTTTTGAATCCGTAGGATCCATCCTCATGCATGTGTCCCCTTTAGATTCAAATTTGAGGCTATTTGGAGCTCTCTTGAGGATTTTAGATATGTGTCTTGTGTCCTACTTGATAGATCCCAAATTAGGACACCCCATGTGTATGTTTGTATGCTAATAGTTTAAATAGATATTTAAATTCAATTTTAGAATAGTTAGAGAGTGGATTGACCTTAGTTAGGATGAGTAGAATGAGTTTCATTTGGATACCTATGTTGGTATCCAAGTATCTTTACATGTTTTTTTGTCCAAAATAACTCAAATTCGTCATAATATTCATCCACGTCTTTATTAACCAAAGCAACTTAGAAATGTCATAACTTTTAGCTTAGAACTCCGATTTATCTTCCATTTTTTTAAAAGAACTGTATCGAAGTTAGCTTTCCAAATAATATATTTTAATAAGCCAAATTCGTTCTGAAACTTTCTGTAAAATTATTTGAGTGTCAGCTGTACGAAAGACGAACGCGTTTCGGTTTTCGCGATTCCGGGAGCTTCCGGACACGAAAATGCGATCCGTTTGAAGTTTCGGAAAGCTAACACGAAGGACTACGACATACTTTAATCCTAGAATTTAGTAAATGACCAATTGGTACAGTATTGGTTTTAAGTAGAAGAGTGACTATACGACATAGGCATTTTGTGTAACCTATGAGCCTATGTAGTATGGATATTAAATGAATGTAGAGTATGTAATGCATAATATGTTAGATGAATGAAATGATATATTATATATATATATATGATATGTATCCTCTTTACATTAATGTATATATATATGGTTGAATGCAAGCATGTAGGAATGCAATCAATGTAATGTATGTAAGCAATGCATAAATGCATGAATGAAAGAATGATATACAGTGTATGCATGAAAGTATATAATGAATGCAAGATATGAATGCAAGGTATACATGTAATGATAGATATGAATGCATAATGTATACATAATGTAATGCAATATATAATGATAGCGTGTTTGGTAATGTAGAATATATGATGCAAGCATGTATATGTCCACCGTTTTTCTTTTCCTTACATTTTTCCTTCCCTTTCCTTTCCATTTCAGTTTTTCCCTTTTTTTCCTCTTTTATTTTTACATGTTGTATACAATGTATATAATGTATAGATGCATGTAAGTATGTAATATGCATGAATGTCATGTATGTAATAAAAATAAGTATATGTATGCAACTTAATGATATGTGAATGGATATAATGCCTAAACTGAAGTATGCATGCATGGGATATGAATGAATGATATATGTAGGTGTTAAGGTAATGTAATATATGTATTCACATATATTTGAGTTAAATATATGAGTTTGTATGCATATATTATTGTATGCATGTATGCAGGAATGAATGTAATATAATGTAGAGTATGCATATATGAATATAATGTATGCAAGTATAATGTATTCAAATATGTATGTATGCATCTAAGTATGTATATAGTGATAACATGAATGAATGAATGTATAAATGCATAAATGAATGTCATATATGAATGAATGAATCAAAGGTACAAGTAAAATATAATGCATTGTAATGAATGTTAAAATATATAATGTATAAAAGTATGTATGTAAATGTGCATGAATGTATATATCTATGTAACTATGTAAATATGCATTATGTAACACTAGCCTATATATATAATATGTATATAATGTGGATATGCATGTATGTATGAAGGTATATATATATAGTATCTATTTTATATTATGCATTGTTGTGGTTCACATTGCCTTGTGATTGTGTGAGTGCTAGCCTAAGCTTGGTTAGGCCTAGTGAGACTTGTTTGGGCTAGGACTTGACCTATTTGACCTAGTTTGACTAGTGTAGTTGACTAGAGTTGACCAATGATTGACTTTAGCCTAGATTGACCCAAACATTATGTAGAATGCATTGTAGCAGTCTATTTTACTATTTTGGACATGTAGTGACTTGTACTATTCTATAGGAGCCAAATACCACTCCTCAGACAGTATATTCTCTTCAGATATTCAGGATACCAGGCGAGTACATTCTCTGATCATTTCATATCTTGTTTAGGATTATATTTCCTGCTTTAGATTATTTTACTTGATGCTGACACGTTGGTAACACGGATTAGTACTATATGGATCTTGTCGTGCGATGTTATCCCCTTAGCGGATACATCGGGTATTTCGTGTTCGTGTACTTTATCATGGACATCGTGTACTCCTTATGTACGTGCTATTCGTGTACAAATTGTGTGAAATCGTGTATACTCATGTGCTCACATGATCATCGTGTACAACCATTACTTTGTGTGCAATAACATAACTTGACTAGATCCTTGTGTATTGATTGGGGGGGGGAGTAGAAGTGGTTATGTATTCAATCCAGTAGATTTCTCGTGTACAACCTTTTTAGATTACTCGTGTACAACATCATGCCGTTTACATAACCGTCATGTACTCTAAATCACTAGCACTGATAGTTCTCTTATATATTGTAGTTATTTACTTACAGTCTCTCTTTTTACATCATGTTGTTCTTTCAGTTTCTTGTATCTTACTCTCTAGTATGATTATATTTCCTAACCTGTTATGATTTGTTGAGATGTACTGTACTCGCTCCTGTCCTAACTGGACCTGTTGATAAATTTTACAGATAGCTTGGAGGTTACCTGCTAGCCTAGAGGAGACACAGTAGAGGTTGGATAGATAGCTAGGGTTTTCTTATTTTATTTTCAGTTGTCTTGAGCTGTATTTACTCTATGGATTACTGTATTGGAGATTTGAGATGTTTTCTAGATTTTTGGTATCTTAGACACTTAGACTTCTATCTGTTGTATCTCTTTGTGGATTTCATATTTTATCTATCTTTTATCGTATTCCACTTTAAATGTGATTGAGACTGTATTCTGCTGTCACCTCCATTCGGAGTGTATATACTGTACAGGTACCTTATATTGTTAGATGATTGACCTAGGACAGCGTTCTACCGCCGACATGCGGTGTAGGCTGGACGTACCCACTTTCGTACCCTTATTCTAGGGTGCGGGTCGTGACACCCAGCCACATCCTGAATGAACTTAGCTACCTTAGCTTCGGTGAACAATCTGGCCTGAAAGGTTATGTCCAGATCTACTTTAACAAACAGCAAAATTCTTGTTATTCTGCTGTATTGCAACAGTACGTTTAATGTTTTTATTTATTAACTTAACTATTTTATATGGGAGTAGGGCAAATAAGTCATTTTAGCTGAATCCATTTTTATAAGATTCATCATTTAATCCCTCTCAACTTGTTTCAACTTGGCACAGACTTTTTATGAAACACTCATTTCCTATTCTTCTATTAACATACTGTCATTCATAATTTCAGCAATACCATAATTCAGCTGAATTCATTTTTACATATTTCTAAACTGCCCAATATACTGATCCATAAATTATGGTGGTTTTATTAGTTATTTTAGAAGTTCCCTCAGTATTCTTCAGTGATAAAGCACTCCAAGAACACGCCTCGTTAACCATCCTACTTTCCTTTAATTTCTTTGTCTAATTCGTCTGGGATACATATACACTGATCTGCTCACCTTTATTAAAGCAAGTTTGTTTAGTATTATCTTAGTTGATACCTTTGTTGTCTACAACTGTCTTATAAGATCTTATATCCATGTAACCCAACTCTAGTTTGTCTTTTACCAATTACATAATTTTGGGTAATATGTTGCAAAATTTATTGATTTATTACCTATTCTTATTGCCATCAATGCATATTAATCCAGTCTCAAAAACTAACTATTTTAATCCTCCTCCTGTTCTTTATGAATGCATATTAATCCATCTTAAGAGAACTAACTATATTAATCCTCCTCCTGATCTTTATGTCCACAAATTGCATTGCTTTCCCAATAGTGTTTATATACAAAGTAGCTCACCAAAATCTCATGTTATCTACTACCCTATAGGGTGCCTACTAAACATAGGGGTTGGAAAATGTAAGCAACTTGTTTTTTTCTTCTAGTATATCCTCTTCTTCTTCTTCCATAGTTACTTGTGAAACCTGGGCATGCTAGGCAATGTGTGGCTGGTTGCGTGTAGCCCAAATTCACTATTTGGATAACTAGCAGCCTATTAAGTCCATTGATGGGATATAATAGTTATTCCTTTCCTTTTATATTCTAGTAAAATGCTCCTAAGTAGGAGAAATAAAATCAAGTTAGTCATGTTTTATTCGTATGTTTCCCTTAAGTGATAATATGGAAACTTGGTCTTAACAGAGTGGTCATTATATATTGATATTATTATTCAGACGGGCAGGTGTAAACGAAACTACACAGGATTGTCCGTTCAGCCACTACAAACTCATTGTTCAGTTTTTGAAGCATCTGCAATACAGGACCATAAGTTGGAGGGATTAGTTCATAAGCCCATTCAAGAGCTTTGGATGCCTGACCCTAACGAATTTCCACTTCTATTAACGAAGGGCATTGATTCTTCATATCATAAAGTGGCTCCAAAGGCATATACACTAACCGGTAGCAGTGATCCTTGCTATATTGAAGCATATCATTTGGCAGACTCGGTTGATAGGAGGATCACAATGCATTTACAGGTAAATGTTAGTTTTATTATGGTTAACACTGCATAAACTGTGAATTCTATGTACTCCTATGGGTACTAACTGGTTATAACGATTTCCCCTTGATAGACTATTAACTTGTTTTCACTTTTAATGTAATATGTAAAGGCTCATGCAATGAAAACAGGAAACTGTCATATGAATGACCATTCTTTATGGTCTCCTTTCTCAAATACGATATATGTCATATATTATTTCTTATTCCTTATATAGCATTTGCTGATTGTTACTCTAATTTTCATGATTCTCGTGCTACTATAATCTTACGGATTTTTCTCATAACTTGCTATGTTGGCAACAACATTTTTTAACTAATGTTAGTTTCACATAAAGGACCGAAGAAAATGCAATTCCAACATACAAGACATTGTGTTCCCTCAAGAGCACCCTTGTTGAGCATTGACTGCCTCTGGAAAAGTTTTGACCCTAACTGTGACATTCACAACTATGTATTCCTTAGAAATAGTCAACCCTCCAAGAACGTGATCTTGAAGCTTTTTGTAAAGTTCTTACTTCTAACACTTGTGCTCAAACAATGTGATGGAAAAAAGTCAATTCTAAATTGCAATATTTTTGCATCTTCGGTTACAGGCTGAAGTATCACACATTTCAAAGAAAGAGTTGTTATATGCTTCTTCATGACTATGAACTTTGGCAGAAGTATCACATTTCAAAGAAAGAGTTGTTATACTACTTCTTGACTATGAACTGTGAAGAGAAATCTAGGGTTTTGTTAGGGTTTGTATCATTATTGATGCTTCAGGTAGAGATGAACTTAGTGTTGCTAAGGGTTAGTATCATATTTTCCAACACATGGTTATTTACTATTTTTTTTTTTCCTCGTTGTAGGTTCTAATTGTTGAGTTTCTCGGCAAGTTTTTTAAAACTGCCATGCTTAGTTGGAAGCTGTGGCTGGTTTCAATTGCTATTGCTTTCATTAGGTATGTTATGTTCATTCCAAATTTAGATGGTTAGTTATTGTCAGATGCGACTGAAAACTATTCTATCTTGTTATTCATATTATCTAAAAAAATCAGGCGATAATAACACACTATTTATTTCATGCATTAATGTACTTTCATACTGATGTTGCTATATTTTGCATTTGTTGCCAATGATTCTCTGTTTACTTAACCTTTACAAACATGTCAGTTTTCTCACGATTAGATCTTCTTCAAGCTATGATTTATTTAACAGAGGTGTGGAAGTGGTTCATAAAACTCAATGTTGGTCTCTTATAGAACTGATGCCGAAGCTTTGAGATCATTTTCCCTATAATAATTTATGCTATTTTACTAAAATTCTAGAATGGCCTTATATCTCATAATAATACCTCATGTTAATTACAGAACCAATTTCTGCATACTTCTCTTTTATCTCCCTATGCAAGTTATTGTGAATATTTTGTCACCTTTCCTGTTACTATTGTTTCTTAATTGCTTAGGTAGAAACAGATCGCACGGTATTTTTTAAACTAGAACCTAGAAAATTTCATATTGCTCATCTTTTATGCTTATGTGTGTCTATCTCAATTTTTTTTCAATTGCTGAGGTGTTATATACTGAGTCAGGATTCAAGGACTTGTGTTGAAAACTAAAAGAAGTGGCCTATTACTTTACGAGTTCCAGAAATGCGTTCCATTCCTTTGAGAAATTTCTAAAGATCTTTGTGCTTTATATTTAGGTCTCAGCAGCACAAGATGCTCTTTTAGATGTTGCAGCTGGGAAAAATAAATATCCAGTGCTCATGGTTCTTACATCCTTTGTGTCAGTATTTATGGAATCTTTCGGGGCTCCCTCTTGCTA
>JANAVB010011693.1:0-25316 GCA_029216955.1 Iris pallida | reverse complement strand
AATTCCCTTCCCATATTGTTCAATTCACCAGGCCTATTAACTCACTAGTACACCAATGAAGGCAAGGTATTTTTAGAAATTTGTGAAGGGATTAGTCGTAGGGGGTGGTGTCAGGAAGAGTTGCAAACCATTCACTGATACGCTAGCCAATACCAGGTAGCAGTGCCCATACATATGCATATATATACATCAGTACTAGGAGTTCCCCATGTGTATGTTGCCCTGCGTTATGTAACCAGCATAGGCCTATCTATTCCCAGTCCAGTTTTTCTCCTAGGACAGATGATTGATATCCTTACAGATATCAATTCCTTCATGATCAGTTCCCTGGACTTGGGTTCAGTGAAGGAAGTGTGGAGATTCTAAGTGGAACAGGGCATTCATTGTCTAATCAATTCCATTTCACTTTTGTTTCAGACCTTCCAAATTTAAGTAACCTGACCCACATCATATATGTCCTGCATATAGGATCAGTATCATATTTTGCATATGTCCTGCATATCAAATCCCAACTGCCGTGCCATTCATTCAGTGCATTCATTCAATTAGTTCCTTAGTTATGTCTTACTTTTGGGTTCAGACAATTACTTTGTGTACAGATAAAATAGGATGGTGTGTGTAGGTGTATAAAGGAAAGGATATGTAGATAGGAAGCTACAAATCGAATACACTTAGTGTAAAGACCCGCTGATCTACACAAATCAACAATGTGTGTTCAAACCTGGGTATCATGAACATGGGTATTGTCAGATCCCTATTTTGGAAATAGGTATATGACTGTATTCATATTTGGAGGATTTTTGAAATTGGGTATTTTTAAAATTTTATTATTAATTATTGGAGGTGAATTTTCCTCATTTTTATTATTGCTACTATTATTTTCTTGATCCTAAATCTACCCCCCTCTAAAATCTACCTAACCCTCTCTCATTCTCTCTCTCTCTCTCCTCACTCTCCAGGAGAAGCTTCTCATCTCACTCTCTCTCCCGACCATCTCTCCTCCCCCCAGCCCTCTCTCTCCTCCCTCAGCTCTTCTCCTCCCCCTCTCGGCCTCCTCCCCCTGGCTGCGACCGCCACCAGCCCACCACTGCGGCCTACCACCGCCTGCGCCACCATCTCCCACCACTGCCACCTCCATCCGCCACCCTCGCCGTGGTTGCCCCCGTCTCCAGCCTTACCACCGTCGCCATCACCCTCCAGCACCGCCACCGCCACTGCCATCAGTCTCTCCCCACCACTGCTTTCCTCCACCACCATCTCCATAGCCGGTCACCGCCACCCCTTCGCCGTGGCAGCCCCCTTCGGCCGCCAGCACCACCGTCATCATCTCCGCCACCACTTCCAGCGCTGCCACCATCGTCATCGTCGCCATCTCATCCTCCTCCGCCGCCGGTGAGCCTCTCCTCCGGCCTCCCCTCTCTCTGTGTCTCCTCCTCCGCTCGGAGCCGCCGAGACATGGCCGAGACCCGAGCTCCTCCGCCCATCTCTGTGTACTCCTCCGCCTACCCTCTTTTTCTTTCCTGGCGACCATCGTCGCCGCTGAGCCTCGCTGGCAGCGCCAGCCTCGAGTGGCGGGTCGCCCTTGGGCCCCGCGCTGCTCGAGCAGTGTGCAGCCTTGGGCATCGCGCTCTGTAATACCCAGTTTTCCAGATGAGGGTATTTTTAAATTTTGTAATTATAATTATTATTCATGATATTTATTTCACATTATGATTTTTGGTAATTTTTAATAATTTTTAAACTATTTAAAACTGTTTTAAGTCATGACTTGTGATTTTGATGTGCTGCTAGTGAAACTGAGAGACTGCATGACCTAGAGCCTAACCACGTCATTAGGATGATTAATTATCATTTTTAGCCTAGGGTATTTGGTCATTTTGACTTATTTGATTTATTTGGTGATTTGTTGAATTGGTGAATTTTTGGTTGACTTGACTTGTTGAGACCTAGTGAGCTAGCCTAGAAGCTAACCCTAGCCATGGTGACCCTAGTCTAACTTAGGTTAACCTATATTTAGTCTTTAGAAACTAATTTTAGAATGAGGGGATTTGGTTTAGTGCATTTAAGTCATGGTTCATGGTTTCATGAAATGACTTATGGCTAAATGATTTATTTTGATCATGACTTGGCCCATGGCCCATAACTAGAAGCCCTAACCCTAACCAAACCCTAAATGACCATCCATAGGGATCTTCCACCCTATATAAAACTTATTCTCTAGGGCTTGCCTCCTTCTTTCATTCATTTCAACATTGGAGAAAGAAAGGTATTGTCCCTCTTCCAAAAATCCCCATAAATCCATTTTAATTCCTTTTTGATTCTAGTTTCTTGTATTAGAACCTAATTTCCTCCTATTTTCTGAATGTGGAATTTAATTCCAGCTTTGGAACAATTTGGAGCTTTTGGCACCAAGAGGAAGAATCCCCATTTGAAGCTTTTCCAAGCTTTTTGCACATAGGTAAAACCCTTAAATTGATTTAAACTTCAGTTTTCTTTGCATATAGGGCTAGATCTAGGAGTCTCCTAGGTGTCCCTAAATTTGGGTGGATTTTGTGTCCGTTTGGTGTCCGTATCGGACACGTGTCGTAATATGGTGTAGGTATTTGTTGAAATGCCTCTATGGATTGAATATTGATATTTTTCGAAAAAAATTATATATTTGAGTAGCTCTTCATGTGTAGATTTAATATTTGTATGACTGAGAACGATTCTATAGTTTCTTCGTGTCCAAAACGGACACGCACCACGTGCACGACACAGCGCACAGGCACCGTGCGGCTGCCCTGCTGCTCGACCTTGATTGCGGACACGACACGCAATGTTTTGACACCAATTTTTGTGGACACGTTTCCCTAGTGACTGACACGACACATGTAAAATTTTAGGGGATCTCGTTTTGTGTGCACGGAGAAAATCGACCCGCACGAATTTTGCACAGGCACACACGCACGCAGGAAACGCGACTGATACGCGGTTCGACACGACACCACGCGTATCGTGGACACGGTGCAGGGTGATGGGACCCTAGCCCCATCCTTGGCGCACCCCAGGACACGAGCACGAGCCCTATGGTGTCGTGTGTCGTGTCCTAGCTCACTCTACACCACAGGACGAGGATTTTCCTGAACAGTGTCACTGCTGTGTTATATTTTGTTTGGACACGTTCGTGTCCAGTTTCCTGGACACGAACACATCCCCCACGACATGTGTGAGGTATACCTACCCACTGCACACCTTGCTTGTTGATTATTGGTTTTCTATCAATTTTCAAGGGTCGTTTACACAATTCTCTGATACCATGTTCCTATTCAAATTTTTCTGAATTAATTTCCTGTTTAACCTGTTTTAGATGATATTTAAACCACTAAATTGATTCCCACATGTGTGTTAGTTCCTGCTAAGTTTGGTTCTACATGTTAGGTTGGTTTTGCATTAGAATAATGAGATTTTGAATATGTGTTGGACTGCTTGAGTAGACTGTTACACGTGTTTTACTGAATTTTGATTTCTAACATTTAATCCATGTTTTACAATTGATTTCGAATGAAAACTTTCATGTTAAATTCTTATAGCCTGTGTTATGTGGGATATTGATCGGGTTGTTGTGCACAGTTCAACTCAAACCTGGAATTGATTACATTGACACATTGGGTTTTCCTAATACCTGTCATGAATGCCACTTTCCTGTTAACTGACACTACCTATCACACACACACTGAGAATTTAGTTCTCAATTTTTGCTTATGGCTTCGAATTGCAGGAAGGTAGAGTGATGCATTGTTGGTTACTTTCTGAACCGATTCACTGGAACCTGAGAGATAACTCTCAATGTTTTGCCATGTTACACTTCACTGCACATACACCTTACTGACTTGGTTTTTATGTTGAGTTTTGAAGAAATGTATTTGACAGGTATTGGTATGTTGAGGGGTATCCTAGTTGCATATGTTATGTATGAGGGTGCATACATATCTATATATATTGGTGTTTGTGTGTGTCTTACTTGAGATATGTGAATGACCATGTATTAGTAGTTAGAATCATATTTCAGTTTTGGCCTAGCCTGGTTTGGATTGCTTTGCAACAGCAGGCCTGATTTGCCTTGCCTTGGCTTGCATTGCAGTGGCATGGCAGCAGCCTTGACTTGCCCTGGCTTGCATTGCAGAGCAGTGAACAGTAGGCTTAGACTTCGGGTCTAATGTGATTGGGTTTTGTATTTGAGTTTTCACAATTTTTTGAATGGAGCACTGCCATAGGCTATATAGATTCCTGAGATTAGTTCTAATTTCTGTCCACACACACTATTCCTAATTCCTGTATCTCCTGTTTCATTTCATCCACTGCACATATCAGTCCATATTACTCTACTGTTCAGTCGAGCCTTGTGCTGTACACACATCATGTCCACATTCCTGAGAACAATGTTCCTATTATACACTGTCACTTCACTTATTTTCTAAGACACATTTGACACTTCTGTTATTTTTCCATACCCTCTTGACCCCCTGCAGATTTTGGTAGTGTTCAGTTTACCTACTTTGTGTGTGTGTGTGTCTTTTTGAATAAGTATAGTAGCTATAATAATGGGTGTACTAGAGTAGAGGGTTGGCTTATAGTTTAGGAGTTAGAGGAGGGTGCAGGGCTTAGAAAGGCCTGTGTGATTCAGGGAGTTTAGTGACTTTGAGGGTGTGCTGATTTGGTTTACATGTGTGAGAGCATTGAAGGCTCGAGTTTAGGTAATAGGGGTTCAGTCCTAACCTGTTTAGGATTAGTGTGATTCAGCCCTTAGGATATCAGACCAGACCCCTACATGAGTGTGGGACCTTGGGTTATACCTCCACCTTAGTTCAGATAACTTGGTTTGAGCCTTAATCTCATATCCAGTCTTCTTGGTCCATTCCTATTAACTTAACCCTAGCAACCTTATACCTTTATGTACATGTGGTAATAGGAAGGAATCCAGTGTCAGTAAGCCAGTGTGGCTTGGCTTGCTATTGTCAAGAGCAGGACATGGGCTATGAGGGTAGGTATGGATACATGTATGTGTGTAAGTGTGTGAGTCTAGAGAGAGTTGAGTGAGGATAAGGTTGCCCCTGTGTATGTGTCTATCTATAGATGTGTATAGGTATATGGGTATATATATGGGAGAGTTATATAAGTCTAGGTCTAAATAGGTAAGTTAGTTGTTGTTTGAAAGTTCACATATAGTATATATATGCCTAGGGCTATAGACTTTGGGTAGGGTATATACATTGTTATGTATATAGAATATGGTGTTAAGGTATCCTAGTTATACTAGTATATGGTTGGTGTCTAGATAGCCTTAGAGTTTGACCAAACTCTAGATTTTGACCCAATAGGCTAAGATTGACCAATATTGACTAGAGATGACCCAGAGTTGACCAAATTTGACTTAGACCTAGTTTGACCTAGACAGTTGACCAGGGTTGACTTAGAGTTGACTTTGACCTAGATTGGCCTAGAAATCATGTAGATGCATCATAAACATAATCTGTCTTAATTTAAACACATTATAACCTATATTTCTCTGTTTAGGACATTTTGACTCTGGTGCAGGCATCTGATATTATACTACTCTTTTCAGAGTAGCAGGCGAGTACATTCTCTGATAGTTCTCTCATTTATTTGTCAATTACTGTACTTCAGTTCTAGTTAGCTGTATGTGATTCTCTGCTACAAACACGTATTTTTATTTCTGAATCCATGTATATGACACACATACTTACTCGTCTTACCTCTATTATTCGAATCACCATACGAATCACTATTCGAATCACCCTATTCGTATCTTCATATGTTGGTTGGACTTTTATTCGATTGATGTGTCGGATTTTGGATTCATTTGTATTAGATGGACGGGGAAATACTTGATTAGACATGTGAACATTCCCACTATTCGAACCACCCCCTGTGAATATATTCGAACGATAGCCATTCCACACCCGGCCAGGTGTGTGATGTGCCGGATTTACCCTTAGCCGTTTACATGTCTAACTAAGTATTTTAAAACACACTTGGAGAATTTATTCGAATCATTATTAGAACATCATGTGAATCACTATTCGTATCACCTTATTCGTATCACCTTATTCGATTCACCTTATTAGAATAATGATTAGAATTATATTCGACTCATCTTATATTAGACTCACATTGGGATTACACTCGACTTATATCGTACCATCTGAACTTATTATGTTACTCTAGTTCAGCTAGATTTTATTTTACTGTCTTCCTTGCTATGTTTCTCTTCTTGTTTAGTTACCTTACTTTCCTTGTACCTTAACTGCTCTCTACATCATTATTCGTACAAACTGCCATATTCATCAATACAACTGTCTGTAACTGCTTTATAGTTCTCTGTCATTTACTTGGGTTTGCTAGATGAGATTGTGCTCGTTCCTGTCCTGACTAGACCTGTTGAAAATTTTACAGATGATTGCCCTGAGGACACATGCCCTACATTTTACTGAGGAGATGGCTTAGCTACCTATGGCCCCGACACTCAGGAGTGATCGGGAGTTTAGTTAGTCTGTCTTGTTTTAGTTTTTCTGTTTAGATCCGGAGTTGTATATAGAGATTTGAGACTTGAGATGTATTTGAGATTATTCAGATGTTGATATTATTTCAGTAGTTTGTTGTCTTCAATTTCTTAGTTATTTTCTGTGTTATCTTATCGTGCTTAGACTGTGTTTGAGTTACACCATATCTTATACTTGTCCTCCGTTCAGAGTTGATCATGATGAGCATGAGTTGATGGTTAGTTAGAGACTTAGAACAGCGTTCTACCGCCGACACTGCGACGTAGGCTGGGCGCTGTTACGTACTCGTACCCTCACAGTGGGTGCGGGTCGTGACACATTTTTAGTGGTGGCCCATGCAGGTCGAGAGTCGCATTAGTGCGATATCGCGGTAGTACGGCGACTTAGTTGTACTGCTGCGAGCCTGCGATAGGACTGAAAGATAGGCTTTACCGGAGAGGCACTCAATCACAGTTAGGAAAATTCTGCTTTGAATCATGCCATCTACATATCGTACTGATTTGCCTTCTTTGAATAACTGTCCTCCTTTGATATATCGATTCATGCTCAGTATTGACTTCCTTGTTCGATCTGTCTTCAGGATGGTGGAGACACGATCACATCGCTCGGGTGCAGCAGTCGTTGTGGAGGGGACTGCCACCTCTCAGCCAGATCAGCAGGGTCAGGTGGATGCAGCTCCTGCCACCTCTGCCCATATTGAGACTTCAGTAGCAGCAGCAAGGGGTATGCCTTCACCAGCTCGGGGGCAGGACCCAGTCATCCCAGAGATGCAGTTCCAGTAGCCGCCGCCTACAGGACATGTGGATACGGCGCAGATGTTCGTCTACTTCCAGCAGTTTATGGACCGGCAGCAGGCCCGACAGGACCGAGGCATGGAGTTGGCCCTTGCGACGGTCGCAGCACGACCAGTGATCCAGCAGCCGAGGACACCGGGGATCGAGCAGTTTCAGAAGATGAGCCCCAGAGACTTTCTGGGGACAGAGGGGATCCTATATGCCGATTAGTGGATCGAGCATATAGAGGAGATCTTTCGCCTGGCCAGGATACCAGCAGATCTTCAGATCGAGGCCGCAGCTAGCCGGATGCGAGATCTTGTTCGTACCTGGTATCAGTCAGACCCCAGGGTGGGAGTAGCTGGACAGTCCTGGGAGGAGTTCAAGGGCTTCTTCAAGAAGAAGTTCTTTCCAGATTCAGCGCTTCGAGCCTTGGAGTCGCAGTTCGAGAGCTTGGTTCAGGGGAGCCTGTCAGTGGAGGAGTACGCTGGGGAGTTCGGTCGCCTCAGCAGATTTGTAGAGGGTTTGAGCGAGACGACGAAGGCCCAGAGGTTCCGAAAGGGTCTGGTCAAGGAAGTCAAGTCCTTGACCAAGGGCAACAGGGATGCCACTTTTGAGGAGATTTTGACGGGAGCCTTATTGGCTGAGGATGATCTTGAGCTTAGGCTCAAGAGGGGGCGAGACCCAGTTGGGGGCAGCAGCAGCGGAGGCCAGGCCAAGAGGCCTCATGTACAGATTCAGCAAATACAGGCACCGGTAAGAGTACAGCAGGCACAGCATCAGCCTAGAGGGCAGGACCGCAAGGAGCAGCCTTGTGCTTACTGCAAGAGGGCAGGGCACGTTTGGGAGACTTGTTATAGGAGACGGAAGGTTTGTCTATTCTGTGGATCCGCTGCTCATCAAGTCAGGGATTGCCCTACTGCACCCATATATGACGGAGCACCGGGTCAGAGAGAGGGAGCTAGGCCACCTGTAGCGCAGCACCATGCCCAGAGGGGTGGAGCTTTTGCGATGGCAGTCGAGGAGACCGACGCTGCAGGTGATGGATTAGAAGGTTCGTCATCATGTTCTTCTTCCCCACTTTTATGTGTGATTTCCTTTAGTACCTGCCAGAATATTGCTTGCGTTTGCTAGATAGTGTAGCTACCCTGTTCGAGACTATAGAATCATGACCAGTAGGATTGTATTGCTTCGACTTTGATTGATTGGGGGTTTGACCTAGGCAAGGTGCGATCATCTTAATTTCGAGGACGAAATTTTTATAAGGTGGGTAGGATTGTAACACCCAGTTTTCTAGATGAGGGTATTTTTGAAATTTTGTAATTATAATTATTATTCATTGTTATTTATTTCACATTATGATTTTTGGTAATTTTTAATAATTTTTAAACTATTTAAAACTGTTTTAAGTCATGACTTGTGATTTTGATGTGCTGCTAGTGAAACCTGAGAGACTGCATGACCTAGAGCCTAACCACGTCATTAGGATGATTAATTATCATTTTTAGCCTAGGGGTATTTTGGTTATTTTGACTTATTTGATTTATTTGGTGATTTGTTGAATTGGTGAATTTTTGGTTGACTTGACTTGTTGAGACCTAGTGAGCTAGCCTAGAAGCTAACCCTAGCCATGGTGACCCTAGTCTAACTTAGGTTAACCTACATTTAGTCTTTAGAAACTAATTTTAGAATGAAGGGATTTGGTTTAGTGCATTTAAGTCATGGTTCATGGTTTCATGAAATGACTTATGGCTAAATGATTTATTTTGATCATGACTTGGCCCATGGCCCATAACTAGAAGCCCTAACCCTAACCAAACCCTAAATGACCAGCCATAGGGATCCCCCACCCTATATAAACACTTATTCTCTAGGGCTTGCCTCATTCTTTCATTCATTTCAACATTAGAGAAAGAAAGGTATTGTCCCTCTTCCAAAAATCCCCATAAATCCATTTTAATTCCTTTTTGATTCTAGTTTCTTGCATTAGAACCTAATTTCCTCCTATTTTCTGAATGTGGAATTTAATCCCAGCTTTGGAACAATTTGGAGCTTTTGGCACCAAGAGGAAGAATCCCCCATTTGAAGCTTTTCCAAGCTTTTTGCACACATAGGTAAAACCCCTTAAATTGATTTAAACTTCAGTTTTCTTTGCATATAGGGCTAGTTCTAGGAGTCCCCTAGGTGTCCCTGAAATTTGGGTGGATTTTGTGTCCGTTTGGTGTCCGTATCGGACACGTGTCGTAGTGTGGTGTAGGTGTTTGTTGAAATACCTCTATGGATTGAATAATGATATTTTTCGAAACAAATTATATATTTGAGTAGCTCTTCATGTGTAGATTTAATATTTGTATGACTGAGCACGATTCTATAGTTTCTTCGTGTCCAAAACGGACACGCACCACGTGCACGACACAGCGCACAGGCACCGTGCGGCTGCCCTGCTGCTCGACCTTGATTGCGGATACGACACGCAATGTTTTGACACCAATTTTTGTGGACATATTCCCCTAGTGACTGACACGACACATGTAAAATTTTAGGGGATCTCGTTTTGTGTGCACGGAGAAAATCGACCCGCACGGATTTTGCACAAGCACACACGCACGCAGAAAACGCGACTGATACGCGGTTCGACACGACACCACGCGTGTTGTGGACACGGTGCACGGTGATGGGACCCTAGCCCTATCCTTGGCGCACCCCAGGACACGAGCACGAGCCCTATGGTGTCGTGTGTCGTGTCCTAGCTCACTCTACACCACAGTACGAGGATTTTCCTGAACAGTGTCACTGCTGTGTTATATTTTGTTTGGATACATTCGTGTCAGTTTCCTGGACACGAACACATCCCCCTCGACATGTGTGAGGTATACCTACCCACTGCACACCTTGCTTGTTGATTATTGGTTTTCTATCGATTTTTAAGGGTCGTTTACACAATTCTCTGATGCCATGTTCCTATTTCAAATTTTTCTGAATTGATTTCCTCTTTAACCTGTTTTAGATGATGTTTAAACCACTAAATTGATTCCCATATGTGTGTTAGTTCCTGCTAAGTTTGGTTCTACATGTTAGGTTGGTTTTGCATTATAATAATGAGATTTTGAATATGTGTTGGACTGCTTGAGTAGACTGTTACACATGTTTTACGGAATTTGGATTTCTAACATTTAATCCATGTTTTACAATTGATTTTGAATGAAAATTTTTATGTTAAATTCTTATAGCCTGTGTTATGTGGGATATTGATCGGGTTGTTGTGCACAGTTCAACTCAAACCTGGAATTGATTACATTGACACATTGGGTTTTCCTAATATCTGTCATGAATGCCACTTTTCTGTTAACTGACACTACCTATCACACACACACTGAGAATTTAGTTCTCAATTTTTGCGTATGGCTTCGAATTGCCGGAAGGTAGAGTGATGCATTGTTGGTTACTTTCGGAACCGATTCACTGGAACCTGAGAGATAACTCTCAATGTTTTGCCATGTTACACTTCACTGCACATACACCTTACTGACTTGGTTTGTATGTTGAGTTTTGAAGAAATGTTTTTGACAGGTATTGGTATGTTGAGGGGTATCCTAATTGCATATGTTATGTGTGAGGGTACATACATATCTCTATATATTGGTGTTTGTGTGTGTCTTACTTAAGATATGTGAATGACCATGTGTTAGTAGTTAGAATCATATTTCAGTTTTGGCCTAGCCTGGTTTGGATTGCTTTGCAACAGCAGGCCTGATTTGCCTTGCCTTGGCTTGCATTGCAGTGGCATGGCAGCAGCCTTGACTTGCCCTGGCTTGCATTGCAGAGCAGTGAACAGTAGGCTTAGACTTTGGGTCTAATATGATTGGGTTTTGTATTTGAGTTTTCACAATGTTTTGAATGGAGCACTGCCATAGGCTATATAGATTCCTGAGATTAGTTCTAATTTCTGTCCATACACACTATTCCTAATTCCTGCATCTCCTGTTTCATTAAACCTACTGCACATATCAGTCCATATTACTCTACTGTTTAGTCGAGCCTTGTGCTGTATACACATCATGTCCACATTCCTGAGAACAATGTTCCTATTATACACTGTCACTTCACTTATTTTCTGAGACACATTTGACACTTCTGTTATTTTTCCATACCCTCTTGACCCCCTGCAGATTTTGGTAGTGTTCAGTTTACCTACTTTGTGTGTGTGCGTCTTTTTGAATGAGTATAGTAGCTATAATAATGGGTGTACTAGAGTAGAGGGTTGGCTTACAGTTTAGGAGTTAGAGGAGGGTGCAGGGCTTAGAAAGGCCTGTATGATTCAGGGAGTTTAGTGACTTTGAGGGTGTGCTGATTTGGTTTACATGTGTGAGAGCATTGAAGGATCAAGTTTAGGTAATAGGGGTTCAGTCCTAACCTGTTTAGGATTAGTGTGATTCAGCCCTTAGGATATCAGACCAGACCCCTACATGAGTGTGGGACCTTGGGTTATACCTCCACCTTAGTTCAGATAACTTGGTTTGAGCCTTAATCTCATATCCAGTCTTCTTGGTCCATTCCTATTAACTTAACCCTAGCAACCTTATACCTTTATGTACATGTGATAATGGGAAGGAATCCAGTGTCAGTAAGCCAGTGTGGCTTGGCTTGCTATTGTCAAAAGCAGGACATGGGCTATAAGGGTAGGTATGGATACATGTATGTGTGTAAGTGTGTGAGTCTAGAGAGAGTTGAGTGAGGATAAGGTTGCCCCTGTGTATGTGTCTATCTATAGATGTGTATAGGTATATGGGTATATATATGGAAGAGTTATATAAGTCTAGGTCTAAATAGGTAAGTTAGTTGTTGTTTGAAAGTTCACATATAGTATATATATGCCTAGGGCTATAGACTTTGGGTATATACATTGTTATGTATATAGAATATGGTGTTAAGGTATCCTAGTTATACTAGTATATGGTTGGTGTCTAGATAGCCTTAGAGTTTGACCAAACTCTAGATTTTGACCCAATAGGTAAGATTGACCAATATTGACTAGAGATGACCCAGAGTTGACCAAATTTGACTTAGACCTAGTTTGACCTAGACAGTTGACCAGGGTTGACTTAGAGTTGACTTTGACCTAGATTGGCCTAGAAATTATGTAGATGCATCATAAACATCATCTGTCTTAATTTAAACACATTATAACCTATTTTTCTCTGTTTAGGACATTGTGACTCTGGTGCATGCATATGATATTACACTACTCTTTTCAGAGTAGCAGGCGAGTACATTCTCTGATAGTTCTCTCATTTATTTGTCAATTACTGTACTTCAGTTCTAGTTAGCTGTATGTGATTCTCTGCTACAAACACGTATTTTTTATTTCTGAATCCATGTATACGACACACATACTTACTCGTCTTACCTCTATTATTCGAATCACCATACGAATCACCATACGAATCACTATTCGAATCACCCTATTCGTATCTTCATATGTTGGTTGGACTTTTATTCGATTGATGTGTCGAATTTTTGATTCATTTGTATTAGATGGGCGGGGAAATACTTGATTAGACATGTGAACATTCCCACTATTCGAACCACCCCCTGTGAATATATTCGAACGATAGCCATTCCACACCCGGCCAGGTGTGTGATGTGCCGGATTTACCCTTAGCCGTTTACATGTCTAACTAAGTATTTTAAAACACACTTGGAGAATTTATTCGAATCATTATTAGAACATCATGTGAATCACTATTCGTATCAACTTATTCGTATCACCTTATTCGATTCACCTTATTAGAATAATGATTAGAATTACATTCGACTCATCTTATATTAGACTCACATTGGGATTACACTCGACTTATATCGTACCATCTGAACTCATTATGTTACTCTAGTTCAGCTAGATTTTATTTTACAGTCTTCCTTGCTATGTTTCTCTTCTTGTTTAGTTACCTTACTTTTCTTGTACCTTAACTGCTCTCTACATCATTATTCGTACAAGCTGTCATATTCATCAATACAACTGTCTATAACTGCTTTATAGTTCTCTGTCATTTACTTGGGTTTGCTAGATGAGATTGTGCTCGTTCCTGTCCTGACTGGACCTGTTGAAAATTTTACAGATGATTGCCCTGAGGACACATGCCCTATATTTTACTGAGGAGATGGCTTAGCTACCTATGGCCCCGACACTCAGGAGTGATCGGGAGTTTAGTTAGTCTGTCTTGTTTTAGTTTTCCTGTTTAGATCTGGAGTTGTATATAGAGATTTGAGACTTGAGATGTATTTGAGATTATTCAGATGTTGATATTATTTCAGTAGTTTGTTGTCTTCAATTTCTTAGTTATTTTCTGTGTTATCTTATCGTGCTTAGACTGTGATTGAGTTACACCATATCTTATACTTGTCCTCCGTTCGGAGTTGATCACGATGAGCATGAGTTGATGGTTAGTTAGAGACTTAGAACAGCGTTCTACCGCCGACACTGCGGCGTAGGCTGGGCGCTGTTACGTACTCGTACCCTCACAGTGGGTGCGGGTCGTGACACGTTTTTAGTGGTGGCCTATGCAGGTCGAGAGTCGCATTAGTGCGATATCGCGGTAGTAAGGTGACTTAGTTGTACTGCTGCGAGCCTGCGATAGGACTGAGAGATAGGCTTTACCGGAGAGGCACTCAATCACAGTTAGGAAAATTTTGCTTTGAATCATGCCATCTACATATCGTACTGATTTGCCTTCTTTGAATAACTGTCCTCCTTTGATATATCGATTCCTGCTCAGTATTGACTTCCTTGTTCGATCTGTCTTCAGGATGGTGGAGACACGATCACATCGCTCGGGTGCAGCAGTCGTTGTAGAGGGGACTGCCACCTCTCAGCCAGATCAGCAGGGTCAGGTGGATGCAGCTCCTGCCACCTCTGCCCATATTGAGACTTCAGTAGCAGCAGCAAGGGGTATGCCTTCACCAGCTCGGGGGCAGGACCCAGTCATCCCAGAGATGCAGTTCCAGTAGCCGCCGCCTACAGGACATGTGGATGCGGCATAGATGTTCGCCTACTTCCAGCAGTTTATGGACCGACAGCAGGCCCGACAGGACCGAGGCATGGAGTTGGCCCTTGCGACGGCCGCAGTGTGCAGGCTCGAGCAATGTGCAGCCTTGGGCATCGCGCTCTCCTCGGGCTACATGCACCCTTGACTTGCACGTTTCTCCGTTCTTCGTGCTTCTCGGGACGTGCACCTTGATTTGTGTGCTGTCTCGGTTCCCGTGCCACCCCGATTCGCGTGTTGCCTCGGGCAGCGGGACGCTTCGAGCCCCGTGCTATCTCGGTTTGCACGTTGTCTCGATTCCCGTGTCTCGGCCTTTGTGCCATTTTGGTTTTAGTATCGCTTCAATTTGTGTGCGTGCGCTAATTTGCGTACCGCTTCGATTTACGTGCTCGCTCCGATTTGCGTGCCACATTAGTCTTTGTGCCGTCTCGATTCATGTGTACGTCTCGATTTACGTATTGTGTGATTCGTGCACCATTTTGATATTCGCGATCCCTCGGCCTACGTGTACGTCTCGATTTACGTACACGTTGTCTCCTTTTCGTCTCGATATTCGAGTCATCTCGATTCTCGTGCGCGTCTCGATATACGTACGCATCTCGATTTACGTGCCCGTATTGGTCCGCGTGCCTCGGTTTCCGTGCCAGATCCCTGCGCTGCTTGCGGGACCCGTACGGTATAGCCTCGTGCCATTCTTCATAATTTTATTATTTAATTCTAATGATTGTTTATTGTGTGTTCTGAGGATCTCGATTGACGTGCTAGCTTGGATCGCGACTGCCGAAGACTTGCTTACCTAGCCGAGCCCTCTAGGCAAGTATCCCTTGCTCATCGACGGCTCTTGCCCTCTCTCCTGGATTTTATTGTATTTTAATTTGCTGTAATTGTAAATGTATAACCATGAGTAGTGTAGCCTAGTAGTAGAACTGCCATGATGATAACTTAGGATAACTTGGTCCGATACCGGGGTAGACCGTATCGGACAACTCAGATGGGTCATCCACACCTCCGAGGACACGAGCACGACTCATATGTATGGATTGTCCCT
Source organism: Iris pallida (assembly GCA_029216955.1). Classification (NCBI taxonomy): domain Eukaryota; kingdom Viridiplantae; phylum Streptophyta; class Magnoliopsida; order Asparagales; family Iridaceae; genus Iris; species Iris pallida. The sequence continues at coordinate 9,889 of JANAVB010011693.1, read as the reverse complement.
GTATGCCCCGTGTCCGACTCGCGGTCGGGTAACGGCTCTGGCTAATTTTACTTGTGGCGGTGATTGTGCTTGGGTTAGGGATTTATGGACATGTATTATGGTGCGCCCTGCGAGGCGGTTATTTTATTATTATGCATGTTGGCTTGGCGCCCAGTACGCATTGTAGTACTGCTGGAGGCCGAGACATTACTGGTCTCGGGTTCGATTGATTTTCCAGTACGCATTGTAGTGCTGCTGGAGGCCGAGACTTAGTGTCCTCGGCTATCGACTTGTTCCCAGTACGCATCATAGTGCTGCTGGTAGCTGAGACCTAGTGTTCTCAGTCTGCGATTCCGCGGTGGGTTGCGCCGAGTGGATTTTAGCCCCAACTCGCTGGGAGCTCCTGTCCAGAATACAGAGGAGACTCTGTCGGATTCTTCCAAAATTATCGATCAAGAATTTGGTTCGAAGGATTGGGCAGAACCATTCCTTTGGTTTACTGGACTGGGCTCGTGCCTGTTCACCTTGGTATGGTATACCTGATCCCATTGCTTGCTAGGTAGACTCCAGATTAGATCAGTCGCCTAGCTCCTGATCTGTCTTATCCGTCGGATAGCGTAAGGAGAGCGGTTCCACTCGGGAGACGGTCTGCAACCCTGGTCCTTGTTTGGTTTAAGGGTTGTGGATTTGCTCCAGAGCGGTCCGTGTAATCCTTGCCACTTCCGGCGATATTTATTACCGGACTCTTGTCCCCTGACCTTTCATCCTAGGGGTTGTCCTAGTCTAGTCAGATAGAGCTGACAGTTGTCCTATGTATTGGGAGTTGTGACTTGTGGATATGACTGAGGATTGAGTATTATGGAGAGTACGATCTCGGGATATTGACTTGGTGGATCTATGTAGATTCTTGGATTTTGGTGATTTCGAATATTTCGTAGAACGAGAAGAATATCAAGGGTATTATTATATAATTTTTACTCGACTTCCCAAATGCCCAAAACCTGGTACCTTTGTGTATTTCGGTAATTGGGGAACCTGGTTTGATTGCTATGTCTTGGTAGTTGAGGGGCTCGTTTTCTAGCGGCTGGTGATCATTGAATTGGAGGATTCTTGTGAGTCATAGGTCCTAACGTTGTTGATTCTGATTAGCTTAGTATCTGGTGTTTATCCTTTTTCGACCTGACATTTTTCCCCATTGTAGATAGGAGACTCCTGATAGTTTGATAAGATGGATGGATCGACTTGATGATTTGAGCTGTAGGTTCCCATGTGTACTTGACAGACTATTATAGTGGAGATTTTGATCTTGTAACCGACTTGATATCCATGTCATGATTTGGACATGTGACTTCTTGTGACTGATAGGTTTGACCTTGTTCCTGGTATTACACGATGACCTGGACCTGTCTCGACTCTTGATTAGTGGCCCGTAGAGGTGCACTCCTGACTAGCATTCTTGACTTGAAAGTAAACCTGGCATGTATACTCTTGATTCTTGATAGTGGCCCGTGGTGGTGCACTCCTGACTAGTACTCTCGACATGACATGTTTACTCTTGATTGCTGTTGCGACAGCTAGTCCTGACTTGCTCAGCATGACCCCGTCTTGACACCGTGGTCGATTTTTTTTGATTGTGCTTGTATAAGCCACCAGTCCAGTCTTGTCTTGCATTATGTCTAGGACATGGATCCCTGAGTACCACGGTCAGGGATCCATAATGAAACTGACTAGGTTAATAACTAGATTAATCATGTAGTTCATGGGGACTTACCAGTGACATGTTGCTTGTCTGACCCCGGCCCTATGTATCTATATATATACTAGGGATTTGTTGCTATCCGTCGAGATGAGCGCATTCCCAGCCCTCCGTCGAGTGTGGCACTTCTTTAGGGCACATGTATCTTACTGCAATGTGCCTGCTATATCTATCTTTTCTTTTGCTGGGGCCATTCGGGTAGTAGCAAGCAGGAGCTGGGCCTTGAAGTCTCATTGCATCTTGTTAGTAATTAGGCCTGTGATAACCCTAGTTAGCTAATAATAGCAAGTCGTAGGCATTGTGTGGCCGCTTGTCCTTCTGTGTTGTCTGGCTTGTTGCCTGCTAGCCAGCTGATATTAATTTTTAGCTGGCCATGCAGGTGTTAGTGGATGCTAGGGAGATTGTGATTGTGTTAGCTTCACTATACTTGTGGATTGTTATCGTGCGTTGGTACCGCACGATCCCTTACCTTTATTTACTGTTTTTAGATGTTATTCTTGTCATATTTTATCCTGCTGGTTTTCTTCGCCCGTCCTTGAGCCTTCCTTTCTGGTACTTGCTGCGGTTGGCCTAACCAACCCTGGATTGTTCCCAGATTGTCTGAGACCGACCCGGTGGATCTTCCAGACTTGACTTGGAGGGTGTGCTTCAGTTCCATACCATGCTAGAAACTGTGGGAAGGTATACTTGTCTACATTATTATCCTGTACTGTAGATTCCAGATTTTTATATGAGTATTTCCTGTTTTTTATATGATTATCTCTCTTGATATTATTTTATTGTGATTTACCTGTGGATGTGAGATCGAATTTAGGCCATAGATTGATTGCATGCTAGGATACCCAACCAGACTGGACAGCCGTTATCACCGTATAGCGTATTCGTACCTTATACGGTGTAGCTGGCCGTGTACGTCCCCGTATTCCGGAACTGGGACGTTACATGGTTTTAGTGGTGGCCCATGCAGGTCTCGTTTTGAGATTTTGTTGGGTATCACATGATTATTGATCTCAATCCACTATTCCTTGGTATTCCCACTTGTTACACTTGTCCTTCGCTCCCTTGAACCTGTGAACTGGTCCTCATCTCTACTTGGACCTATCTTGCTTGGCCATGTCTTATTCGTATTATCTACCTCTGATCCTTGTTTGATAGATATGATCCTATAGTTGGTCATGTCGATCATCTTATTTGATAAGATGTTATCTTGTCTCCATTATTTGGGTTACATGATTATTTATCTTGGGTTCTGTACTCTCTATCGGTGTTTCGCCTTATTTGATTTCCTGTTATCCATTTCGTGCGTTGACTTCGTGTTGACTTAGTATCATTATCGCCCTCTTCGAGTGTTGGCTGGATTGCTGCAGGATGAAGATTTTATCAGGACTCTGAGATTGGATATTTTAACATTTGTTGAGTATCCGAGGGATATTCTCGTATCGATTTGGCTTCCTTGATTTCGGACAGTTTCTCACTCATGATTATCTGTTTCAGATATTATTTTATAGATATACTTTCTAAATATTATGTTTTGATATGGATTCTTGATTTGGAGTATTTTCCTACGGATATGGAGTATTTTCCTAGAAAAGCTATCTTGAGGTTAATATTGAAGATATTTTTGGATGTGTGTTACGATTCACCTGGATTTTGGATTTTGATGGTTTCTAGGACTCTTTATATTGTTAGAGATTTGTGATTTCTAGTGATTCGGACATTTGGGTTATGGATTTGATTCGTTTTGGGTATTTGTTGAGAGTACCGGGTGACCCTAGTATACCTTGACGGCGTGGTAACGAAAGTTACAGCCGCTCGATTATAGTGTCGTGGTGAATCTTTTGCAGCCATTCCGGATGGCGTGGCAAGGAATGATCATGACACATTTTTCGGATATTAGGAACTACGGTCATCGGTTCGAGACAGATATCCTGTATTTTACGATTTTATGCAAATTTTTCTGCAGTTGGGATTTTACGTTTTTGAACATTGTTTTCGATATTTTATACATGTTTTGATTTATGGGGTTATTTCGTGCATGTGAGATTTTGTCTTTTCGAGATTGCTTCATTGTTTGGATTTATCTCACGAGTTGATTTATGTAGACGTACACTGTTCTCCTTGATGTTTTCATATTGAGATTTTGTTCGTTTCTTATTGTATTACTTGATTTCTGTAAGGTGGGTAGAGTTTCATGGTAGATATATATGTACTAGTTTTGAAAACCCTATTTTGATAATTTTAAAATTTCGAGAACGAAATTTTTGTAAGGTGGGTAGGATGTCAGATCCCTATTTCGGAAATAGGTATATGACTGTATTTCAACTGTATTTCGTATTTGCAGGATTTTTGAAATTAGGTATTTTTAAAATTTTATTATTAATTATTGGAGGTGAATTTTCCTCATTTTTATTATTGCTACTATTATTTTCTTGATCCTAAATCCACCCCCCCTAAAATATCTACCTAACCCCTCTCTCATTCTCTCTCTTCTTCACTCTCCTTCCAGGAGAAGCTTCTCCTCTCACTCTCTCTCCCGACCATCTCTCCTCACCCCCATCCCTCTCTCTCCTCCCTCAGCTCTTCTCCTCCTCCCTCTCGGCCTCCTCCCCCTGGCTGCGACCGCCACCAGCCCACCACTGCGGCCGACCACCGCCTGCGCCACCATCTCCCACCACTGCCACCTCCATCCGCCACCCTCGTCGTGGTCGCCCCCGTCTCCAGCCCTTACCACCGTCGCCATCACCCTCCAGCACCGCCACCGCCACTGCCATCAGTCACCTCCACCACCACTGCTTTCCTCCATCACCATCTCCATGGCCGGTCACCGCCACCCCTTCGCCGTGGCAGCCCCCTTCGGTCGCCAGCACCACCGTCATCATCTCCGCCACCACTTCCAGCGCTGCCACCATCGTCATCGTCGCCATCTCCATCCTTCCTCCGCCGCCGGTGAGCCTCTCCTCCGGCCTCCCCTCTCTCTGTGTCTCCTCCTCCGCTCGGAGCCGCCGCGACATTGCCGAGCCCCGAGCTCCTCCGCCCATCTCTGTGTACTCCTCCGCCTACCCTCTTTTTCTTTCCTGGCGACCATCGTCGCCGTCGAGCCTCGCTGGCAGCGCCAGCCTCGAGTGGCGGGTCGCCCTTGGGCCCCGCGCTGCTCGAGCAGTGTGCAGCCTTGGGCACCGCGCTCTCCTCGGGCCACGTGCACCCTTGACTTGCACGTTTCCCGTTCTTCGTGCTTCTCGGGACGTGCACCTTGATTTGTGTGCTGTCTCGGTTCCCGTGCCACCCCGATTCGCGTGTTGCCTCGGGCAGCGGAACGCTTCGAGCCCCGTGCTGTCTCGGGCACCGTGCTATCTCGGTTTGTACGTTGTCTCGATTCCCGTGTCTCGGCCTTTGTGCCATCTCGGTTTTAGTATCGCTTCGATTTGTGTGCGCGTGCTGATTTGTGCACCGCCTCGATTTACGTGCTCTCTCCGATTTGCGTGCCGTATTGGTCTTTGTGCCGTCTCGATTCATGTGTACGTCTCGATTTGCGTGTTGTGTGATTCATGCACCATTTGATATTCGCGATCCCTCGGCCTACGTGTACGTCTCGATTTACGTACACGTTGTCTTCTTTTCGTCTCGATATTCGAGTCATCTCGATTCTCGTGCGCGTCTCGATATACGTACGCGTCTCGATTTGCGTGCCCGTATTGGTCCGCGTGCCTCGGTTTTCGTGCCAGATCCCTGCACTGCTTGCGGGACCCGTACGATATAGCCTCGTGCCATTTTTTGTGATTTTATTATTATTTTATTATTTAATTCTAATAATTGTTTATTGTGTGTTCTGAGGATCTCGATTGGCGTGCTAGCTTGGATCGCGACTGCCGAAGACTTGCTTACCTAGCCGAGCCCTCTAGGCAAGCATCCCTTGCTCATCGACGGCTCTTGCCCTCTCTCCTGGATTTTATTGCATTTTAATTTGCTGTAATTGTAAATGTATAACCATGAGTAGTGTAGCCCAGTAGTAGAACTGCCATGATGATAACTTAGGATAACTTGGTCCGATATCGGGGTAGACCGTATCGGGCAACTCGGATGGGTCATCCACACCTCCGAGGACACGAGCACGACTCACATGTATGAATTGTCCCTGTATGCCCCATTTTCGACTCGCGGTCGGGTAACGGCTCTGGCTAACTTTACTTGTGGCGGTGATTGTGCTTGGGTTAGGGATTTATGGACATGTGTTGTGGTGCGCCCTGCGAGGCGGTTATTTTATTATTATGCATGTTGGCTTGGCGCCCAGTACGCATTGTAGTGCTGCTGGAGGCCGAGACATTAGTGGCCTCGGGTTCGATTGATTTTCCAGTACGCATTGTAGTGCTGCTGGAGGCCGAGACTTAGTGTTCTCGGCTATCGACTTATTCCCAGTACGCATCATAGTGCTGCTGGTAGCTGAGACCTAGTGTTCTCAGTCTGCGATTCCGCGGTGGGTTGCGCCGAGTGGATTTTAGCCCCAACTCGCTGGGAGCGCCTGTCCAGAATACAGAGGAGACTCTGCCGGATTCTTCCAAAATTCCCGATCAAAAATTTGGTTCGAAGGATTGGGCAGAACCATTCCTTTGGTTTGCTGGACTGGGCTCGTACATGTTCACCTTGGTATGGTATACCTGATCCCATTGCTTGCTAGGTAGACTCCAGACTAGATCAGTCGCCTAGCTCATGATCTGTCTTATCCGTCGGATAGCGTAAGGAGAGCGGTTCCACTCGGGAGACGGTCTGCAACCCTGGTCCTTGTTTGGTTTAAGGGTTGTGGATTTGCTCCAGAGCGGTCCTTGTAATCTTTGCCACTTTCGGCAATATTTATTACCGGACTCTTGTCCCCTGACCTTTCATCCTAGGGGTTGTCCTAGTCTAGTCAGATAGAGCTGACAGTTGTCCTATGTATTGGGAGTTGTGACTTGTGGATATGACTGAGGATTGAGTATTATGGAGAGTACGATCTCGGGATATTGACTTGGTGGATCTTTGTGGATTCTTGGATTTTCGTGATTTCGAATATTTCGTGGAACGAGGAGAATATCGAGGGTATTATTATATGATTTTTACTCGACTTCCCAAACGCCCAATACCTGGTACCTTTGTGTATTCCGGTAGTTGGGGAACCTGGTTTGATTGCTATGTCTTGGTAGTTGAGGGGCTCGTTATCTAGCGGCTGGTGATCATTGAATTAGAGGATTCTTGTGAGTCATAGGGCCTAACGTTGTTGATTCTGATTAGCTTAGTATCTGGTGTTTGTCCTTTTTTGACCTGACATTTTTCCCCATTGTAGATAGGAGACTCCTGATAGTTTGATAAGATGGATGGATCGACTTGATGATTTGAGCTGTAGGTTCCCATGTGTACTTGACAGACTATTATAGTGGAGATTTTGATCTTGTAACCGACTTGATATCCATGTCATGATTTGGATATGTGACTTCTTGTGACTGATAGGTTTGACCTTGTTCCTGGTATTACACGATGACCTAGACCTGTCTCGACTCTTGATTAGTGGCCCGTAGAGGTGCACTCCTGACTAGCATTCTGGACTTGACAGTAAACCTGGCATGTATACTCTTGATTCTTGATAGTGGCCCGTGGTGGCACACTCCTGACTAGTACTCTCGACATGACATGTTTACTCTTGATTGCTGTTGCGACAGCTAGTCCTGACTTGCTCTGCATGACCCCGTCTTGACACCGTGGTCGATTTCTTTTGATTGTGCTTGTATAAGCCACCATCCAGTCTTGTCTTGCATCATGTCTAGGACATGGATCCCTGAGTACCACGATCAGGGATCCATAATGAAACTGACTAGGCTAATAACTAGATTAATCATGTAGTTCGTGGGGACTTTCCTGTGACCTGTTGCTTGTCTGACCCCGGCCCTATGTATCTATATATATATACTAGGGATTTGTTGCTATCCGTCGAGATGAGCGCATTCCCAGCCCTCCGTCGAGTGTAGCACTTCTTTAGGACACATGTATCTTACTACAGTGTGCCTGCTATATCTATCTTTTTCTTTTGCTAGGGCCATTCGGGTAGTAGCAAGCAGGAGCTGGGCCTTGAAGTCTCATTGCATCTTGTTAGTAATTAGGCCTGTGATAACCCTAGTTAACTAATAATAGCAAGCCGTAGGCATTGTGTGGCCGCTTGTCCTTCTGTGTTGTCTGGCTTGTTGCCTGCTAGCCAGCTGATATTGGCCATGCAGGTGTTAGTGGATGCTAGGAAGATTGTGATTGTGTTAGCTTCACTATACTTGTGGATTGTTATCGTGCGTTGGTACCGCACGATCCCTTACCTTTATTTACTATTTTTAGATGTTATTCTTGTCATATTTTATCCTGCTAGTTTTCTTCGCCCGTCCTTGAGCCTTCCTTTCTGGTACTTGCTGCGGTTGGCCTAACCAATCCTGGATTATTCCCTGATTGTCTGAGACCGATCCGGTGGATCTTCCAGACTTGACTTGGAGGGTGTGCTTCAGTTCCAGACCATGCTAGGAACTGTGGGAAGGTATACTTGTCTACATTATTATCCTGTACTGTAGATTCCAGATTTTTATATGAGTATTTCCTGTTTTTCATATGATTATCTCTCTTGATATTGTTTCATTGTGATTTACCTGTGGATATGAGATCGGATTTAGGCCATAGATTGATTGCATGCTAGGATACCCAACCAGACTGGACAGCCGTTATCACCGTATAGCGTATTCATACCTTATACGGTGTAGCTGGCCGTGTACGTCCCCGTATTCCGAAACTGGGACGTTACAGGTATTAGCAGGCATATTGATACGCCTAGTGCATATCATGTCACAGTGTAAAATGGATAGAATACATGGTAGTGACCCCCACTAAGGATGTAAACATATTGATTAAAAAACCAATTCAATAACACCCGACACCATGGGCCATCATGACATTATTGCTACTACTGCCATGTATCATTACCCATTCCCTGTATATAGATGTAACTCTGGTTTTCCAGTATGGAGTCCATCTGGAACAGAGTATAGGTGGTATTAGCAGGGAGTAGTGTCAGGAGGAAATAGGCTAAGATTTGGGCAGCAATCTCTATGAAGTAGCCTAGATGCAAGAACTTATCCCTATGAATACTACAGACTTTGAACTATACAAACCAATGGACAATGTATAGACATCCATATCAGAGATTATCATTGTCCTGTATAGTTATGTCCTCATTTAGCCACTGCCTACATGTTTTCCTTACCTGGGAATGCATCCCAAACGTATCAAACCCTTGGAGTTGTCCTGCATGTCCAGTAAGATCAGATCTTGATTGTGCTGCCCACTGAGAAATAGTGGTTCAGTCAAGAAACATCAAATGACAAGTCCTTGTACCAGAAAACTTGGTCAATTCAGAGTATTGGGCAGTCAGCATAACCATTCCCTAACTGCCCACCTTATGATATGAATCAATAGCAAGTGGGTATATAATGTTCAGATACGAACATTGTTCAGATCATGGACCATGTACAGACCTGTCCCTTTGCCTTCTCTACCCTTGAGTATCAGTTATTATCTAGGATTTGGGTTCAGTCAATGAGTTAATGTTAGGGTAAATGAGAGTATCAAGAGTGAGCCAAATTAATGAGGGTTAGTAGGTATCAGAGTTAGAATCAGGGAGCATGAGAGTTAGGAGCTGAATGTGTCAGTTGTGAATTAGTTAGCATCAGGAATTGTATATTATATAAGAGGTCTAAGAATATTAGCCGTGATTAGCTATCTAGGAGAAAGTGGAAAGTGTTAGAGAGTGAGTTGGATTTTGGCCAATGGCATGTGCTCTTGACTAGCAGCAGGGCATTAGCAGCAACAGGCATTTCGTTGCATTGCATCACTTGCAATGGGCCGCAGTTGTATCACTTTGTACTGCTTGCTTTTGCTTGCCATGGAATGGCTTGCCTGCACTTGCAGCAACAGCATGGTTTGAGCAGCAGGCCTTGGCTATAGGCCATATGGCCATTTGACCATTCTATTTCTGAGGGTATGCAACTGTATGATACAGTAGCAACAGGGAAAAACCTACCCCTCTCTGATAACTACTATAGACTATGTAGGGAATACTCAGGTCCTACTTTGAGTAAGGACACATAGTAGTCAGAG
>JANAVB010011692.1:0-23125 GCA_029216955.1 Iris pallida | reverse complement strand
TGCAACTATTATCCAAACTCCTATTCTCTCCAGTGTGTGTATATAGATGGTGAAACTTTTAAATTCCGAAAATATCCTTACATACTTATACTAATTAAAAATAGTTTATTAATTTTAATAAAAAAACTTAGTAATTAGGAAGACTATCCTTTGGTCTTCCTAAACTAATTAAGAAATGTTAAAATATGTGCAAGGCACGTGCATATATGCTAGTATATAATAGAAAAACTTGATGGTGAAATTTTTAATTCCAAAAATATCCTTGCATGTCTATACTAATTAAAAATTATTCATTAATTTTAATAAGGACAACTTAGTAATTACGTAGACTATCCTTTGGTCTTCCAAAAGAGTTTTCCTAAGTTAATTAAAAGAATGTTAAAATACGTGCAAGGCACGTGCACATATGCTAGTATATATATATAGGAAAACTTAGATGGAAAAACTTTTGAATTCCGAAAATACCCTTACATACTTATACTAATTAAAAATATTTCATTAATTTTAATAAGGAGAACTTGGTAATTAGGAAGACTACCCTTTGGTCTTCCTAAACTAATTAAGAAATGTTAAAATACGTGCAAGGCACGTGCACATATGCTAGTATATATAATAAGAAAACTGGTGGTGAAACTTTTAAATTCCTAAAAACCCTTGAATATTTTATAAACATAATGTTATTATGTCAACTTGCATGACATTTATATTTAAGAGCCAAAACAATAAAGTTCGTATTTTATGAAGTCTCATTTTCATACAACTCTTCATTTTCCAATGATAATAAATTTTTCTGTCCTTACAAATTTTCAAAGTTATTGTTCTCAATAAATTAGAAAAAAGAACAAATTCGTACTTCAAATTTTTTGGCATTGTAAAAAAAAAAGTATACACACTGAATAGTCACCTGAAAAAAATGAAAAGACGATGGCTGACCTTATGATATTCTAATTGAAATACGTACAAAATACGTACATGTAGACTATATATTTTTTGTAGACTATATATATATATATATATAATATATATATATATATAATATATATATAATATATATATATATATATATTTGAAAGAAGGTAATTGTGGCGAACGCTCCCACCAGGAATCGATCTTCTGACCAATCGGGCCGCGTGCATCTCTCTTAACCACTAGGCTAGAGGTCATTTTTATCTTTGTTTTGTCAGTTTCTTAGAACTTAGAAGTAACTTTAGTGGACTTGAAGTTATGTTAAGAATGCTAATAATTTAGTTTTTGATCTTTTGAGCTTATGTTTTTGTGCTCATAGAATTTTGAAGTAAATTTTGGTTACTTAAACTTATACTAAAGATTAAAATTAGTGATCATGTTTGATCTTTTAAGCTCGTTTTTAGGTATTTGCTACTTACTACATATTTTTCTCATAATTTTGATTAATTGTTTTGTTTATAGAGGTTTGGCTTTAAAATTTAGTACTTCCAAAAAAGTAAAAAAAAAATATTATAGGTTAAGATGTTCTAAAATATTAAGTGTGTTATTGATCAAATATTAATTGATAAATACGATACCGAACAAAAATCGATCGAATATCGATTTAACCGAAATCGAAAAAACCGATTCTAAATGGTTTGATTTTTTAGATACCGATTTAAAAAAGTACCGAAAAATTCGACCAAAATCGACCGATTATAACGACCCTCACCCCTATCCTCCACCCACTGACCATGAAATTAAACTTCGATGGTGCCTACCTGGATGACAAAATGGCAGGTGCAGCAGTCATGCGAAACATGGTGGACAATTCATGGGCGCTATATCCTCTTTCATGGAGGGAGGATCACCTCTAAGCTGAGGGTTTGGGTCTGAAACCTGCTTTGGAACACTGTAGACGCAAAGGTATCACAAGAGCTATCATTGAAGGTGATTGCACTGGCGAAATTTATTCCAATGATGCTTATGGAAAGTTCAGCAAATCCTTGATGAATGTCGACAATTACTAGATTGTTTCAACGAAATTTCCTGTACCTACTCTCCCAGGAAAGACCAATGGAGTAGCCCATAAACTAGCATCTTGTGTTGTTCTTTCCTCTGTTCATGTTTCAATTATAGTTTTTTTTAGGGGCACCACAACTTCTACTAGGGGGCAGCCCTTACTTAGGAGACAGTCCAAAAAGTAAAAATTTTACTAGGAGACAGCCACATTTTACTAGGAGGCAGCCCAACCCCTCAGACTCTTATTTCCTTCCCAATCCCAATTTCCTCTCTGTGAAACCCAATTTTAGGGTGTGTGATTATTATTATTATTATTATTATATATTATTATTATTATTATTATTATATTATTTTTTATTTATTATTATTATATATGAGTTCGAAATTATTTTAAAATAATAATTGGTTTTTGGTTGCTGACCTGACCCGAGCCTGGACCAGTTCGAACCCGCACCCTGATCCCGATTTCCAAACCCATTCTTTTCCTTTTAATTTCTGATTATATATTTAAATTCTATTAATTATTCTTATTAAAAAAAAAGACACTACCAAAATAAGTCATATCAGCGACAAAATTAGCGACGCCTACATAAAACGTCGCTAATATTTTGGATTTAGCGACTCCAAAAGTATACGTCACAATACGTCGCTGATAGCGACAGCGACAAACAGCGACATATTGCGACTACCTTTAGTGTAATAAAAACCAACGTCGTTGATTTGTCGGAAAACGTCGCCAGTTTTATTAGTTCAGCGACGTTTAGCGTTGCAAAGATCATTACGTGCCGAATTTTAAAATAATCCCGACACTTTGCGACGTATTTAAGTACGTCGCTAATTTCTGCTAAATAGGGTTTCCTCGATTTCTCTTTTCATTTCTCCCTCTCCCAAATTTTTTGTTCCCGTCCCTCTTCCCCCGACCTCGACGACAGCCCGACCCCCTTCCCTCCGGCGCCGCTCATCCTCCTCCTCCACCGCGAGCCCCTTCTCCTCCTCCACCGCGAGATCCTCTTCCTCCACCACCGCGAGGAGACTGAAGGTAAACCATAACCCTAATTGAGATATTTTTGTGTCCAAAATGGACACGGAGACACATTACGACCATGTGTTCACTGATACAGTGTGTTCGTGAGGTTTTGGACACTTTGTGTCCATTTGTTGGACACGTGGACACCCCAAGCTTGCATATATATGTATTTCACCTCTACACTTAATCCCCTCCTCCTCCACCACCGAACTTGTCCTCCTCCTCCTCCTCCACCACCGCGAGGAGACTGAAGGAAAATCCTAACCCTAATTGAGGTGTTTTTTGTGTCCAAAATGGACACGGAGACACATTACGACCATGTGTTCACTGATACAGTGTGTTCGTGAGGTTTTGGACACTTTGTGTCCATTTGTTGGACACATGGACACCCCCAAGCATGCATATATATGTATTTCACATCTGTACACTTAATCCCCTACATACACTTGTGTATTTTCGTATTAATTTGGATTTGAATATTGGGTTTGGATTTCGATATAGGTTTGATACATTGTTTCACCTTGCAACATTTTTACACTTATTTTAGACAACAAGTATATGAACCAATTAGTCAACATCTATTTGTTGAAGTATGTTACTCCATTCTTCGTAAGTTCTAGCTATATATGTCTCTCAAGATCCAATACTCAAAAATCCCAACAAGAAGAAGAAGAAAAGAATAAATGACATCACACAACACCCTATGACAACTCTTTGTAGAATTGTGTTAAAGTGTGAGTTCTACAGTATGAGTTCTACAGTACGGTTCTCTTTGTAGAATAAAATGACATTGCTCAACCCTATCGATCCTCCATACAAGTCTTCCTTCATCTATTGTCTTAAAGTGTGAGTTCTACAGTATGGTTCTCTTTGTAGAATTGTGTCTTATTTTAGACAACAAGGTTTTCCTATTTTTATAGGTAACATGGCAACATGTGTAAGGGAACTATAGGTGTGTGTTTGTGTTTGAAAGGGAGTGTCACAAGAGTAAGGCATAAGCATGTATTAGGCATTTGAGCTGTGAGAGTGTTTGTTCTATTGAGGTTAGTACCAACTGAAAAGTTAGGTTAAAAGAACCTGGGAACTATGGTGCGGTTGTATACATCATGTATATGTATGTGTGTGTCTAGTGGGAGAAAGGGGGAGGGTTAACTAGTACCAGGTATTTGGAGAGGAGGGAGAGTTTATACTAGTATATATAGACTAATATCCTAAAACTTGACTTATACAACTTAGAAATGGCTAGTTTGACCAAGTTGGACTAGTTTAGCTTAGAGTTGACTCGGTTGGACTATACATAATATATAGACAAATATCCTAAAACTTGACTTCTACAACTCAGCCTATATGAAATATTGTAGACACGGGTGATATATCGCCGCGATAATCTCTGACCACCGCACGCACAAACACGCGAAAGAAAAGTTAGCAATGCGAAAAGAAGATGACAGATAATCTCTGATCATTTAACGTAAAATATCATATGTACATATACTGCAGAAAGTGTAGACCGCATGAACTGACAATTGCATATCAATCACTACCTTGATGTATCTATCTTACAGAATTATGGAGCTGAATTACTATCTACGGAATCGTACTTGGATGTACAACCGTCATCCTAATGACATGTGCGGTGTGCGGGATGAATTCATAGAGGGTGTACACCAGTTCCTGCAGTTTGCCAAGGCGTTCCCTTAGTACATGGACGGTACCAAAATTAAGTGTCCGTGTGTGAGATGTCGCAACTTGAAATATCATCCAGAAGTGGATGTCACGTATCATTTATACTCGATTCACGCCGAATTACTATCAGTGGAGCGAGCACGGAGAACTTGTGTCTTTAGCATCGGAGTACGAGCCTTATGTGGATGTCCACAACAACGCTCCTTACGACGATGGGTTGGTGAACATGGTTTTCGACGCGGCCGGGCCTAGTTTCGATCTGGATGATCATGATGCACCTGAGGAGGCACCGAACCCCGATGCTGCACAGTTCATGGAGTTGCTGGAGAATGCAAGGACTCCATTATATCCTGGTTGTGAGGATCATTCACCGTTGGAGGTGGTTACAAGATTGTTGAGCACCAAGTCCGATTTTAATATGTCGCAAGATTGCTACAACCGTCTTATGGAGTTGCTTATAGAAATATTGCCTGAGGGTGCGAAGTTGCCTAAAGACTTCTACCGGTCTAAGAGGATGGTTAGATCGCTCTGGATGGGATACGAAAAAATCGATGCCTGTCACAACGGGTGCATGTTGTACTACAAAGACGACAAGGATGAAGACACCTGCAGATTTTGTGGTGTCGATCGCTACAAGGCATGTGGTAGAGGAAAGTTTGTCGGTGCCAGGAAGCCTACCTCTTGGATGCACTACTTGCCGTTGACGCCGCGGTTGCAGCGGTTGTTTATGGTGAAGGAAACTGCAGAAAACATGAGTTGGCATAAGCGGGAACATACCGAAGGAGTGTTGGATCACCATCTGATGGAGAAGCATGGAAGAACTTTGATCGAGAGTATCCAGATTTTGCTTCTGATCCGCGTAATGTCAGATTGGGTCTCTGCTCCGACGGTTTTACCCCATTCGGACTTTCGGGATCCCAGTATTCGTGTTGGCCTGTGATCGTCACCCTGTACAATCGACCGCCTTGGATGTGCATGAAGACTCCGTATATTTTTCTCACCGTTATTATCCCAGGTCCGAACAATCCGAAAAGGAACATCGATGTGTATTTACAGCCGTTGATTGATGAGTTGAATCAGCTGTGGGAAGTAGGTTCCAACACGTACGATGTATTTAGAAAATAAAATTTCTGGATACGGGCAGCACTTATGTGGACCATCAACGACTTTCCGGCCTATGGAATGTTATCTGGATGGAGCACGCATGGTCGTCTTTCATGTCCGTATTGCATGGACAGCACTAAGGCTTTCCGTTTGAAACACAGAGGCAAACCGTGCTTCTTCGATTGTCATCGACAATTCCTGCCGAAGGATCATCCGTACCGGAGGAACAGGCATGCTTTTCGTGCTGGCGTTGTGGAGAAGGCTAATCCCCCGCCATAGTGGACCGGATACACGATATGGAAAGAGGTAAAAGATTTACCAAGAGCTATTGAGCAGCCTGCTACGGGCTACAAGTGTGACAGATTTGGTCGCACTCATAACAGGACGAAGAGGAGTATATTCTGGGATCTTCCATATTGGAGCATCAATCTGATTAGACATAACCTTGATGGCATGCATATCGAGAAGAATGTGTTTGACAACATAATTAATACTGTAATGGACGTAAAGGGGAAGACGAAAGACAATCCAAAGGCTTGATTGGACTTGGAAGAAATATGTAGACGTACGGGAATGGGAAGTTGAAGCAGCCTAAGGCAATTTTCTCATTGGAGAAGGAGGATAAAGTGAGGATTTGTGTAATGCCCCAGTCCCAAAATACATAGGACCAAGTACGTGAACATCCCAGTTGCACATATACAAAGAACACTCCAATATATAGAATTCCTCATATATGCACATAAGCTATAAATAAATAATCACATGCCAGAATAACAAATCTAATCTCATCACAGCTCAACACAGAAGATAATAAAGTCCAAATAAATAAATAAGAGTATCAAAAGATAGCCGTGTGAACATACTCACTCCAAACAGCTATGAAAAATAGTCTCACAAGATCGGAGTCCGACCTCCGTAGAATAGAAAGAAAAGAGATGTAAAATAATGTCTATAACTGCCTCAAATATGGAATAGACTAGAAATCGGTAGTGACTGTATCGTCATCAATGTAAGATAGCTCCAATGTCGCTCCGTACTCCTGTGGAAAATCGTCTAAACCTGAAGAGATAAACAGGTCCTCAGGGGAATTAGCAAGATACAAGAAAACATTATGCCATATAAACTGTGATAATATAATAAGAGAGAAAGGTATGCATGCGATCGGGTTCCTGACCATTCTACTGTGAATATTCCGTTGAGATACAATCCTTCGACGCACGAGCCCTGGCTAAAAATAGGATCGGCATAGTTCCCATAGAGGGTACCAAGGGCCTACGTCCATAACGTTCGGGAAGCGTCAGAGGGCACCATGTGCAAGGGCTATACGTCCATAACGCTCTGGGAAACGTCAGAGGGCGCCTGGAGCCTGCGTCTCCGGAGGAGCGCACAGGTACTCATGGAAGTGTAAAGAAGCCCATACGTCAGGTATTGTTCTCCCCGCCCAATGCCTAGTATCATCATCTCCATGACTGATATGAACCTCTAGTAACCGCCAAGTCTTCTAACATGCAATACTATTGGCAGTTACTCCTATCTGTCGCACGTTCCATACGTATCAGTGGCCAGCCGACTACGCGGAAACGTGTCCTACATGTGACACACATCACGTGATACAACAAGTGTCAAGTCCGTATGAGATATACCAATACCTCATCCTCAATGGGTGGTCACTAGACTAAGTCGATGCAAGAAAATAAATAAAACAAGTAAAACGACCGATAGAGTCGCTTGCACCCAAGTGTGACTTGGACGCACAGTTTAAATATCACGAAACAAATGCTAAATAACAACTGAAAATAAGAATTTAATATTCACAGAGTAGGGTGGCAAGGTATCTTGCCTGGTGGTGAAAAGTGGCAAGTCCAAGAGTAGCAAGTGTCAGCACCAAAAACTCACAAATCACAGATGACTCCAAATGCTGAAACAAACATCAAAAATGATCTCGGTGAAGAAGATATACCTAGAAAATGCTTGTCCAAAAGTCAAATTCTGGAACAAGGGCAAAATCATAATTTTGGGTCAAAACGATATCCGTTGTTGGACCCGCTTTGCACCAAAAAGCGTGCCAAAGTCTACGGTCTCTAAAGTCGTCAAACTACATGTCTATGGTTTCAGTTTGAGTAGAGGAACTCAACGGTATGTCCAGTTTTGGATTCCGAGGAGTCGCGTACAAAATTGTCCGTTTGAGTGGGTCGCAAGCCCGCCAAAATTGGGTTCCGATTCGACCATCTCAGAATCGAACCAAACTTGGCATGCAGAACCAAAATTTCGATCTGGACCTGTTGGCGTAAGTTTCGTCTCGAAACGACGACTGTACACGAAGCTATGGACAAGTTTGCAAAATGCCGATACAGGGTATCTTGACGGATACGCGATGATTTCGTCGCGCACACGCAACGAAATAGAGTTCCGTCAGTTTCCACACGTCGGTAACATCCATACGCGTCTTTCGATGCATATAGTGCACGACCACGTCGTCCGATTTGTCAGGGCGTACGTCGTATCGTGGAAATTTTCTGAAATTAACACTTTTTTTAAAACAGTTTTTCGCCCAACTTCAACATCAGTTTATTTCCTACACATTAATCGAAACAACGATCCAGAAGATGCGTTGTGATCTCGGTTATGTTGTCTTCACATGTGTTCAATTAGTTTTGCAAAACAGTTGAGGGATCACCAAGAATTTGGCTTCCAAATATGGGTTTGGGACTGCCCTGAAACTGTTATGTTTCGATAGTTTTTTGGGAAGTTTGGGTTCGAATACCGAGCGATATATGGGGTTTCGCTCGATTCTACCAGAAAGGGTTTTGAGAGGGTTATATCTACTACGCACAGCATTCGATAGATCAAATTTTCGTTGAACACAAACAAAGAAAATCGGATTCGAAAGTGGGTACCTGAGTTCTGAACCAAACAGAGTATTCTCTGTTTTTCGGTCGTCTGCGAGCTATCCCGACGTCGTCGACGACGAGTAGGCGGCCGACGGTGAGCGCGGGGGTGCGGAGAAAGTCCTGGAGTTGATCTTGAGGGCGTAGGGTTACGAGAGAGAGTTAGGGTTTCGATTTGATGTGCGGGTGTATATATACGCCGCTACTCTTCGTTTCCTATTAGTAATAGGTATAAGAGGGCTCGGGTTTGAAACTCTTGGCAGCAGTTGCTATGCCAAACTTTAGGTTGGGTCGGGGTTTATACTCATGGCAGCTAACTGCTGCCGAGTAATTTGAGTTAAGGGTCGGGTTTGGTACCACAGCAGCAAGTGCTGCTTAGTAATTCCATTAAGGGGGGTCGGCTTGGTGCTTGGACCATAGCAGCTTGCTGCTATTAAGCTAGCATTTTGGGGGGTCGGGCCCAGCCCCTCTTTCCGCAGCTGTTGCTGCATGGGGGGTTCGGCCCCCCTCCACTAACGTTTGTTTGGTTTATTTTTGTTTTACAAAAACAATATATATATATATATATATATATATATATATATATATATATATATATATATATATATTTATTTATTTATTTATTTATATGTATATATTCATAAGAAAATTTACTAAAATTCTTAATAAGTAAAAATATTTTGTAACCAATGTAGGCTATAATTATTAATATTAAAATATCAAGCTCACAAACATACACATATTATATACCACTATAATCACGCATATACCAAATAAATTCAAATAAATATAGAAGAATAATTTTTAAAGCATTAAAATAACTAAAAATATTGGGGTTTTACATCCTACCCAACTTAAAGAAAATTTCGTCCTCGAAATTAAACTAAGGTCGGGGGATCAAATACAATGCAAGGAAATTAATAGCACTTAAAATGCAAGACATACCTTCGTCTTCAAACAACTGCGGGTAGCGATTTCGGATGTCGTCCTCGCGCTCCCAAATAGACTCCCCTGACGAGTGATGCTTCCATGCCACGCGAACCAATGGAATAGATTGATTCCGTAACACCTTCACTCGGCGATCGAGGATACCCACTGGTTGCTCTTCGTACGACAAACTCGGTCCAACTGTGATCTCGGAGTGATCAAGCACATGATTGATGTCCGCCATGTACCACCTCAACTGAGATACATGGAATACGTCATGTACTCCCTCTAGTGGCGGTGGCAAGGCCAATCTATAAGCAACCTCTCCAACACGTTCCAAGACATCGAAAGGCC
Organism: Iris pallida; assembly: GCA_029216955.1. Lineage (NCBI taxonomy): Eukaryota > Viridiplantae > Streptophyta > Magnoliopsida > Asparagales > Iridaceae > Iris > Iris pallida. Next base: position 13,171 of record JANAVB010011692.1, on the reverse strand, counting down.
CTATGTACATTGGACTCAACTTGCCACGTCCTCCGAATCGAATTGTGCCTCTAGTGGGGGATATCTTCAAGAACACATGGTCACCCTCTTTGAACTCCAAGGGTCGACGACGATTATCTGCCCACTGCTTTTGACGATCCTGCGCTGCTCGCAGGTGGTCCTGAATCTTCTTCACTGTCTCCACTGTGCTCAAGACCAACTCGGGACCCAATAGTTGTCGCTCTCCTATGTCGCTCCAACAAACAGGAGATCGACACTTCCTACCATACAATGCTTCAAACGGAGCCATTTGAATGCTCGCTTGATAGCTATTGTTGTAGGAAAACTCAACAAGATGAAGATGGTCCTCCCATGAACCGCCAAAATCAAGCATACACGCTTTCAATATATCCTCTAGCGTCTGAATGGTACGCTCCGACTGGCCGTTTGTCTGTGGATGGTACGATGTGCTAAACTTCAATCGGGTGCCCAAACTCTCTTGCATGCTCCTCCAAAAATGTGAGGTAAATCTCGAGTCATGGTCCGACACAATACTAACAGGCACACCATGCAATCTCATATTCTGCTCCATATACTTCTCTGCCAATACCTCTGTCGACTGGCCCACTCTAAAAGGTAAGAAATGGGCTGACTTCGTAAGCCTATCAACAATTACCCACACTGCATCACGTCCTCTAGGACTCCGAGGAAAACCCGTGACAAAATCCATAGTAATGTGCTCCCACTTCCACTCGAAAATGGATAGCGGCTGCAATAATCCGGCCGTCCTCTGGTGCTCCGTCTTCACTTGTTGACATACCAAGCACTTGGCAACAAAATGAGCTATCTCTCGCTTCATTCCATGCCACCAATAATACTGTCGTAAATCACGATACATCTTGGTCCCTCCGGGATGAATAGAGTAAGTCGAACTGTGAGCCTCTGCCATCAACTCCTGTCGTAGCTCTCCATTGGGAACATAAATGCGATCACCATATCGCAAAGTCCTATCGATATGGATTCTCAATCCTGTCTGCTCTCCTGCTTCAGTCCTTTCCTTGAGCCGTCGAAATCTAGCGTCATTGGGAAATGCTGCCTTGATGCGCTCTACTAATGATGATTGCACCAGGAGGTTGGCTAATACGCCATCTGCGTCCGGTAATATTACCTCAATACCAAGCTGCTCCAAGTCTCTAATCAATTCCTTCTGTGTAGTCAAAAAGTGTACCACGGGCTTACGGCTCAATGCGTCTGCCACGATATTAGCCTTGTCCGGATGATAATGAAGCTCGATCTCATAATCCTTCATCAACTCTAACCAACGTCGCTGTCGCATATTCAACTCCTTTTGTGTGAACACGTACTTGAGGCTCTTATGATCAGTGTAGATATCAACCTTCTCGCCGTACAAGTAGTGTCGCCATAGCTTCAAAGCAAAGATAACCGCTGCGAGCTCTAGATCGTGGGTCGGATAATTTTTCTCATGCACTCTCAACTGTCGCGATGCATATGCTACTATACGACCATGCTGCATTAATACACATCCTAATCCCTTCCCGGATGCGTCGCTGTAGATCACAAATCCTCCTGGGCCCGATGGTAGTGTCAAGATCGATACTGTGGTCAATCGCTTCTTCAGCTCGTCAAAAGCGGCTTGACACTCGTCTGTCCATACAAACTCCTGATCCTTGCAAGTCAATCGAGTCATAGGCCCCGCTATTCGAGAGAAATCTTTTACGAACCGTCGGTAGTAACCCACAAGTCCGAGGAAACTTCTCACTTTCGAAGCTGTTGTGGGAGCGGGCCATGATTTGACTGCTGTGATCTTCTCTGGGTCTACTGATATACCATCGCCCGTAACAATATGACCAAGGATCGATACCTCCTGGAGAAAGAAATCGCACTTTCTAAGCTTCGCAAAAAGTCTCTCGTTCCTCAATGTTCCCAAAACTATCCGTAGATGCTGCTCATGCTCCTCTTGACTCTTGGAGTAGATCAAGATATCGTCTATAAATAATACTACAAATTTGTCCAAGTATTGGTGAAAGATCTTGTTCATTAAATTCATAAAAACTGCGGGAGCATTGGTCAAACCGAAAGGCATGACCAAGAACTTGTAGTGTCCATACCTCGATCGAAAAGCCGTCTTAGCAATGTCTTCCTTCCGAACCTTCAATTGGTGATAGCCCGATCGTGGATCAATCTTGGAGAATACTTTTGCTCCACTCAGCTGATCGAATAGATCGTCTATACGCGACAAAGGATACTTGTTCTTCACCGTCACCGTATTCAATGCTCTGTAGTCAATGCATATGCGCACTGTCCCATCTTTCTTAGGCACAAAAAGAAAGGGTGCTCCCCATGGTGACGCACTGGCACGAATAAATCCCTTCTCTAATAAGTCATCAATCTGCATCTTCATCTCTTCCAACTCCTTTGGTGCCAGACGATATACTCGAGATAAAATAGGCTCGGCTCCGGGAATAAGCTCGATAGAAAACTCAATATCTTGGTCAGGTGGTAGTCCCGACAATTCCTCGGGGAATACATCCTCGAACTCGGTGATGATAGGGTGTTGTGGGGTGTCATGCATCATCATATGTGTTCCCGATGTGGGTGCATCACAACTATCTCCGTCTTCTTTGGTGAACTCAAACTCTGCCGCATTCGGTGGTCTACAGATAATACTGCTCCTATGGCAGTCTATGAGATCGAAATGCTGGCTCAACCAGTCCATTCCAAGAACCACATCAAATGTCGGCATAGGGAATACAAGAAGTCGTACCACCATCTCTCTACCATTTGTCACTACAGGACAAAGTCTATAAACACCACTAACAGGTACAACTCCTCCTCCAGTGAGGATTTTAACATTCTTAGCTAAGGGTGTGATGGGAATGCTGTGTCTAGTGGCAAAACTAGTGGCTATGAATGAATGAGTGGCTCCAGTATCAAATAATATAATAGCAGGAAAAGATGCAACTAAAATCATACATGTTATAACTTCCGCCTCTGTCTCTATATCCTCAACACCAAGTGAGAATGCCTGCCCATAGTTCTGTCCCGGGCCCTGAGCTATGGCCTTGTTGTACTGTGTGCCTTGGAGAGGCAATGGTGGACGAGGTGCTCCTACTATAGGCCGTGGTGCTGGGAGAGCTGGGGCTGTGGGCCTCGGATTTTGCCGAGCTTGTACTATTGCACGTTGCTCCGGACAATCCTTGAGCATGTGTTGATTAGATCCACATCTCAAGCATAATCCAAGGCGAGTCCTGCAGTCATTCTGGATATGTCCTTGTTTACCGCAGTAATGGCAAACAGGCTTCTGATAAGGTGAGGGCCTCTGCTGGAACTGTCCTGTAGTCCTCCTGATAGGTCCACTCTGAGTAGCTCGAGCTGGTGTAACTGCTGGAGTATGGCGCCTCGATGTCTGCTGCTGTTCCTTGGGAAGAATCTCCTGAGCACGAGCTTCTTCCAAGACAGCTGAATGGAAGACTCGAGACTGAGTAGTCGTATAAGACTTGAGCTTTGGTGCAAGCCCCTAGTGAAATCTCCTCGCCTTCTCTAACTCTGTTGGAATCAATCCCGCACCAAATCGACTCAGGCGATTGAACTCCGAGTCATACTCATCAACTGTCATATTCCCTTGCTTCAGATGGAGGAACTGGTCGTAGAGACCATCTCGAACATGAATAGGGAAGAATCTCTCATAAAATGCATCATAGAACTGCTTCCAAGTGATCCCAGTACCTAATCGTCTCTCTTCTGCCTTCCACCAGTGGTGAGCATTGTCTTCTAACAGTAAGTCCACTGCTGTCATCCAATCTCGAGCTGGCAACTGGGATGCCTTCAGTAGCTTCTCGGTACTAATAAGCCACTGTGACACCTCTAATGGCTTCTCCGTCCCTCTAAAGGCCTTGGGGTTCATATCTGTGAAATTCTTGATAGAGCCTTCATAGGGATGCAGAGCCGGTGCTGGTACTGGTGCTGGAGGTGGTGGTGGAGGTCTAGCCATAGCTGCCATCATCGTCTGTCTCATCAGCTCAGTCTGCTGCCTCTGAGCCTGCATCATGGTATACATAAACTGAGTAGTAGGGCTCCCATCAATCGGTGGTGGAGGCATCTGAGGTCCCGACTGTGGAGGAAACTGCTGAGGGAAGGGTGGTGGTGGTGGTAATACATTCCCTCCCGGCGGTATGGTAGTGGTCTGCCCAGCCTGGCTGCCTGGAGGTGCAGTAGTCCCTGGGTATTCCGTCGTCGGTGTCGTAGTAGGCTGCGACAGTTCTGGCTGGTAGGGTATTGCTGGAGTCATGGAAGGATTCTGTCCTTCCGGAGTAGGCTCCTCGCTAGATGTGAGGGCCAAGGCAGAAGTGCGTCTGCTTCGTAGATTCATACTGTTGGCACGAGGAAGATAAGTTGATATTAGGAAGGATTAAATATGAAGTAAATCGAATAATCAAGGAAGTTTCAAAAAGATTGGAAGTCAAGGGATAGTAGTAGTTCTGGATGAGATATTCCTATTCTTATATGCAGGCTTGTTGGGCACAGTCATGTAACCCAACAATATTAAATCTGACCTGCATGGGCCACCACAAAAATATGTAACGCCCCAGTCCCAAAATACATAGGACCAAGTACGTGAACATGCCAGCTGCACATATACAAAGAACACTCCAATATATGGAATTCCTCATATATGCACATAAGCTGTAAATAAATAATCACAGGCCAGAATAACATCTTTAATCTCATCACAGCTCAACACAGAAGATAATGAAGTCCAAATAAATAAATAAGAGTATCAAAAGATAGCGAGGTGAACATACTCACTCCAAACAGTTATGAAAAATAGTCTCACGAGATCGGAGTCCGACCTCCGTAAAATAGAAAGAAAAGAGATGTAAAATAATATCTACAACTGTCTCAAATATGGAATAGACTAGAAATCGGTAGTGACTGTATCGTCATCAATGTAAGATAGCTCCAATGCCGCTCCGTACTCCTGTGGAAAATCGTCTAAACCTGGAGAGATAACCAGGTCCTCAGGGGACATAACAAGATACAAGAAAATACTATGCCATATAAACTGTGATAATATAATAAGAGAGAAAGGTATGCATGCGACCGGGTTCCTGACCATTCTACTATGAATATGCCGTTGAGATACAATCCTTCGACGCATGAGCCCTGGCTAAAAATAGGATCGGCATAATTCCCATAGAGGGTACCAGGGGCCTACGTCCATAACGCTCGGGAAGCGTCAGAGGGCACCATGTGCAAGGGCTACGTCCATAACGCTCTGGGAAACGTCAGAGGGCGCCTGGAGCCTGCGTCTCCGGAGGAGCGCACAGATAATCATGGAAGTGTAAAGAAGCCCATACGTCAGGTATTATTCTCCCCACCCAATGCCTAATATCATCATCTCCATGACTGATATGAACCTCTAGTAACCGCCAAGTCTTCTAACATGCAATACTACTGGCAGTTACTCCTATCCGTCGCACGCTCCATACGTATCAGTGGTCAGCCGACTACGCGGAAATGTGTTCTACATGTGACACACATCATGTGATACAACAAGTGTCAAGGCCGTATGAGATATACCAATACCTCATCCTCAATGGGTGGCCACTAGACTAAGTCGATACAAGAGAATAAATAAAACAAGTAAAACGACCGATAGAGTCGCTTGCACCCAAGTTTGACTTGGACGCACAGTTTAAATATCACGAAACAAATGCTAAAAATAACAATTGAAAATAAGAATATAATATTCACAGAGTAGGGTGGCAAGGTATCTTGCCTGGTGGTAAAAAGTGGCAAATCCAAGAGTAACAAATGTCAGCACCCAAAACTCACAAATCATAGATGACTCCAAACGCTGAAACAAACATCAAAAATGATCTCGGTGAAGAAGATATACCTTGGAAATGCCTGTCCAAAAGTCAAATTCTGGAACAGGGGCAAAATCGTAATTTCGGGTCAAAACGATTTTCGCTGTTGGACCCGCTCTGCACCGAAACGCGTGCCAAAGTCTACGGTCTCTAAAGTCGTCAAACTATATGTCTATGGTTTCAGTTTGAAGAGAGGAACTCAACGGTATGTCCAGTTTTAGATTTCGAGGAGCCGTGTACAAAATCGCCCGTTTGAGTGGGTCGCGGGCCCGCCAAAATTGGGTTCCGATTCGACCTTCTCAGAATCAAACCAAACATGGCATACAGAACCAGAATTTCGATCCGGACCTGTTGGCGTAAGTTTCGTCTCGAAACGACGACTGTACACGAAGTTATGGACAAGTTTGCAAAACGCCGATACGGGGTATCTTGACGGATACGCGATGATTTCGTCGCGCACACACAACAAAATCGAGTCCCGTTAGTTCCCACACGTCGGTAACATCCATAGCGCCTTTCGATGCATATGGTGCACGACCACATCGTCCGGTTTGTCGGGGCGTACGTCGTATCGTAGAAATTTTCTGAAATTAACACTTTTTAGAAAACAATTTTTCGCCCAACTTCAACATCAGTTTATTTCCTACACATTAATCGAAACAACGATCCAGAAGATGCGTTGTGATCTCGGTTATGTTGTCTTCACATGTGTTCAATTAGTTTTACAAAACAGTCGAGGGATCGCCAAGAATTTGGCTTCCAAATATGGGTTTGGGACTGCCCTGAAACTGTTCTGTTTCGACAGTTTTTCGGGAAGTTTGGGTTCGAATACCGAGCGATATATGGGTTTTCGCTCGATTCTACCAGAAAGGGTTTTGAGAGGGTTATATCTACTACGCACAGCATTCGATAGATCAAATTTTTGTTGAACACAAACAAAGAAAAATGGATTCGAAAGTGGGTACCTGAGTTCTGAACCAAACAGAGTATTCTCTATTTTTTGATCATCTGCGAGCTATCCTGACGTCGTCGACGGCGAGTAGGCGGCCGACGGTGAGCGCGGGGGTGCGGGGAGAGTCCTGGAGTTGATCTCGAGGGCGTAGGGTTATGAGAGAGAGTTAGGGTTTCGGTTTGATGTGCGGGTGTATATATACGCCGCTACTCTTCGTTTTCTATTAGTAATAGGTATAAGAGGGCTCGGGTTTGAAACTCTTAGCAGCAGTTGCTATGCCAAACTTTTGGTGGGGTCACGGTTTATACTCATGGCAGCTAACTGCTGCCGAGTAATTTGAGTTAAGGGCCGGGTTTAGTACCACAGCAGCAAGTGCTGCTTAGTAATTCCATTAAGGGGGGGTCGGCTTGGTGCTTGGACCATAGCAGCTTGCTGCTATTAAGCTAGCATTTTGGGGGGTCGGGCCCACCCCCTCTTTCCGCAGCTGTTGCTGCATGGGGGGTTCGGCCCCGCATCCACTAACGTTTGTTTGGTCTTTTTTTTTTACAAAAACAATATATATATATATATATATATATATATATATATATATATATATATATATATATATATATATATATATATATGTATATATTCATAAGAAAATTTACTAAAATTCTTAATAAGTAAAAATATTTTGTAACCAATGTAGGCTATAATTATTAATATTAAAATATCAAGCTCACAAACATACACATATTATATACCTCTATAATCACGCATATACCAAATAAATTCAAATAAATATAGAAAAATAATTTTTAAAGCATTAAAATAACTAAAAATATTGGGGTTTTATACTTTGTAGGTGGATTCAAGGTCTGAAATTTCCAGATGGGTTTGTTTCGAACTTGAGAGGATGCGTCGACCTCAAGGAGAACAAACTGACAGTTATGAAGAGCCATGATTGTCATATATTCATTGAGCGGTTAATTCCGATTACATTTCGGGAATTCTTACCGCAGGCAGTTTGGGATCCATTGACGGAGCTTAGCATATTCTTCAGGGTCCTTTGTTCTAAGAAATTGCACATTGAACGTCTAGAAAAGCAAGAGAAGGACATTACGGTAACACTGTGCAAGCTAGAGAGGGTGTTCCCTCCCGAATTCTTTGACTCTATGGAGCATTTGCTGATTCATCTTTCCTACGAGGCACGTGTTGGTGGACCCGTCGAATATCGATGGATGTATCCATTCGAGCGATATTTGAATCACCTAAAAAGAAAGGTGAAAAATAAGGCTCGGGTCGAAGGTTCTATTTGTGAAGCCTATATTCTCGAGGAGATTACAAATTTCCGCTCCTCCTATTTCAAATCTCATGTTGCTACAAATAGAACGAGGGCTCCGAGAAATGACGATGGATATGAAGAATTTAATGATGGAATACTGAAAGTATTCAATGCGTCCGGAAAGCCTTCGGGAAAAATGAAGAAGAGATATTTGAATGACGAAGAGCTAAGGGTTGCTCAGTTGTATGTATTACTCAATTGCGACGAGGATAAAATGGAGAAGCTTGAGGGGTAAGTAACTCAGGATGATGAGTTTACGTCATCTCAATGTAATAGTATAAGCTAATATTATTGTACTAATCGGCGGTTGCTTCGTTGTTTTCCAGCACATATAATGATGAGTTGAGGCGGGTTAGACCCTACCTAACAGACGAAGCATTAGAACAAGAAATGAGACGTCATTTTCCTTCTTGGTTGAGCGAATATGTAAGTAGCTCGGTAATTACTGGCCTCTTCTAATGCAACTGCGCAATAAATAACTATTATCGCTTCTTTGATATTCAGGTCGATCGTCTAATTTCACCCGAGATTGAATTAATTAGAACTCTTGCCAAGGGACCAATTACTTTTGTTAAAATATGGCCAAGTTACTGTGTCAATAGCTTTCGGTTCAAGTCGACAAATGCTCCGATCAGAGACAGCTTCCTGGATCTTGATTCCACGAAAAACAGTTGTTTGTGTATCAAGTCTTCGAACTACAAGACGTCGATCCAGGAAATGATTTCTTTGGCATCTTGTGAGAGATTGTGGAGTTGTCATATAATAATGGCAGAGAACCTGCAAAGATCGTGTTGTTCAAGTGTGAATGGTTCGATCCGATTGAAAATCAAGATTGGAAAATTGACAAGCATGGTCTTCTGAATATAAACTACAAGCGTAGATATCAAGGCTACGAACCGTTTATCCTAGCAACTCAGGCTCAGCTCGTGTACTTCACAGCTTATCCGAGACGGGGAGCAACGAAGTCTGACTGGTGGGCAGTATGCAAGACTAAAGCCAGAGATACTTTTGATGTTGACGAAAAAGCTTACCAGGAGGACGAGCTACCTCTTATAACCAATATTGTCGATGTGGACTCCACGGAAGTTACGTATTACACGACACATAATGTAGAAGATGTAGAATTATTCGAAGAGGAAGACGAAGCCGACGAAGGCGAAGATGAAAGTGAAGATGAGGAGGAAGAGGAAGATGAGGTCGAGGAAGACGAACAAGATGATTATTCTGAAGATGATTGAGAGAGATATACTTATCTGAACTTTGATGTTTCTTCTAGAATATATTATCTGGACTTAGATGTTTATTATAGAATGTATCATCATATGTTGTCTTGGTTGTTATCTTGTCTTTGTTGTACTTTCATATCTCTAGTCTCTATTATTTGTTGTACTTTCATATTTCTAGTCTCTATTATTTGTTTTACTTTCATATTTCTAGTCTCTATTATTTGTTGTATTATCATATGCTGTTATCAGGTATGGCAGGTCGTCGCGGAGTATTCCGAAGGGGACAACGAGGTCACTCTCCTCCGGTACTTCCTACAGGTACTGCTAGAGGACGGAGTTTTTCTTCGGTACCTTATTCTGGTACCGGCTCTGGATCCTCGTCGCCGATTACTCCTCTATATCGGACAGTAGGTGGGCCTGGTGGGACGACGTCACGTGGCATATCTCCTGGGACGAGTAGTTCCAGGCCTGTTGAGAGTGCTCGCCCGTCCAGCGTTCCTGCTGCTGATACGACGATGGAGACGGATGAGCAGATGACGGAGGCTGCAGCGACGGCCGAGGCGGCGGCACCGACGGCCGACCAGCATCATGCAGATGATGCGTGCGCACCTCCGGAGGAGAGGAGGACGGAGATCTGGGCCGACGGTACAAAGTAGGTGTTTTGGTTTATAATTTTTTTTCTTTCTGTTTTTATGATAATTTAACTTTTTCATGAATATAATATGTTTGTATAGATATCGTCCTCCAGAGGTACAGAGACGTTTAGGCCACATGCTGAGGCATAATTATGGTGGTGCTTGGATTAACTACTCTGAGGCTCCGGACGAGAGGAAGGCCTTCTGGTTTGCGCGCTTCAAGGTTAAAATATATTTGGTTTTAACATTAATCATATAATTTTTGTATATTATATATAAATGATAAATATTTGGTTTGTGCTCTTCTAGGATATATTTTTCTATCCACCGCACCGGGCCGAGCTTATCGAGGGGATATTTCCTGCCGTCGCTGCCAAGCTGATCCATGACTCTATCAATGATCAGAAGGATCGTGATCGTGTCGGAAAGCCGATCCAAGGTTGGATCACCCCTGATCAATGGAATGCGATGAAGGCTCGATTCGAGGACCCAAAGTACAAGGAGAAGTCGGAGAAGGCCAAGGCGGCTAGGCAACATGCCTCGAAGTGGTGCGGTGGGTCGATTCCGATGACGGAACATTTTCTTCGTCTAGTATGTCTTCCTCTTTTAGAAATATTATTTTAATACAAAATCGATAAATTATTACTAAGATAATATATTTAATTACAGGTAAGGAAGGTCGGTAACGCCGACATGGTGACCGTCTTCCGGGCCACCCATCGTCACGGCAGTGACCTTATTGACGAGAGGGCCGAGCAGACTTATATAAGTATTATAATACGTTATCTTAATTTAATACTTCGTGTCAATTTTAATATAACTTAGTAAATACGATACAAATAAATATTCATGTAGTTAGTAATAATAAGTACATTAATTAGAAATTAGAAATGATAAGTACATTAATTTGAAATTAGTAATAATAAGTACATTAATTAGAAATTAGAAGTTAGTAATAATAAGTACTTTCTAGGCCGAGTATCAGAGGCTGCGGGAATGGACGGCTGCTAGTGCACCTGATGCAGGAGAGGCCGGTAATTCCTCGCAGCCCACTCAAGCTCCGTCGACGGACGAGCTATGGATGGCCGCCGCTGGTGGACTCCGTAGGGGTACGTACTACGGTACGGGATCCTATGGCACCCTAGTTGCGACCCAGTCCTCTAGGACATCTCCTGCTAGTGTGCATGGTCCACAGCCGTCCCAGGAGTCTGCCCGAGTCCACCAGATGATGGAATCTCTCCGTGACGACCTGCTACGATGGATCGAGGAGTAGTCTCAGTACCCTACGGAGGATCCTGCGCTGCTAGCACGATTGGATGCACTCGACCACGGCATTATGGGCCTCAGGGAGACGACTGAGAGGACAGAGCGCACCGTTGGAGGGTTAGAGCGCACGGTGACGGAGCTGCAGACATGACAGGTAACCATGGCCGAGAGGATGAGATTGGCGCAGGAGTCGATGGTCCAGAGCAGTGATAGAATGTTATCTATCATAGATGCATACCACCAGCGACTTACAGCGTTGGAGCGTGCTCGTCTTCTGGGTGCGCCTTCATCGTCGTCGACTCCGCCGCCTCCACCGTCTTCTTCTTCGACACCGACTCCGCCGACGTCACTGCCTCCATCGGTATTGATTTTACTTGAGGAGTATGAGTTATTCTTATCCCTTCGTCGCGGCGGTGCCCCTTCTGCACCAGATTCCTAATAGTCTTAGTTAGGACTGTTTCTTTGTGTTTGTTTCATTCTTTATTTGTGACTTGGATATTTGTTGGTTGTGTAGATTTGGATTTTTGGATACTTGGTTATTTGGATACTTGGTTATTTGGATAGATGGTTATTTGGTTATTTGGATATTTGGTTATTTGGATATTTGGTTATTTGGTTAGTTATTGTGTGATTGTTGTAAAGTTGGTTATAGGGACTGAAATCTGTGTACACTGAGAAATGGACATTCTGAGAACTGTACATTGTGTGATTGTTGTAGACGTGGTTATAGGGACTGAAACCTGTGTAAAGCGAGAAATGGACATTTTGTGATTGTTTTGATCCTATTCTACAGTGAGAAATGGTTATCTTTTTTAAACTGCAGGGAGAAATGAACATTCTGTATTTTATTTTTTTATTTTTTTGCAGACTTAGCGACGTTTATCGATGTTTATCGACGGCCACCTTACGTCGGTAAACGTCGGTAAATATGCGATATTATCCAGGCTACCGACGTTTAGCGACGTCGTAATATGTCGGAGGATGTCGGTAAACGTCTGTAATCATCCTAGGAATTCCCAGGATTTATCGACGTTTACCGACTTTTAACATGTCACTAAACACCGACGCTACGTCGGTATTCCGTCGGTAATTTACCGACGCCTAGCGACATGTCTTACTACGTCGCTAATTCACCGACTTCACGACGGTATACGTCGGCAATATACCAACGTATATATACGTCGGCAACCGTCGGTAATTGCGACGTTTGGCGACGTTTATAAGATTAGCGACTTACATTTCAGCGACTGTCAAAAAACGTCGGTATGTTCGTCGCTAAATATTTTTAGCGACGAAAATTGTTGTTTTAGCGACGTCTTTAGGCGTCGCTAAAACGACTTATTCTGGTAGTGAGAAAGAGTAAGCCCATGGCCTGGTCTCCCCACGACCAGGCCTCCTCCCCTAATTTCTAGCACGTTATGTCCTCTCCTTCACACATGGGAAAACCCACTCTACTTATAACGCCACCCCACTCTTCACAACACCTCCACCATTTCCCCATAACCATCACCAGCACACAAAGTTTCCTCTCCCCCTTCCAAACCAAACCACTCCCACCTCAACTCCAGAGCACCTTTCCCCAACTCCATAGCACCCTTCCCCAACCCCCGAGCTCCAACGCCGTTCCCTGGCGCTCCACCCCCTCCGCCCGCGTGGACCTCCCCGAGCCGACCTCAGCGAGCGTGTCACGTCCCGCTTCCCGGATGGAATGGTGACGTCATAAGCACATCCCCAGGCTACGCGCCGAAATTGCGATTGTCGCCCGTAGTCATCAGCAAAATGGAAAATACAAGGAGTTTACATGGTATTAAATATAGTGTAGCTATTATACAGGAAACTTTTCCAATAATGCTTTTACAAGTTTATTACAAAAGTAATTTGCAAGATAACTACGA
>JANAVB010011691.1:0-22989 GCA_029216955.1 Iris pallida | reverse complement strand
ATGTGCTCGTTCCTTTCCTGACTGGATCATTGACAAAATATTACAGATGTTAGCCCTGAGGATACATACCCTACTTGCTATGACCTGGAGAGGGATTAGCTACCTTTGGCCCCGACTCTCAGGAGTGATCGGAGATTAGTTCAGTAGACTTGCTCTAAAATTTATGTTTAGAACTTGAGTTGTAATAATTGAGAGTTGACTTATTTGAGTTGTTTTGAGATATTATCATTTAGTAGTTTTTATTTGTTTTCTTTAGTTATTGTAAGCCCACTTCCCAATTTTTTTAAATTTTTTAATTTTATTTGTTTATGATTAATTTTGGCCATTATGAGTCATGTCAAAGCTTGTCGGTGGGCTATGACCATATTAAGGTCATATGACCTCTAGATAGCTTATATATGTATTATTTAGCTATTTTATATTTTTTTTACAATTTTTGGATATTTGTAGGTATTTAATATTTAAGGTTTTATTATTTTTAAGGACTTTTAGGATTTACTGTAAGGTCATACGGGGGTATTTTGGGACCCAATATTTTTATTTGGGCTCTAAATGACTAAAAATATTTTATGGAATATTTTAGAATTTTTTGGATTTTTTTAGAATTTTTGGAAATTTTTATATAATTAAAACCTATAGAATTTATATTTTATAGGCTTTGGGAATTTACTGTGAGGTTACATGATGATATTTTGTGTTAAAAATATTTTATTTAGATTCTAGACACTTAGAAATATTTTCTAGAATTTCTAGAATTTTTCTGGATTTTTCTGCAATTTATTTTGATTTTTCGGACTTAAAATAATTTTTAAATGATTTTCTGAATTAAATAATTAATAACCCAGAAATTTACCCACGGGGGCCACCTGTCGGCGCCCAGCTGAACCGCCTTTCTCTCCTATATATATATAGTATTATATTCGAAACCCTAGTAAAATTTCAGCCGCCTTTTTGAGCGAGAGTTCTAGTAGAGATCTCGACTTCCCGAAGCGATTTCCGCCAACTCCGACGAGCTTTTCGTGCGCCGTTTTTTTTGTTGGAAGCGTATTGAGTATAGTTTTGGAATATCAAATTTAGTTTCGTAATTTCTGAACCTAAATTTCTGGAAAATTCGTAGAGTGTCGTTGTCCGAAACTTGACACGTTTCGGTGTTTTCGAGATTCGGGAGAACCAGAAATCAAATCACGAACCGTTTTAAGTTTCGGAAAGCTAACATAGAGCCCTACGACATGTAATTTATCCAAAAAATATTACATTCATTTAATATTTTATTTATTCTGTTGAACTCAGAACTGATCGGTTGATCCCCGTTTTGGTCACGATTAGCCTTAACGGCTATCTTTTGACCAAAGCGTGATTTGAGGCACGATCAATTCCAGCGCACTCGTGGCACTAAATCTACCAAGGTACACTTTCAAAATCTAGAGTTCATAGTGTTTGACTAAAAAGTCAACGGTACGTCTCGATTTACGTGCCATGGTTTCCAAAATTGAGAAATACGACTTTTGATGGCCAAACTTGTATGTTTAGATTATATTAAAATTATTATTAGGTTAAATTAAGTTTTCAAGTGAATTATTATAGAATTAATTATTATTAAATTAGTAACCCGACTAGCCACTATTTAGAACTAGAACATTAGAATTAATTTTGGTTTTCGTGCACTGTTTGTGGTGCAATGTATGTATAGGTTGACAGCTTCTAGATCGACTTTCCTTCACCCTCGCTTGTGACTATGGTTTGTGCAAGGACCTCAGGCAAGTGCACTTTTTGATTGCTTTCCGATTTATAGTAGTCTTTTTATTCATGTCTATACATATATCTTGCTGCTTGTTGACACGCTCGTCACACGGAGTAGTCGGGAGGGTAAATACTAAGTAAATACGTGAACAAACCCAATTACATTACTGAACGATAGCTAAGTCATACACACTCACGTATGAGTTAGCCGTACCATTACTGAACGATAGCCATCGTATGATGTGTCGTATTAGCCCAGCCGTTCACGTATTAAAAGGTATTTCATACCACATAGGTAGATGTCTTTTATTTTTCCTTTTACTTTTCCATCGTGCCATATCATCAGTTTTTTTACTAGCTTTCATATTCTATATGCTATTTTTATGTCTTGTTAATTCTATTGTGTTTTTGCATTATCGTCGGTTTGTGTACTTGTTCCATTCCTGACTGGAAACCAACATTTTTCAGGTTTAGCCGCGATCACTGTTAGCATTGGGAAGACTTGGGTATGCTAAGGACAACCTAGAATAGAAAGTATTTGTATCAATTTTTTAGTTGTAAAACTTTATTTTTCCTTTAAATATAAATATTGTAAATGTTGTAATAAATTAGAAATGTGAATGAGCAACAATATTTATTTTTGAGCATTTATTTTCTTACGGGCTTGACAGCGTTCTACCGCCGACTCTGCGGCGTAGGCTGGCTTGGACACGTCTCGTATCCGAAAAGCGGGTACGGGTCGTGACAAATTTTTGTGGTGGCCCACGCAGGTCAGTCTTCGCAAATTATGCGAACTTGTGGTAGTACCTATATTAGTCGTACTACTGCAAGCCTGCGACTAGGAAAATGCTCATTCACAACTAGGACTAATTTAATTTTAGAGAATGACTAGGACTAGGAGTCCCTTATTCAATTTGACCCTTGGGTAGTTAAGGTTGCTAATTAGGCCATGTGATTTAGCCAATGATTTATTGAATTTTAAACCCTATTAGATATTTGATACGTTGTTAGGATCAAAGGTGGGTAGACTATTCGCTTGGTAAGTTAGGCCTTCAGAGAATTCAATTCCTAATTTTGATCATTTTTGTGCCATTTTATCTTCTGCCTTCTCTAAACCTCGTTTATTTTCAAAACTATTTTGCGATCATTTTATTTTAATTCCTAATCTTGGTTTAATTATCTATATATTAATTCAAGTCGTCTTTGTTCATTTTGTGATCATTTTGTTTTCAAAACTGATACTTTTACTCAAGAACAGATACTTATATTTTCTTATCATGATCGACTTAATTGAATTTCGAAGTTCCTTTGAAACTCTTATGGTCATAGTTAAAATAATTTTCGGTGACATACAATGGTAAGGCAGATGTGCACTGTCCCCATTTATTTGAATTATGAGACTACGGGTTCACTACAGTCAGCAGCGCACTGGCGTGGCATGACCCTAAGTTGAAATAATTTTAAGTTTGCGTAGGTTGTTGAATATTACTAAAACTATATCATAGTTATATTATTGATCTTTTGATTTATTATGTCAATATTGGGTAGCGTTGATAAAGTGTTCGATAACATATTATACTTGAATCATGAAACCAAGGGTTCACGGCAGCCAGATGTATACTAGCGAGGCATGGATTCTCGTTAAATGACTTCGGATATACTTATGATTTTTGAATATCATAACGAGTATATCCTTTATTGGCATACGACAATTAATTTATTTTCTTTCAAATTTATTTGATATCTTATTTCTTGTTACAAACCTTCTCTACAACTACTAGTTCTTTATTTCTTTCATATTTTTCTATTTTCAAATTGTCATCTTTAAAACCTATTTTGATTTCCTTCCACTATATTTCTAAAACGTATTTAGATTTTAATTCCATATGCCTAATCAATTTCGATCATTCATCACATTATTTTCTTGATTATATTCTTTGTCGTGCTTATTCGTATTGATTGGTCATGTCATATTTTGATGATATTCTTGGTTGTGCCTATTTGTGTCTTCTGAAATTTCGAGGACGAAATTTTTCTAAGGTAGATAGATTTGTAAGCCCACTTCCCAATTTTTTTTAAATTTTTTTAATTTTATTTGTTTATGATTAATTTTTTGGCAATTGTGAGTCATGTCAAGCTTGTCGGTGGGCTATGACTATATTAAGGTCATATGACCTCTAGATAGCTTATATATGTATTATTTAGCTATTTTATATTTTTTTTACAATTTTTGGATATTTGTAGGTATTTAATATTTAAGGTTTTATTATTCTTAAGGACTTTAGGATTTACTGTAAGGTCATACGGGGGTATTTCGGGACCCAATATTTTTATTTGGGCTCTAAATGACTAAAAATATTTTATAGAATATTTTAGAATTTTTTTGGATTTTTTTAGAATTTTTGGAAATTTTTATATAATTAAAACCTATAGAATTATATTTTATACGCTTTAGGAATTTACTGTGAGGTTACATGATGATATTTTGTGTTAAAAATATTTTATTTAGATTCTAGACACTTAGAAATATTTTCTAGAATTTTCTAGAATTTTTCTGGATTTTTCTGCAATTTATTTTGATTTATTCGGACTTAAAATAATTTTTAAATGATTTTCTGAATTAAATAATTAATAACCCAAAAATTTACCCACGGGGGGCCCACCTGTCGGCGCCTAGCTGAACCGCCTTTCTCTCCTATATATATATATAGTATATATTCGAAACCCTAATAAAATTTTAGCCGCCTTTTTTAGAGAGAGTTCTAGTAGAGATCTCGACTTCCCGAAGCGATTCCCGCCAACTCCGACGAGATTTTCATGCGCCGTTTTTTTTGTTGGAAGCATATTGAGGTATAGTTTCGTAATATTAAATTTATTTTCATAATTTCTGAACCTAAATTTCTGGAAAATTCGTAGAGTGTCGGTTGTCCGAAACTTGACACGTTTCGGTGTTTTCGAAATTTCGGGAGAACCAGAAATCAAAATCATGAACCGTTTAACGTTTCGAAAAGCTAACACAGAGCCCTACGACATATATTTTATACAAAAATTATTTTGTTAATTTAATATTTTATTTATTCTATTGAACTCAGAACTGATCGGTTGATCCCCGTTATGGTCACGATTAGCCATAACGGCGATATCTTTTGACCAAAGCGTGATTTTGAGGCACGGTCGATTCCAGTGCACTCGTGGCACTGAAATCTACCAAGGTGCACTTTCAAAATCTAGAGTTCATAGCGTTTGACTAAAAAGTCAACGGTACGTCTTGATTTGCGTGCCATGGTTTCCAAAATTGAGAAACATGACTTTTGATGGCCAAACTTGTATGTTTAGATTATATTCAGATTATTATTAGGTTAAATTAAGTTTTTAAGTAAATTATTATAGAATTAATTATTATTAAATTAGTAACCCAACTAGCCACTATTTAGAACTAGAACATTAGAATTAATTTGTGGTTTTCGTGCACTGTTTGTGGTGCGATGTATGTTATAGGTTGACAGCTTCTAGATCGACTTTCCTTCACCCTCGGCTTGTGACTACGATTTGTGCAAGGACCTCAGGCAAGTGCACTTTCTGATTGCTTTCCGATTTATAGTAGTCTTTTCATTTCATGTCTATACATATATCTTGCTTCTTGTTGACACGCTCGTCACACGGAGTAGTCAGGAGGGGAAATACTAAGTAAATACGTGAACAAACCCAATTACATTACTGAACGATAGCTAAGTCATACACACTCACGTATGAGTTAGCCGTACCATTACTGAACGATAGCCATCGTATGATGTGCCGTATTAGCCCAGCCATTCACGTATTAAAAGGTATTTCACACCACATAGGTAGATGTCTTTTATTTTTTCTTTTACTTTTCCATCGTGCCATATCATCAGTTTTTTTTACTAGCTTTCATATTTCATATGCTATTTTCATGTCTTGTTAATTCTATTATGTTTTCGTATTGTCGTCGGTTTGTGTACTTGTTCCATTCCTGACTGGAAACCAATATTTTTCAGGTTTAGCCGTGATCACTGTTAGCATTGGGAAGACTTGGGTATGCTGAGGACAACCTAGAATAGAAAGCATTTGTATCAATTTATTTAATTGTAAAACTTTATTTTTCCATTAAATATAAATGTTGTAAATGTTGTAATAAATTAGAAATATGAATGAGCAGCAAATGTTTATTTTTGAGCATTTATTTTTTTGCGGGCTTGACAGCGTTCTACCGTCGACTCTACGGCGTAGGCTGGCTTGGACACGTCTCGTATCCGAAAAGCGGGTGTGGGTCGTGACAGTTATAGAATTCTGTGTTATCCTATCGTGCATAGACTGTGATTGAGTTATATTATTTCTATACCTGTCCTCCGTTCAGAGTTGAGATTTAAAGACAAATACATTATATAATTGCGTGAGTTATTTTAGATAGTGACCTAGTACAGCGTTCTACCGTCGATTCCGCGGCATAGGCTGGGCGTTCTTACGTACTTGTACTCTTACACTGGGTGCGGGTCGTGATACGCGATCACTTCGATTTTATTACAATCACACTTCTATGTCCCTTTATCAACGAACATTTGATGGTCTACTTTTACATTGTCTTGCGGGAGATGAAACAAAACAAATAATATGGGAAGCTCACGATGGTGTATGCGGTGCACATCAGCACGGTCCTAAATTATAAGATCGTATCCGATGTATGGGCTACTATTGGCCCACTATGGTATCATATGCCATTGAATAAGTAAGAAAATGTCGAGCCTGTCAAATCCATGCAGACTTCATCCATCAACCGTCGGAGTTCCTTCATCCGACTGCCGCATCATGGCCCTTTGAAGCTTGGGATATGGATGTCATTGGTCCTATCAATCTACCGTCATCTAGAGGACATCGGTTTATACTACCTATAACTGATTACTTCTCAAAATGGACGGAAGCCATAGCTTTATCTGAAGTCAAGACTAGCAGCGTCATCAACTTCATCAAATATCATGTGATATACAGATTCAGAATTCCTCGACGAATCATTCATGATAATGGACCACAATTCATCTGCCAAAAGTTTACTCAATTTTGTGATGAAACAGAATCTATAATGTTGCTTCCACGACCTACAATCCTCAACTAACGGTCTGGCTGAAGCAATTAACAAAACTATTATCAAGCTTCTCAAGAAATTTGTTTCTACCAATAAGAGAAACTGGAGTAAAAAGCTTGGAGAATGTCTATGGGCTTATCGTACAACTATACGCACTCTAACCGGTTGCACACCTTTCACCTTGGTGTATAGATACGAAGCTGTCCTACCATTAGAAATTTAAATACCCTCTTTAAGGATTACAATTGCCAATGAACTCACAACAGAATATAATAATTGCCTTCGGCTTCAGGAGCTTGAAGCGTTGGACGAGAAATGGTTACTAGCTCAACATCATATTGAGCTATATCAAGCCCGTATCTCCAAAGCTTTCAACCGAACGGTCAAAGTACGAGAATTCTAAAAAGGCGAATTAGTGCTTATTGTCAGATGTCCTATGACTATGAGACACATGAGCAAGGGCAAATCCCTATGTTGTAAGAAAGGTTTTCTCAAACGGAGCTTATCAACTAACTGGAATGGATGACCGAGTTGCTATGATCCCAATCAACGACAAATTATTAAAAAAGTACTATGTGTGAAGGAAATGTAAGATATTCTTTGAATGTTGTACATACTAAAAAAACAAACATTGAGTTATTGTCTTTTGTTCACCCTTCTGATAAACTATTAAAATCCCCAGCGGAGTATATCCACATCATATCACCTGATTATAAATCCAATCTTTTGGAATCCAGTCGTTTTAAAAGATAACTTATTTTTGAATCCCAGCTGATTCAAAGATAATCAATGAATACATGAATTCATGTTCGCATTACCTCTGAATTCTATCATTTACATCAGCGACTTATTACGTCCACATTACCTCTGATAAAGTTGTCTTTTGAAATGATAATATTTTGAAAATTATATTCTGTCACGTCCACATTATCGCTGAACAGAAATAATTAGTATTATTATTTTCTAAGGAGATATATCATGTCCGGTACCTCTGAACATATTTCCTATTCTTATCTAATACTTATATCTACTATAGATATATAATAAGTAATGGAACCACAAAAAAGAGTTTATTTTATTTTATTTCAATGATGTTCAAAATGTCAAAAGAAAAGTACATCATGTGAAAGACAAAAAGTCAAAAAACTTCTATAGATTGCTTCACTGAAGAGGCTGAGTACTGAGATCAATGATCAGTCTTTTTAAATTATAGGCTCTCACTACTCTGGAGTCAAGTATCATTTGCTTAGCAAGAGCTCTTCCAGACTCTGGATCAGAAGATTGCAGGGAATCAGCTCGGTGTTCCAGTTCTGCACCTTCGGTTTGGATAAGTGCATCCCGTTGCCTCCTCAAGTCATCTAATTGACTCGCAGAAATTTGATGCATTTCCAATACCTCCTCTTCACGTCGTCGAGCTGTTTTGACTGCTTCTTGGAGCCGAGCCATTTCAATTTGTAGATCCCGGAGGCGAACTTGATATTCAGCAGCTTCTTTCTCTCTCTCTCCTCTCTCTCTCTCTCTCTCTCTGCAGCTTCAGTCTTATAGCACTCAACAGAAGAAGTTGTCTTGACAATGCGAGATTCTAACTCTGCAGAGCGCTGTGAGAAAGCTACCATAGAAGCTTCGAAATCTGCTTTTCATATTGCTGCTTCACGAGCCATCACCTCGCATTCAACATCTACGAGTTTCTGGATGTTTCCTCTTGTTAGATCTTTATAAGACTTGATCAATTTTTCAAGCTCATTCAAAATATGATCTAAATAGTTGACTCTATCCAGATCACCAATCTTGTAGATGGCTCCAATGATAAAGGAGGAAGGGCCCCTTACTGACTCAGAAGGTTGGTCCTTTTCCATGACTATTTGAATTAGAGGCTTCAGAGAAGTGAAGAAAGCATTATTATAAGCTTCGGCGACAGCTCTATTCATCGTTGAGATACCCGGTGTAGCTTGTTCTGTTTAAATTCTTATTTCTGTAGTAGCTGAAAAAATTATAGATTGTACACCAGGAGACCCGAGTACTGGCATCATAGAAGAACTTCTCTCTCCAGTTTGGGTCCCTATATCCAGGGGAGCCATGGTCTAGCTGAAACTGAATGTGGTCGACGCAGTTGTTGCAAGTGTCCCCACAGGACCCACTGTAATTAAGATACACAGTCATTACACATCATTACAGGAATTAGGGTAAATAAAAGTTAAAATTTTACCTAATCCTTGTAATACATATGGGGTCTCATGGGGCATATCCAGATCAAAGCAGAGCCTGGCCATGGTAGTTTCAGACACGGCTGTCTGACTATTTCCAGCTTCAGAACCACCTGATAAGAAACGGCTGCTTCCTGCCCCTGATTCTTCCTGGCCAGCTGGGGTGATCTTTTCTGCATCCTTTCAAAATCTTGATCGGTAGGGGTCTGAGTCTCCGCAGAAACAGTATTGGATTTTCATCATTTCCAGCATCTTCAAGTGTCATAGTCTGATCTTCGTCATTTTCAGCCTTATCAGTTTTTGGGCTTGGAAGCCTCTTATCAACAACGAGGTGTTCTTCACCCTCAACAGTTATATGTCGTTCTTCAGTCGGTGTCAGTGGAACATCCACTAAAATTGGTTCTTCTTCAACAGCGCTTGCGAAAATACCTCTGATTGACGCATCGCCATAGTCGCAATCCATGAGGACGTCTATCATTTCTCGATCTTCTTAAGAACGAGTAGAATTTTGAGCGGCCGAAAGATCGACAACCCCATCTTAAGATTCTATAGGAGACAACTCCTCCTTGGGGGATGTAACCTCTGGGACATTTGGAGTCGGGGATGACAGTGTTACTCCTACTCCAGCCAGTACAGTTACGGAAACAGTCTTCCGCACAATTCGATATCCTGGGATTTTCTCGGTAGTAACTGAAACTGGAATATCAATTGTTGTAGTCTCTGTAGATGAAAAAGAATAATATCAATATATATTATTAATATCTTAAATTGTGCTTAAAAGTATAGAAATTACCTTTTTGAGATGGCAGATCCTTCTGCGAGGGTAACGATATATCAGATTCCTTTGGCCTGGAAGGGATGGAGGAAGCGTCAATTGTTTGACGTTCTGCTCGAGTCACCAGCAATTTTCTTCTGACCTTCCGTAGCAGAGGTGCTACAGGTTCTTCTTCGGTCTCATCAAGGTCATCTTGCATTCTGGGCACTTCTTCTCGGGCGACTCCGGAGCCACTCTGTTTTGGAACCGAAAAAGGAGTTATTTCTCCTTCCCCAAGGGATGCCCGAGTATGCATCTGTTTTGACTGGGACCGAGTTCTCTTGGTAGTAGGCTGTTCACTAATGACCAAAGTGGTCTTCGTCTTTTTTTTCCTGGAGCCTTAGGTGAAGAAGGAAGATCATCATGATGTGAAGGAGCAGATGAATCTCCAGTCTTCCTTTTCTTAAGCCCCTTGGCAGGAGACTTTTTCTTTTGTACCTTTAATGATACGTCCAATGGATCATTTACTTCATCTAGGAAACCTACAAGAGAAGCCTCTGGAGGTTCATCGGTAGGGTCTCGATCTTTTGTATCTCTGAACAATTGTGTAGCACGGACTCCAGCCTTTGATCCCTTATCACATGCAAAGCTGTGGGCCAGATGAAAGTTTTCGACAAAAGTGTTTACCGAAGTATAGAAATTTGCGTATGTGTATAACATACGCGAACCCTGAGCAAGATTATGGGGCATGGACAATATAGCTTTTGTGCCTCTGGCACAATAATATCTCCAAGATCTAGCACCAGCAATCAAGAAACCCTTGGCCTGAAGGCAACTAGTGGCATTCCCCACATGCAGCTGGTCATAGCCAAATTGTCGAGCGAATCGACCTGGCAAATACGGTTGCAGAAAACACTCTTCCTCAAATTGATACACTAGGTGAGACGGTCGAATTGTCTTCAACCATGCAAAATTAGTCGGATACAGACAGAGCGATGTCGTTTCTAAATCCATGAGTTATGAGAAAAGATTCTCATATCCTGGAGGAGGAGGGACACATTGAAATCTCCATCCAGATCCTCGGTCCAAAGCTCTTCTGCATTCTGAAAGTGCGTTTATATTCCATCGAGCATTGGAATAACACCCAATAAAGTGGCCTCCAACTTTATCCCTATCAGGGTCCATCAAGCTGGGTTGGTGTAGCAATAACTACCCAAACAAATAAGTATAAGGCATTTCGGTGCGAGGAAAATCCAGCCGAGCAGCCTTATCGTGCAGCATAGGGTCAACAAAAGAACGCAGTCCTGCGTTCAGACGACAAGTCATCGCTGAATGAATGTCCATCTTGTGGCCAAATAATAGACGCACAACAGCAAATAGTACGCCTCGGTGAAATCTATCGACTGTACTAACCCCGGGAACTATATACCGTCGCAGCCACAAAGAAAAAAAATCTGCCAACTGGACTTCTTTTGACATGGGTCTGTAACCCTGCCTGAGATAACTCTCAATAGTAGCACCAGCCTTAAATGGGTGTCATTCCACATCCAAGATGTTATTGGTATGCTTGGACTTTTCCATCAGTTTTTCTATGTTGCTACAGCTGAGCTGTTTGAAGAAGCAAGGATCATAAGCCTGACTCTCAACTATCTTGTCTTCAAAGATATGGCCTAAAAATAAATACGGCAACCACTTGGTGGTATAACAAGTCCCTATGGAAGCGCTTTTGTAATAAAGGGAGCATATCTTATAATGGCACAGAAGCTCCTCAAATACAGCCACCAAATGAGGGTTCTCTGTAGACAGAATATGTAGTTCCTCATTAGTGGGCACATATTCTTCATAGGGGTTGTTACCCATTGGAAGATGGAAGAGATATTTCATCTCATGAAGTGCAAAAACAATTTTCCCGTGAGGGGTCATGAAGGTACTGCTGTCGTTGTATCTTTCAATCAGAGCCAAGAACATATGAGCATTTGGACAAAAGCCATGAACAGTGATCCAGATGGCCGCATAAAGTTCTAGTTCAAGGAGTTTGTCCTTGAACTGATCCAGAATCCAAATCACTAAGCTGCTCCAATATTTCATGTCAGGGTTCACTAGGTCTGTCAAACGCATGGCCTGATCTGGGTATCTTCCTTCAGCTTTAGCAAATGTGTTCGCAAAGATGGGTACCCTGATGGAAAGAAGCGTTGATGAATCTTTCGGAGGTATACAGCTCGGCTTCAAACCCCTTAGATGGGGGCTGTACCTGTCTGAAGTACTGTAAAATAGGTCCTTGCTCTGCGGACCTAACTTGTAATATATTTTCCCGACTCTGGCTTGCTGAATCGGAGTCATGTCCCATACCATCCGTCGAGAGTGACTGAAGAATTCATATCGGGACAAGGACATGTGTCTTGACATCTCAGTGAGATACATAATTTTATCCTTACATTGATAAATCCTTTCTTCTTTCTTAGTCTTTGGTTGAGATGTCTTCTTGACTGCATCTCCAAACAAGAAGGCCGGTTTCTTATGGACCACATTGTGTACACTCTCCAAAGGTTCACCGTTCATCAGACATAACAAAGTGCTACTTTCTTTAGCAGTGAGTATGGCTTTTCTGGATTCAGGTGCATCGTATTATGGATATGAGGCATGAGATAAATCTTCTTTATATTCTTGTATATTGAAAGCTGAAACAAATTTCTCAGTATCAGGGTATTCTCTAAGATCAACTATAAAAAGAAGAACAACAAACACAAGTTAGTCTCAAAAAGCGCCTGATTCTATGAAGCAGAATACACAAAATCACAGGTTGTGCGACATCTGTGTTGTATGACACCTGTATTGTGCGACATTTGTGTTGCACGACAATATGTGTTGTGCGACATTTGTGTTGCCCAAATTCTGTGTTGTGCGACACCTATGTTGCGTGCCACCTGCATTGTGTGACATCTGTGTTGCACATGGCCTCAAGTTGCGCCAATTTGACGTGTGCAATCACACAAAATTAGAAGGCACAAGTTTGAAACTCGCACAAGACAGTTCATAAAAATGAACTGTGTGTGGACAGCAACCAAACCCTAAAAAGGGAAGGCGCAAGTTATAAAGCGCGCCTACACTCTAAAAAAAGAGGTGCACGTTATGAAATCATGCAGATTAAAACCAAAACTCTAAAAAGAGTCGGTCAATTTTGTCGATAATCGGTTCATTCTGAAAGAGTCACCTTCCAGTGCCGGGTTGGCTGTCTCAATTCTCGAAGAGGGTGGTGCATTTTGAGATACTCTCTTTGATGAAGCTTGCGACGAAGGCCCAGTAATGGCCTTTCCCTTATTAGATCTCTTTGGCGTCATTAGAGGATTGGAGAAGCTCGGAAAGAAGAAGGCAAGAAAGGGTTTTAAAGAAATTAATTGAAGGCTATTTATAGCCTAAAGAGTATTTCAGACTATTGCGCAACTTGTACTTAAAAAACGGAGTTGGTTAAACAAAGATAGGCACAACTCATGTCAAATTTTTCTAAAATTCAAAGTATTTCAAAAAATTTAAAATCTTTTAAACTTTGAAAACTTTGAAGGGGGTCATGTAGAAGCTAAAAATCAAGGGGCGCCACTCATTAAAGTGTGCCATCATCAAGGGGCGCCAGATCATTAGATTGCGCCAGTCTCAGGTTGCGCCAAAGCCAAGGTGCGCGGCGCCTCGTGGAAAACCTCCTCGAGAAGCTGTAACATCTTTCATCATTACTGACGGCTCTGACAGCACGAAAATTAAAGAAAATCTATTCGAATCCTGTACAATGTGGCGCTCGAGAAGATTTTTTCAGCATGTAATTAATACTGAAAGCTGGCCCACGCAAGTTGTTTGCCCCAGTATCGGAATACTGAGACGGACTAGGCCAGCTACTCCATATGAGATATATAAATGTCATAAGGTGATTGTGGCTGTCATGAGACTAGGGGGTGCATGCTACAATCAAGTCTCCTATGGTCTCACAACGCATCTATGTCTCAATCATTCAAAGCAAGAAGCAGCAATTAATGCACATATAAGATAAAGCAGTGAGGCGTCCCCGACGCTTCCTCAAAATGTTCATGGGGATCTAGCTTTAAACTTAGCTAGTCCAGAGAGTCACAGGCACATAATCGTACTCAGTTGCAGTCTGATTTAATTATAATTATACAAAAGACAAACTATCCATATTGACCGGCTAAATAGGTGCCGGTGGCTAAACGCCAGAACATAAGTAGTGATAGTAGAGTGGTGAAGAAGAAACCCACTCGAGTCCCCCGCCAACCATGCTCCTAGTATGCACCATTGACGTCAGGGAAGAAGTTTGGATCCTCAGGCGCTATTACGAGATCTAGCCAAACAAAACCAGCGGGGTCATCCCCGAATAGCAAGTACCACAAAGGAGCACAAAAGAGTGAGATAAAACCCAAGTGTAATAATAATAATAATAATAATAATAATAATAATTGTCACGTCCCATAACTATAATACTGGAGAGCAGGAGAATGACTCAGCCAGCTACATATTACGGGTAGATGAAAACCGTATAATATGATCAATGCTGTCTAATAAGACGAGGGGGTGCATACTACATAAAAGTCTCACTATGGTCACTTCACATCTATTATCTCAATCATTCAAACAAGAAACAGAAATAGAGAACATGTGAGATAAAGCAGTAAGGCATCCCAAACGCTCCGTCAAAATGTTTTTGATATCTGGCTTTACAAACACAGCCAGATGATGTAGTAAGTATACACAATTGTTATCAGCTACAGCCTGACTTAGTTACAATTATGTAAAAGTAGGTACAAGAAAATTCGACTAACATGTCGGTGCCAAACGGCAAAGTATAAAGTAATTCACAAAACGAGCGGGAAAGTAAGAAACCCACTCGAGTCCTCCTGCGATCATCCCTCTAGTATTGACCATCTTGGAGGTAAAAGTAAGTTGGATCCTTGGAGACCGGCTCTAAATCTGGCCATACAAAACTAGAGAGGTTAGACCTCTAATAGCAAGTACCGTAAGGGAGCACGATATGAGGAATGAAGCCAGTAATAAGAGAATATGATAATATATCTCTGCTATCTACTAGGATTCACATAACATCACGACACTTCGAACCAACCTCCCAACCAAACAAGGACAGAAGTTGGCTCGTCATGTCCTGACATTCTGATCATCTTAGTTAGGTAACAAAGTAGATACAGTACACAAACAAATCAATTTAAACGGCCATGCAACTACTACGGCTTGCTACTGTGAGTCCCAAGTTATCCTGGGATTATGCAATAAAGGATTCCTTAGTTCTTACTATGTGCAAGCAAGGCTAGTTTACCCAGTCAATCAATTGTGCCAATCATGAATTAGACGAGTCCCAGCGGGACGTCCGTCGTCAATATACAATATATAATAAATAATATAAACAGATACCGCTCCCTGCCCGTGTGGCAGATTTGTAGTATCTGTGGGAACCAGCCGGCCAGTCGGGTACTTAATAGTCCCAAGAGAGCTGCCATGTAAGAACTGGAGAATCCATTCTCTCCATGCAATCATTATTTTATTTAAATTAATAGTCTCTACGTTTAGTGAAGTCCCATGCCGTGGATCATGGTTGTTCAGAATAAGTACTTTCGTACGAGGTACGATATGCACAACTCTACAACGATACCCGTGCGGTTAGGTTGTAGGTCTTACATAGCATAATGCAACATTCAAAACTAACCACGGAATAATCATGCCTTGACCATAAAGTACACATGCTGCTTTGGTAAGATAAATAAATAACAAATAAATTGAAGCCTGCATGTGTCTGTATGCCAATATTCGGGATAAGCCAGTCGATTGTAAATAGTTCATAGTTAATATGAACTTGTCTCATTCACATCAATTCAATAAGACGACTAGCCAGTCTCTTAGTTCCAACTAGAAACGCATGATCAATTATTATTAAATTAAGATAACAATTCCTGTTTATTAATGTCAAGACAATAATTAATGTTAATAAATGCCAAGTCAATCAATCAATGGTAATATACGTCAATCAATGTTAATTAAGGCCGAAATAGCAATTTATGTTTAATTAATGCCAATTCGGGACAGAATCAGCCAAAAGGACATTATGGGCTATAGTCCATGCGGCCGGGGAGTTATTGATCCATGTGGCTGAATAAAACATGCATACACGATTAGTAAATTACATGCGGCCCAAAAAAGACAAGCATATGGGGCTAAATGACAATGCTCATGCGGTCGGGGTGATAAGTCTTTATGCGACTGGAATTGAGACGAGTCCTATGCGGCTCAAGATACCATACGACCAAAGGTCGCCAAGGTCCATGCGGCTAGTATTACCAAGCTTTATGCGGCTTGGGGGAAAGTCTCATGCGGTTGCGGGTAATCTAAATCCATGCGGCCGGAACTGACCAAGCCTATGCGGCCCAAATAACGAGCCTCATGCGGCTGAACAGTGCCATGCAGAAAGAGTTAAGTCATGTGCGGCCAGAAGGACTCGGGTCCTTTATGCGGCCAGGATGTAATACTCATGCGGCTAAAATTGGACGGGACATATGCGGTTGGGAATCATCGGGTTTATGCGGCTCAGAATTATATGCGACCAGAACTCTTCATTCGGCCAGCTCCACTTATGCGGCTCAAAAAGGCTTGCCGCATGAAAAAACTCATGCGGTCAGGTCTGTCATGCGGCCAGGATCTGTTCTTCTTCTCCGAATTTTCTAAGGACAGAACCATGGAAACCATTGCTTCCAAGCTCTTTAAATCCTTCATTTCAAGCCCAAATCTGAACTTCCATAGGTCAAAATGGGGTAGAACGAAATTCTCTACAACATGGAACCATCAAAACTTGAAGATAAAAAAGTTTACTAGATCAAAACCTAAGAAATCCGAAAATACACAAAACTTAGATCTACAAGAAATGAACCATGGAAATTGAAATTGCTAAGTACTAAAAAGGCTTAAGATCAAGTAAGGAAGATGATGGAACAATAAAATGGTGATCCATCAAGAAGCAAGTTTGGCACTTGCCTTGGCGGCTAGTAGGTGGGGGATGTCACGACCCGCACCCGTTTTTTCTTTTTTTTAACGGATACGAGACGTGTCCAAGCCAGCCTACGCCGCAGTGTCGGCGGTAGAATGCTGTCACGGCCATGAAGATCAAAATCACAAACAATGCTCATTCACATAATTAATTTAACTTACAATGATTACAAGTTTTACATTTGTAGAATAATATAAACTTGTACAAATAAATGAATGACTACAACTCAACTATCTAGCTAGTCTCTAGGCCTTTGTCTGCAAGTATTCCCGTCACTCCCCAAGCTAAGTGAATCCACGGCTAACCTGAAAATGTTGGTTTCCAGTCAGGAATGGAACGAGCACAATCCACTGAATGCAATCTCAATAAAGAAAATGACTATAAAACAAAGGTTAGACATCAATCATGAGTTTTGAAAATAACAGTAAAGCCGTAAGAAAAATCAATAGTAATAAATAGACTCATATACTTTCCACCGTTAGAAGTACCTTTGATATGTGATCGGTCTCGGGACAATTATGCGACACGGTCTACACGGTCTAAAGTTACACGGTCTACAGTTACACGGTCTACAATTACACGGTCTACAGTTACACGGTCTACAGAAAATATTGTAATAAAGAAACATTGTCTACAGAATAATAATCACGAACTACACAGATTAAATACAATAAATAAATCACTGTCTATACGGTCTACTTTGCAATAAATAAATCACTGTCTACACTATCTACAAGAAATAAATGTAACACGGTCTACACGGTCTACAAGAAATAAATGCAACATGGTCTACACGGTCTACACGGTCTATGGTCAGATCACACATCGTTGGTACTTCTCATTCCCGACTCAACAATTTATAATAAAAAATAATCACATAACTAATGAAACCAACCAATGAAATATAGTGAAAATCAATATCGAAATGCAGCAATAAACTGTACTCGCCTGTGGTCCTGTGCTGGTGAAACCGATGATCCAAACCACTCAATATGCCACTATAGTCAAAACCCGTACAAACAGTCCCCGGAAGCTGAAATAAACAATACCAATGATCTCAGAATAGTCCAATTAGCTATGATTGCCTGTCCTTACGTCTAATTCTGGACACAGGGGCAAAACGGTAATTTCGGACAAAAACGATGTCCACCGTTGGATCCGCTTTGTACCGAAAAGTGTGCCAAAGTCAACGGTCTCTAAAGTCGTCAAACTACATGTCTACGGATCCAGTTTTCTGATACGAACCCAACCGTATGTCCAAAGTTGGATTCCGGCGGGCCGTGCACAAAATCGCCCGTTGAGTAGGACCGTGGGGCCCGCAAAACGGTGATTTTGTCAACGATCTCAGAATCGGGCCAAACTTGGCATACAGGACCAGAAAAACGATACGGTTCTGTTGGCGCAAGTTTCGTCTCGATCTGACGAGCGTGCACAAAGTAATTGAGAAATTTGCAAAGAGCACGATACAATGAATTTCGACGGATACGCATCAAATTCGTCGCGCACATGCGACCAATTTGAATTCTGCCAAAGCCCACACGACCACGAAGCTGTCACGCAGCTTTCGATGTCTTCGGTTCACGACCACGTCGTCCCGATTGGCGTGACGTACGTCGTGTGGAACAATTTTAACGTTTGAAAGCAGATTTTTAGGAAACTTTGGGATTCGATTTCTCGACGCTCAGTCGATGAATTCAAATTCCGCAAGAAGGGATTCGAAGCCCTACATGTTGTCTAAAAGTGTCATGACCCGCTCCCGAATAATCGGACACGAGTCGGACATGCCCAGCCTTCGTCGTTAGATACGACGAAGTAAGCTGTACCAAGCTAGGGAAAACTAACCAATAAACATGAAAGTATAGAATCACAGCATCTAAAAACGTATCCCAGAATGATCACCATAATCCACAAATCTAGATATCATAATGTACGAATCATCAAGAATGAAATGTACATGAATTCTAAAGACAATATCTAAGAGTAAGCTAACAGTCTAAACCTGAAACCTCAAGCTAAGCCTCATCCTGCTCAGCTAATCCTGGGCTCTGGCCCATAGAGTAGAACAATGTCCTGCAAGCATACCTGCAACATATCCTATTCAGGAGCGGAGCAAAGTACAGTTCTAGGTAATGAACAATAACATCATGGTATAGAAAATAAATGCTGAAAGAACAGGATAAGAACAAGGTATGTAAAGAACATGAAGAACATGAACTACTGCTATAAAGATACATGAAAGATCATGACTATGTAAAGATGCAGGAAAGATCACGACTATAGCTAAAATCAAGATCAGGATCATGGGAAACTAATGTAAGAACAAAATCCTGAACATGTGTGTTAAAATTTTGAAATACTTCTATGATATGTGACCGGCTTGGGTAAGACCATGAAAGAGCATGAAAGATCCTGAAAGATCATATAAGGTACGGCTTAGACCCGCGTGCACTGTGCGAGGCCTAAGCTAAAGATCATGAATAAGTATCCGGTTTGGTCACATATCTAGAGTATTTCTCCCACCCAAGATGCAAGTAAGATCATGAAAGAACAAATAAGATCATGAAAGAACAAGCCAGAAAAGATCATGAACGTGTCGCAGTGTGTCAGCAATAAAGAACAAGAAATGCACTGATCAAAACCATAGAATGTACTTGCCTTTGCTCCGGGAAGATCGGGAATAGGGAGATAGAGCTGAATGTCCCCTGAGTAATATTTGATACAAGTTGATTAATAATCTGACTAATTCTAATTTGATTATCAAAAATCTATAAACCTTAATTTCTATAGTCTCCTAAAGAGTAAAAATATTACTCCCATCCTATACTACTAAGAACTTAAAACACATGATGATAAAGTATCCACAAAGCTTAGTAGTGGGACTAAAACATTAGTTAGGAATTTATTCCCTTAACACTATGGTTCCCATATATTAGGATTGCATTCATGATTTAAAGAGAACTGGACAAGGTTTGGTGCACCATAACTCCTAAAGTTATACTCAAGTTACTTAGTCAGTCCACTTATTGGCACAGATTAAACCAAACAATCTTCAATAACATTAAACAGTTCTAAAATACCAAACTAGGCTAAAAAAATACTAGTTAAACTATTAACCAAATAAATCCTTGCCCTTCAGTCCAATTTCTGGTCCTAACTGGAATGTCTCTAAGTCATCCAGATTTCCTGTTCCAGAATTCTGGGAGCATTCTCCTGATGATGTAAAACTCAATACTTACCCCATTCAGTTCTAACAATGTTACTAACAAAGGCAGGTAAGTCTCAAATATTTATTCCTCCTAGTTAGTTTTATCATACCAACTATGCCTAATCAGTCTTATACATTTCCTATTTCAAAACATATCCTAGAATATGGCACTTCCAATATGGAAACTGACAGGGAATGGTTCAGTCCAGGATATGTTAACATATTTGGACTGAGAAGCCAATCTTGGTTGACTGCCCCAACTATCCCATTCATTCCAGACTTCTGTAGATCAACCTAAATTTCTAGAATACAAAAGACATCAACAAGATATATAAAATACTCAGTCTGATCTTCTCTGATGTATCTATCAGAATTTACCCAATCAATGAATAGGGAGACTGATTACATGCTACCTGAATAAGATTAGTTACTAAAATGCACAATCAAAGGGTTTAAACTTCACCTAAATGAGTTGAACCTTAACTATCCTTGTTCCATTACTTAGTAATATAACTTTATCAGGAAACAAGGATAGTATAGGACCCATGAATCGAGATCAGTCTTAGTATCTGACTTTGAGGCTATCAGCCTAAAAGCTGTACAATCCTGACCTAAACTTCAGATAATCCCTGTCAGTCCTCAAGCCAATACACTTACTATCCCCTCTTAGATTACTGCAGATATAAGCTCGGATTTATGAGAGTTCACCCTAGCCTACCCACATAGGTCATGAGGACCACTCCATGTCAAGGAGAGATATGAGCAAACTTCCACAGAGTTGTTCATAGGTCAGAACATTATAGAAATTAATGT
Source organism: Iris pallida (assembly GCA_029216955.1). Lineage (NCBI taxonomy): Eukaryota > Viridiplantae > Streptophyta > Magnoliopsida > Asparagales > Iridaceae > Iris > Iris pallida. Next base: position 2,124 of record JANAVB010011691.1, on the reverse strand, counting down.
CCATATGTCAGCACAACATCAATGTGATAAAATCATCATTTGTACAATCAGTCCCCTCAATATGCTATTATACTTAGTGAAACCAGTCTTCACACAATCTAATGCAACAATACAACCCATTGCCAGTCTTAATGATTTATACTGTCTGTTCTATTCAGCCCTGAGATTTTCTAATTAGTAAACTTACATTCGAAGTGTCAACATATGGAAGCAAAGGCAAAATCTCTACAGGGGCAGGGCATCTACAGGGTTAGTTGCCTATTCCAAGCCATAAGGTATTCAAAACAGGGATCCCTCTATTGAAATCTCCAAGTCACAGGAACTCAACCACCTGGACATTTGAATACAGGAAACACAGTCCACATACCATAGGAATTTGATTAGCTACCCCTCCACTGATTTAAACATGGTACAGAAAGTCCCAGGTTCACTCAGTCACCGATATGAAGTTAGAGCAGTACAATATCAGTTGGATCCCTTCACAGTGTAAATACTAGACATAATTATAACCTTCCCATCTTCTATTTAGAAATTAGAATTGACTCATAATCAAGCATATACATGTCTAAAGAACTATGGAATTTAATTCTTTCTGATCAGAATGTACCTGCTTGATTTTCCTCAATGGCAATTTCTGAATCAAGAAGGAAGTTCTGCAACACACAACTGTTCGATCCAAACCATTCCTACCAGGTTTGATAATATGATCAAACGATAAAACCCAACTATACTATCACTGATCCATACATCCTTAGAAATTTCTAAAACAAAAGATTAACCCAAGGAAAACTTACAATGGGAAGAGTACTGCTCTCGAAGAACAGGGCAACGTTCACCAGAATAATTTGATCTATGAATAAATAGGAAGAGAAATTCAGAGGATGATTAGGTCATGATAATTAGATCTTCAACAACTCACCTCGTTCTGCCATCCATCAATCGATCAAACGGATGATTCAGTTGATATTGTAGTCCCCAGATCTGATGGTTTGGAAAGAAGAACAATTCTAAATCAGAACGATCACTCTACACAGCATGGGGATCCAAGAAGGAAATCATCCTTACCAACTCCAAGAATGTAGATGATGTCTGAGTCGAAGGAGAAGAATCAATCAACAATCACTAACTTCTTCTCCTGGAAGAGTCCTGGCTACTACCAACTACCATGGCTATCCCTTGAGAAATTTGAGGAGGAAGGAATTGTAGATCTGATGGAGAAGAATAGAAATGAGGGTTTAAATAGCCGGTTTGAGCGTGGGGAGCACGCAGGCCTTTGGCGAAAATTCCTCTCTTCTGACAAATCGGTTAGGATACAACCGAAATTGAAATTCAAAAGAAAGGAAGAAGAAGGACAGGAAGGAAATAAACTAAACTCTAAATAAGAGCCTATGAACTCTCTGTCGAAAAGAGATAGCTTGGCTATTCTGCCATCTTTTGGAAATGGCCCTGGGTATGTATGGATATGGCTAGCTAAAAGCTAAGGATGGATAGTTAGAACAATGTAACCCACCCTAAATAAATAGGCTAAGGAGGAGTTGGGCTGAAAATCTAATGGGCTTGGCGTGATACAAAAGATAGGTTATCTTAATGAGGAGAAATTATTTACATGGAACCCTAAAATTTAATATAACCTCACCCCTGCTAAATAAAAAATATATTCAATCAATTATAAAAAATTTAAATTCTACCATATTTCAAGAAAGTGGAGTTACAAAAAGTCTCATCAATTGTTTTGTATAAATAGGCTTACATGGTTGGCCATGTTATGTGACCAAGTGAAGTATAAATGTGTTTGTGGGTTAGCAGAGGATGCTCGGATTGGGAATTCAATTATTGGGCCAGAACGTATGTTTGCATGCATGTTTGTTGTTGCAGCAAATTGCAACCATTTTATTGAAAGGTTTGAATTGAATTTCAATTCAATTCAATTCAAAACTTCATTTCATTTCAATTCAATTCCCTTCAATTCACTGCTATACTTATATAATCATAATAATAACAGAGGCATCACCATGCACTTGTTGCTTTAGGCAGTGGTACAAGTCATATGTGGAGGGCAGAGTGTTTGTTATGTACGTATTTACACCCATTATATTCTATATATATATATATATATATATATAT
>JANAVB010011690.1:0-36282 GCA_029216955.1 Iris pallida | reverse complement strand
ATCTATATATATATTTAAATATAATGTATGTATGTGTCTCATAGGAGCATATATGTTATTACATGTATTCCTAAGCTAGACTATATATATATATATATATATATATGTGTATTGCTTTAGATATAGATAATATCTTGTGTAGTTGTGTATAGATGTTGGTTGGTTCTTTAGGCATGATATTGCCTAGTAAGCCTAGATCAGTCTTGTTAGAACTTAGAATAGCCTTGTTAGACTAGTATAGACTAGTTTGACCTAGTTTAGACTTGTTAGACCTAGTTTGACCATAGTTGACCAAGTTTTTCTAGGTTGACCAGAGTTGACCAAGAGTTGACTTTGGCCTAGATTGACCTAGACTCATGTAGAATGCATAGTAGAACTTCATTTTACATTTTAGACTTGTTGTGACTTGTGCTGTTCTGATTAGGAGCCAGACACCACTCCTCGGACAGTACTTTCATATTGGACACTCAGATACCAAGGAGTACATTCTCTGATCATTTATATCCTGCTTAGAATTATTTGCTGAATTAAATTACTTTACTTGTTACTGTCACGTTGGTCACACGGATTGGTACTTTATGGATCCCTTTTTGAGATGTTATCCTTAAGGAGCATCGGTACTACATATTCTATGTGTTTCACTTACATGGCGTATCACTATGCTTCACTGGTTCTTTGATCACTTGTGACATATACTCTTATGATCACAGAGTCACCTAGAATCTCTTATCCCATTTACTGGGTATCCTAGAATCCCCATTTATGGACATCCATATCACCCTTCGGGGGCTTTGCATGGAATCATAACATAACCTGGTTGTATCCTTGTATATTGATTGGGGGTACGGGGGAGTAGAAGTAGACATGTGAATAATACCCAAGTGTATCTTATCAGAATCCTTTCCATAGTGCTTATCAGAATCTCATATGCCATTTACATGTCTATATTGTACTCTGACTCACTAGCCACTGTTAGTTTCTATTTATAGTAGATATTTCTATTACAGCTCTCTCTCTGTTTACATACAGTATTTCTTTCAGTACCTACGTCTTACTTTACTGTATGATTATTTTCTAACCTGCTATGAACTGTTGAGATGTACTGTGCTCGCTCCTGTCCTGACTGGACCTGTTAAAAATATTACAGAGGACGAGGAGGAGGCCTGTGTGGATACCTTCTACGGGGCAGCCCTAGACGACACTTGCGAGCTGGACCCTCAGGAGCACCCAGCTCTAGCTGAGGACATCACCCCCATTGCCTAGACTAGTTTAGTTAGGCCTTATCTTTTTTTCTGTTGTCTTGAGACTGTTTAACTAGACTTTACTTCGTTCAGAGATGTTGAGTTGTATATATTCTTTCATATTTGTAGCTGAGTTGGTACTCTGGATATGCTGGGATATTATCTTAGACTACTTTATCATCTATTTTTTCTTGAGTTCTATAACATATCGTACTATCTCTTCCTTAATTGTGATTGAGTTTATTTAATTCTATGTCACCCCCATTCGGGGAGTATAAACTGTTTAGAGATATATTGTTAGATGTATGTTGACCTAGGATAGCGTTCTACCGCCGACACTGCGGCGTAGGCTGGACGTACCCACGTCTCGTGCCCTTACTCTAGGGTGTAGGTCGTGACACGGGCAGCCACATACTTGGCTAGCTCTGGTTCCTCTTCGGCTACCCCATGCATAAATGAAGAATGGGAGGACGACCTGGGCAGCTTGATCGTCAGGGGTTCTGTCGATGGAGCAGAACGTGGAGTCGTTGGCAAACTAGCAACCCCCAGTTTGGTACCTGATGCTGGACGGGGAGTTGTTGGCTCGCTAGAAGCCCAGACCTTGCATCGGGGTGACGATTCTTCTTGGAAGGCGTATCATCATTGGTTTGTCGGAGGGATTGAGCTTCTCCATTTGCGGCTGGACGCCTCTCGGCAGCCTGATTGTTAATGGCTCCATTGTGGGTCTTGGCACTTGGCCGGACCTTGGCAGCCGGATTATCATTTGCTCTTCTTGTGCCGAGAGGCTGATTGCGTCCTTACGTAGAGTGGCTGTGAGGGGTACGGACTTGCCAGGTTTACGAGCTTGGAGGTGGATCGTCAGAGGTTCTTCTGATCCTATGGCTGTCTTGGTACGAGCTTACACATCTCCTTCACCAAGGTGCCTCTTCGACTTTTCGTACAGGTAGGAGTCTGAGTAGTAGGATTCGACCCCTTTGAAGGGATCGATGTAGGCAAATTCTGTCCTCACAAAGCCGTGTTTGTCGACGTACATGAAGCATTGGTGCAGCGTGGAAGGCACGATCATATAATCGTGTATCTAAGGGTGTCCGAAGAGGATGTTGTAAGAAGTGTCTGCATCTATGACGTAACAGGTGACTTCTGACTGGAGATCGCCAATTTGGCACTTCAGACGAATCTTTCCAATTGGATAACTCCTGCCCGAATTGAAACTGCTGATGGCGGTGCTTGTAGGCGTCAGGCGATGCATAGGGATGCGAAGATGATGTAACAGACCCTTTGGGATGATGCTTATGGAAGAACCAGGATCAATATGCATCTGATCCACCTTTACGTCGCCGATGTATCCAGTGTAATATAACGGGCGAACGTGCAGGTTGGTTTTGATGAGCATATCCTACGAAGTGAAGACAATGTTGGGCATTGCTCCAATGCAAGCGCTGTCTTTGAGATCTGCAGGCGGGTTCTCTCCCGTGAGGTCGACCTGAGCCAGGTACACGTCGACATTTTCGAGTGCATCGCTCAAAGTCGCGCGAACATCCTTTGAGAGTCTCACAAGCTCGTATAATGACAACTTGGCCAGTATGTTGGCCAATTGTGCCAAGATGTGGAAGTTGTAGGGCCTCTCCAGCCCTTGTGGTGCTTCTTTTCGGCGGGATTTGTCAAAGCGAGTCTCCTCGGCCTAGGCTTGTCGGTCGTCGGAGGCTGAGAATGTCCCGGAGCGTCAGTTCTAGCGGGCTGATGATCTTCAGTCGAGTTATCAGCCACAGTTTGGGATTGTGCCCCAGACCGAGTAACGACAGCTGTGACTTCTTTGATATCTGCCGAGATTGTGCGGCAGGATCTGACTTTTCTACTCTTCTTCCTGCGAATGGAAGATGGTGTGGACTGAGTCACTTCTGATACCAAGTCTGGATGGACCCACATGACCTCCCCTCGTGAGTGGTGAGGGGCACTAGACCAGCAGCCTGATCTCGGGGAGGTGGAAGATTAGTAATCTCCATTGTCGCCAGAGGGATGGGGACCACGCCATCTTGAGTTTTGGTTGGAGGGAAGCTGCCAAATTATACTGACACCATATTGGTTGCCATGGTTACCTCTTCGAAATTGATGGCCAGAGCGTTCGAATCGATGAGATATTGCATGTACAGTTTCAGTTGGTAGCAGTCGTGTGTAGCATGGTGGACGTAACGGTGGTAGTGGCAGTACTTTGGGCTCTCCATTTATGCCGGACGAGGTTCCCGCCTTGGCTGAGGGAGATGAATTATGTCTCCTTGTATGAGCATGTCCAAGATGGGCTTGACGTGGCCGTCTTCAAAGGTGTATGTCATTTGTGGCCATTGCTTGTCTGTCAGTTTTGGCTCAGGTTTCTGTGCTGTGTCGGCCACCGTAGCCTGCTTGCCCTTGTTGTCCCGATTGTTGGTGGAGCTACCCTCATTGTTTGTGTTGGCGTTAGGATGCCTGCCCTTGTCTTCTCCCTCTGAGATGTGCAACCCCAGTTGGCGGGCATTCTTCAATCGTTCTTCGGCGCTTGTGGTACTGATGATGAACGTCTTCCAGTCCTTGAATTGACTTTTGCCCATCCAGAGGCTGATTCTTGGAAGCAGTCACTTCTGGCAAATTTTAATTAAGGAGGAATCCGGGTTACCAGACGGCAGCTTCATTACGGTTTGGCGAAACCGCTCAATGTAGTTCCTTGTCAGCTCTTTCTCCCCTTGAACGACGTCTATGAGGGTGGACATTATGACGTCATATCCTACTTCGTAGAATCTCTCCAAGAACATGTGCTTGAAGCTGGCGAAGGAGTGGATGCAGTTGTCTGGCAGGTTACGGTACCAGTCGAAGGCGACCCCTTCCAATGCCCCGATGAATAATCGTGTAAGGATGGCATCATCATGGGGCAGATAGTCGGTGGTGACCTCGAAGTACGTGATGTACCGACTTGCAGAGGTCTTTCCATCATATGGATTGATGTGGAATGGTTTATACTTTGGTGGGAAAGGAACATCTCTCCATGCAGCTGGATACGGTTGTCGTATCCTGAGGTCTTGGCAGTTTTCTCGGGCGTGGAACATGGACCGGAGCTCCTGGACCTCTCTTCTTGCCTTCCTGGCTTCGTCTGCAGCGGTAGGAACCGACATCTCAGGAGGATTATTGCCCGGGTTCGGTGCCACTGAAATCGAGTCTACATTGACTACGGGGCCCAAGTTTGTCTGGCCAAGCGTCCCTCCTTGCAGAGTAGGGAGGGCTACTTTGATCTCGTCCACGGACTTGACTAAAGAGCGCAGTATGGCCTCCAGAGTATCGATGCGTTGGCGATCACTGGGTCCGTCATGTTCGTCGTTTGTCATGAATGTTGTCCTGACATGAGTAGAAATGGAAGGGACGGTGGATGACGTACACTCATAATCATACCCCTGTAATGAGAAATCATCAGGGTATGTGGGAATGTCTTCCTCTAGTTCAGACTCAGAAGGAAAGGTACCCCTAGTTTCTGAGTTCGCCTCGTCTTGGAATTTGTGGACGTCCTTGGGGACGTCGGGATTTGCTGCATCTGATGGGAGAGTTGTTTCCCCCATCTCGTCTTCTTGGAACATCGGATTATTGTAGAGGTTCGGAGGAGTTCTACCCCCAGTCCCAGCAACCCCCAAAGGTGTGGACGATGAATCTCCTACTGTAGCAGATTTTGTCTTAGAACGGGTACCTTGGAAAACTCCGGTGGTGGGCACCCGCTTAGACGACAGTCTCTTAGTCATAGTGGTTGAAATCTTCGGGCTGGGAACATTTGTCTTCTTCCCTCTCCCATTGGCAGAGATTTTCTGAGCAGAGTTGCAGGAGACGACGGGAAGTGCCTCATCTTCTGAATATGGTTGTTGCAGTCTTTGGAAGACGGACTGCCGGTCTTCTCGTATCGTCACGTTATTGCAACAGCAGTTGACGATGACTTGGGTACAGTGACGTCCGTGGGAGGACTCTTTGCACCCCGATGCACCTTCTCTTTCCTTGCGTTTGTGGAGGATGGCCTCACGCAAGTCATATGGGTCTGGATCGACCATATTTGCTTCCTGGGTTTTGGAAGACTTTTGGAAACCTCTCTGTCCGTTTGCAGCCGAGGGCTGAACTCGAGTGGTTCTGTACAACTTCCCATCAGAGGACCGCATAACAGTGTATGGGACGCTCAGATGGTCAGAGGTTGAATCAGCAGATCGAGCTTGCCAAGCTCGTGCTGCCCTAGACTTCTTTACTCTAGTGCGCGAGGGCACATAGTAGGAAGAGTCTAAGTGGTGCTGGAGAGAATCAGACATGTCTTATTGGGAGTACAAGAGAACAGGACCATAGGAGAGGAGGTCGAAGACAGAGCCGTGTGGAGTAGGCGTCATGCGGCTCGAATCAATAATCATCATTCGGCTGGCCGTCGTAGCCGCATAGGTCTTCTCCATGTGGCTGGAAATCTTGGCCGCATGAGTGTTCTCTATGCGGCTGGGAATCCTTGCTGCATGAGTATTATGCCCTTGGTTAGCAGTCTGAGCCGTATGGTCATCATTCATGCGGCTGGCAATCTTGGCCGCATGAGTCTTCGTCTTGCGGCTAGTGCCCTTGTTTGGTTTCTTCCTGGAGCACATAGAATCACTCTATGCCCTTGCAAGTCCAGCATCGTAGTGCTTTCCTCCGCCGGACTTAGGGACAACAGAGTCCTCTATGGCTCGAAGTGGGGCCATGCGAGAGTCGCATTCGCCGTTTTGGGCAGCAGAGAGTACTCCGTCCAGAGCTTGGGGAGGAGCAAATGATTTTGGCCTCCACTCTCTGCGAGCTTTCTTTGTGCGGGTTCGCTTCTGGACCGGGCCCGCGCTTCCCTCAGAGAGCATTTCTTCAAACGTCTGTTGGTCGAAGCGGACGACCATCTTCTGTTGCGTGGAGCCAAATTTGGCTGCATCCGATTGCATCACCAACTCCTCAGCCGTGGAGAAGTTTGTCCCCAGCAGATTCGCAATCGTGTTTGCCATGAAATATAAAAGAACAGAACAATTATCGGAGGACTGGACTTTTACTTCACAATACAAACTCGCCTGTACAAAGAAAGCCTAGGGACGAAAACCTAGGTACAACAATCTAAGTACAATTATTTATTTTAGATTCTGGGGGGTGACGGTAGAGGCTCGAAAAAGCGACGACAGCTCTGCCTTACTCCTTGGACGATCGGGTGCGGCCTTGGCTCTGTAGAAGAATTGCTTGGCGTTGATGAAGAAATACAGTCCTTTTGATCTCTGTATATTCTCTCTCTGGCTCTCTGGATCTCTGTGTCTTCTTTTGCAAAAGTCAGAGCCTCTCCTTCGTAAGGGAATGGCACCTTGCTATTTATAAGAGTGGGGGGGCATCACTAGGGTTTGTAATGATTGCCCATTCTCCAAAGTCGGCATCTTAGGATCAATGAATTTGAGCCGCTCATCTTGAACATAATAGATCCGGGCAGTTAATGTGATTGCACCAAATCCTTGTGGATAATTAATGATGATTGACATAAATCCTCATAATTTATTATGTCAATCTCGGATCTCCCGCCACGTGTCATTGATTTTCTTGATTGCAAATGATCTGATTTGATCCCAATATTTTATTGGGATTTGTTTGATAGATTTCGATTGATTTGATGCCACGTGTCCCATTATCATGCCACATGTCTTAACCGCGAGCCACTTAGAAAATCTGAACCGCATGAGGGTTGCTCCTCATTGAGCCGCATAAGGCTGGCCACGTGTCAAGGCTGCTTGGGAGTGACCCCTGAATATTTAAACCGCATGGTGATAATGGGTGTCTTATTCGTGAGCTGCATGGAGATAGTCCTTGTGAGCCGCATGAGGTAGCCTCTGATTGAACCACATAGAATTGCTTCGGCCTGAGCCGCATGGGGTGGTCTCCGCCTGAGCTGCATGCGACTGTCCACGTGTCAAGGCCGCATGAAGGTTTCTGGATTTCGGGGGATCGTGTCAGAGATTTCTTTCGTTTCCCTAGGAGTTTGCATTATGACCGAGTCATTATTGCTTCATTATGTCAGAGCTGTCATTTCTCAGAGCTGTCAGCCGTCAAGGCATTTAATACAGTAAAGGACAAAGGGAAGAGCTATTTGCAGGCCACGTGGCTCCTCTCTGAGCCGCATGGAACTTATTCGAGCCGCATAGACGCTTGAGCCACATGAGCTTTCTGAGCCGCATGGGGCTCCCTGGCCGCATAGATCTTTCTTTATTATTTTTCATGCTTCTACAAGCTTCCCACCGACGAGGACCCAAGACAACGTAGAACCCATCATCCGGGCAAAAATGGAGGTCGCTAATCTTCTACCTCCCCGAGACCATGCTGCTGGTCTGGTACCCCTCACCACATCATGAGGTGAGGTCATGTGGGTCCTCCCGGACTTAGTATCTTAAGTAACCCAGCCAGCATCACCCTCTACTAGCAAGAAGAAGGGCGGAAAAGTCAAGTCCTGCAGCACAATCTAAGCCGACGTCGAAGAAGCGATAGCTGTCGTTACCAGGACTGCTGCACAAACTCAACCCATACCGGGTAACTCGGCTGAAGAATATCAGCCGGCCACTGCTGATGTCCCATGACCTTCTCAGCCTTCGTCGGCCGATAAGCCCAAGCCAAAGGAGACCCGCTTTGACAAGCCGCTCTGGAAAGACACGCCTTAGGGGCTGAAGAAGCCCTATAATTTTGACATTTTGTCACAATTGGCCAACACACCAGCCAAATTGTCATTATATGAGCTCCTAAGACTCTCCAAAGATGTTCATGTCGTACTGAGCGAAGCACTCCAGAATGTCGACGCATATCTGGCTCAGGTCAATCTTACAGGGGAGAGCTCGCCGGCGGATCTCCAAGACAGCGCTTGTACAGGTGCAATGCCCAACATTGTCTTCACTACGCAGGATATGCTTATCAAGGCCAACCTGCACGATCGTCCACTGTATTATACTGGATACGTCGGCGACATCAAGGTGGATCGGATGCACATTGATCCCGGTTCTTCGATAAGCATTATTTCGAAGAGCTTGCTTCACCAACTGCGCATCCCTATGAATCGGCTGACTCCTACCAGCACCGTAATTAGCGGTTTCAATTCAGGAAGAAGCTATCCCATCGGAAAGATTGGCCTGAAGTGCCAAATTGGCGACCTTCAGTCGAAAGTAACCTGCTATGTCATCGATGTAGACACATCCTACAATATTCTCTAGGGCGTCCGTGGATACATGATTATATGATTGTGCCCTCCATATTACACCAGTGCTTCAAGTACGTCGACAAACAAGGCTTCGTAAAGACGGAATTTGTCGACATCGATTCCTTTAAAGGGCTCGAATCCTACTATTTAGATTCCTACTTGTACAAGAAATCAAAGAGGCATCTGATCAAGGAGGATGGTCAAGAGCAGACGGAGGCCATTGCAGGGCCTGAGGAACCCTTGAAAATCCATCTCCAACCCCATAAACCAGGCAGGACTGCACCTCTTACAGCCACTCTGCGTAGAGAAGCAACTAGTCTTCCGGTGCTCACTGCACAAATGGAGCAGATGACAATCCGACTGCCAAGGTCTGGCCAAGGGCTGAGACCCACTACGGAGCCGCTGATAATCAGGCTGCCTAGAGCTGGTCAACAACAAACAGAAGAGTCCAATCCTTCTGTTAAGCCAATAATGATTCATCTTCCCAGTACAAGTGGACAGCCGAGCGCTAAGCCGGGGACTGCTAGTGAGCCAACAACTCCCTGTCCAACAACAAGCACTAAGTCGGGGGTCACTAGTGCGCCAATAACTCCACGTTCAGCACCACCAATGGAGCCTCTGATGATCAAGCTGCCCAGGTCATCCTCCCAGTCTTCATTAATACAGGGGGCGGCTAAAGAAGAGTTAGAACTAGCCAAGTGTGTAGCTTCTCACACTGATGTTCCTTCTACTGACGATGTAATTCCTCCTAAAAAGATAACTTATTTCATCAATAAAGGGATATCTTTGAACTACCTCGAGTTTAATAAGCTTTGTATGATGTACGCTATGGAACATGGTATAGGCACCAACCTACACACACAAGTGACAAACGTCAATACCACGAACCAACTCACTCATGTGGAAGGCGCTTGCTTCATAGTTGAGGGAGAGGACCATCCAATCATCTTCGGCCGGAAGAATGATCCACAGCCTTTCAGGATAGAAGAAGTTGATCTCGAACCCGACACTGGAAGACTGCCGCTTTATCTATATGGCTCCGGATCCAAGTACCTCTTGCAAAAATAGGGGTATGATATAGAGACTACGCCAGGCTTGAACGATGGTACTGGCCGGCGATTACCTTTGCAGTTGCCAGTCCCGGCTGGAAAACCACGAGATTACTACGACAAGACCAGACGTGGTCTAGGCTATGTTACACCTGCAACAACTCCTGAAAGCTCAGATAAGGAATGTGACTGGCATTCACATTCGACCGGATAACCCACTTCTGATTCGGATATCAGTATCGAGGACATATTAAGGCATGTTTTGCCTGTCAATATGTTATTTGCTGACGCCTATAAATAAGACAAAGATGTACCCGAGCTTCTCGAGTTAGAGCCTTGGGTTCAACAGCTAGATGTGCAGTGGGAGAAGCCTTTCGAACATAGAGGTCCTCCTACTGAAGATGAGGTCATGCAAGTTGACCTCGGTGATGAATCCTCTCCAAAGCCAATCTTCATCAGCAAAAGGCTGACAGACGAAGTACGGGAGGCACTTTTGTAACTCGTCAAAGAATACATTGATGTGTTCGCCTGGAGCTATAAAGACATGCCAGGGCTAAACCCTGAGGTTGTACTCCATAAGCTCAACATTCAGCCGGACGCAAAGCCTGTCAAGCAGCAGCAACGACGGTTCCATCCAGATATCATGAATTCTATCGACGCTGAGGTCAACAAACTGATAGCCAACAGATTCATCCAGGAGGAACAACATCCAGACTGGGTCACCAATATAGTACCGATCCTCAAAAAAGTTGTGAAGATCCGAATTTGTATCTACTTCCGAAATCTGAACGAAGCATTCCTAAGGATGAGTTCCCTCTTCCTATTATAGACATAATGATTGACAACACATGTGGCTTTGAGCGCATGTCGTTCATGGATGGCTTATCAGGATACAACCAAATCAAGATGATTCCTGATGATGAAAAGCATACATCATTCCGAATGCCGATTGGCGTGTACTATTACACAGTCATGCCCTTTGGTTTAAAGAATGTCGGTGCCACATATCAACGGGCTATGAGTGTCATCTTCAGGGACCACTTGCGTAAGATAGTAGAATGTTATGTCGATGACATCGTTGTCAAAAGCCGCTCTAAGAAAGATCATCTGCACGATCTGAGGACAGTCTTCGACCTGATGCAAGCGCACAATTTGAAGATGAATCCCACCAAATCCTTTTTGGGTGTATCTAGCGGGAAATTCTTGGGTTTTATCTTTACGGCCCAGGGAATCCATATAGACCCTGAGAAGACGAAGGCAATCATGGAGATGGGTCCCCCGAGAAATCTCCGAGAACTCAGAGGCCTTCAAGGGAAGCTAGCTTATATCAGGAGGTTTATCTCTAACCTCTCCGGCGATGCCAACCATTCACCCACCTCATGAAGAAGGGCGTATCCTTCGTATGTGATGAAGAGTGCCAACGTGCCTTCTATAACATTAAAGAATATATGTCAAACCCTCCAGTCCTGGTGGCCCCGGTTGCTCGAAAGCCGTTCTTGCTTTACGTGCGAGCGATAGAGCATTCCCTCGATGCTCTACTAGCACAGAATAATGATACAAGGCATGAACAGGCCATCTGTTATCTCAGCCGAACGATGATAGGACCTGAGCATAGATACAATGTCGTAGAAAAAGAATGTCTTGCTTTGGTATTCGTTATCCAGAAGACGTAACACTATGTTACAGGACAAACCATCCATGTCATATCTCGAGTTAATCCTCTCAGGGTTCTCATGACCAAGCCAGGTTTACTTAGCTCTCGCCTTGCTACCTGGGCGATATTACTGTCTTTCTACCACATGATCTTCATCCCGCAAAAGGCTGTTAAAGGTCAAGCTCTGGCAGACTTTTTAGCAGCTCATCCAGGTTCGGAGTCAACCAAAATATATGAAGAGATCCTGGACGAAGTCGCCAATTCAAACATGGCTTTCCATGATACCATCCGGCGAATGTTCTTCGACGGTGCTTTAAGATCCGAGCCCAAGGGCAACATCGTCGTTGGGGTCGGAGTGGTACTGATTTCTCCCTCTGGCTTGGTAATCAACCGAGCATATTCCGTTACAGAACCCTGCTCAAACAACATGGCCGAGTACAATGCTTTGGTCATCGGCCTCTGACTTGCAAAGGAACTGGGGGTAGAATACTTGGAAGCATATGGCGATTCATAGTTAATCGTCAATCAGATCCGGGGTTCATATGAAGTTCGCCATGAAGACATGATCCCCTATCATCATATAGCAATCGTCATCATCACGTCCCTGAGAGGGTTCTTCATAGAACATGTTACAAGACTCCGAAATATTGAAACCGATGCCCTAGCAAGACTTGCCGCTTCTCTGGCGGTTCCAAATCATACTCATCATTTGGTTGATGTAATAGGCCATGATTTGGTCTGTCCTAAGAACAATGTCCAATTTGCTGAGAACTACTCTGCCCTAACGGTCGACGAGACGTAAGACTGGAGGCTCCCATTTATCGACTTCGCAGTCTATGGCATCATGCTAGAAAATTTGAAAGAAGCCACCTCTATCAAAAGACGTTCTCTCAGATTCTTCTACGATACTGAGACAAAAATGCTGTATCGGCAATCCTATGATGGATTACTGCTCCGGTGTTTGTCAAATATAGAAGCCAAAGAAGCTGTACGCGAAGCTCATGACGGCGTTGTAGGGCCCATCAACCTGGCCCGAAACTACAAGACCGCCTTCGCCTGATGGGCTATTACTGGCCTACGATGGTGGCAGATGCGATAGACTATACAAGAAAGTGTAAAGCTTGTCAGGTCCACACAGATTTCATACATCAACCATCCGAGTTCCTACATCCGACGATGGTATCCTGGCCATTTGAGGCGTGGGGAATGGATATCATTGGTCCAATCACTCTACCTTCATCCAGAGGACACCGCTTCATACTGGCGATTACGGATTACTTCTCCAAATGGGTGGAAGTTGTTTCGCTTGCAAAAGTGAAGACATCGAACGTGATCAGGTTCCTCAAGCATCACATCATCTATCGCTTTGGACTGCCCCGAAGGATCATCCACGACAATGGTCTACAGTTCGCAAGCCACGCCTTCTATCGGTTTTACGACAAACACCGGATCCAGAATATTGCTTCAACACCAAATAACCCGACGGCTAATGGATTGGCAGAAGCGTTCAACAAAACTGTAATCATGCTTCTCAAGAAGTTTGTGTCCTCAAACAAACGTGACTGGAATGAAAAGCTTGGCGAATGCTTATGGGCATACCATACTACAGTCCGGACGGCCACTGGGAACACACCATTCACTCTGGTGTACGAAAGTGAGGCAGTCCTCCCGTTGGAGACTCAAATCCCCTCGCTTTGCGTCGCCCTCACTTAACGATTGATGACAGATGATAATTACCGTCGTCGGCTAAAAGAGTTGGAGGCCTTAGATGAGAAGCACCTGTTAGCTCAACAACGAATTGAGCTTTATCAAGCATGCATCTCTGGAGCCTTCAACAAGAAGGTTAAACTCAGAACATTCTAAGTGGGCGATCTCGTATTGGCAGTTCGGAGGCCGATGGTTATGACTCACAAAACTGCCGGTAAGTTCCAGCCAAAGTGGGAAGGCCCATTTATCATCGAGACAGTATTCTCCAATGGTGTATACCGTCTCGCAAAGCAAAACGGAGACTTGCTAATGATTCCCATCAACGACAAGTTCCTGAAGAAATACTATGTCTAAATGACACCATCCAAATCAACCGGATTGTTGAGTTATGTACCCTTAGGTACCGCTGAACTTACACTCTGGTCACTCCAAATGAATCTATATCGCGTCTTCTGGGTAGTAAGTCATGTATGATCATACCTTTGAACTTTCTCCCTAAAAGAGCATTTTCCTCATAATCTATTACCCGCGCTTTCAGTGCATAAAAAAGGGTAACAGGTCCACCCAAATTCTCCAAAAAACCACGTCGATGTCACCTCTGAGTTGTTTCACTTCCATCAAAAATAAAATGCCCCTTACGTAGAACTTCCACGTCGATGTCACCTCTGAGTTGTTCTATGTATCCTTTGTGGAGTCCACTCCTGCCACGTCCTTATTACCTCTGAGTAGGAAGACTCTATTGAAAAAGCCCCTATATTTACCATGTCCTCATTACCTCTGAGTAAGTATGTCGGGTTTCACTCGACCTATTATCCGTACCCAAAACCAGGGTACGCCAAGGATAATAGGCCCACAAATGTCCACAGTTGACCACAAATGTCCACAGTTGACCACAAATGTCCACAATTGACCACAAATGTCCGCAGTTGACAACAAATGATGTAAGTTCTCTAGTACATGCGCCTCTTTTCTCACAACCTCATGCCTTTGGAACCCAGCTGTGTTGACATAAAATCATAGTCAACCAAATATTCATAGAATTGACTACATGATACTTGTGATAATTTAATACGACACATGAAGACTACTTCCAGTTCAAGTCAGACGACAGCTCGGATTTTACAATAAAAGTTATTTTGAGTTTGTACTTTTACAATTTTATTCAGTCTAGACCTATGTAAACTGAGCTGTACTGAGCATCTGAGACTTAGCCTATAACCATACCAAAATCCAATAGCTCCACACATATCCAAAATAAGCCAATTGGACCTATGACCCATTCTGTGCTTTGGAGACAGAGTTCGGGCCGAACTTTGCCTTCTAAAAATCAGCACCCTAATTTTTAGGGTTAGCTGGTTGCAAGTTGTCAACGGCAAATTTTTTGAAAATTCCATCCAAAATTTTGGCTGAATTCTGCCTACCTGATATCCTATAAATAGGCCATGAATTCTCTCATTTTCATTCATCCAATCTTCTCTTCTCTTCTCTCTAAAGCTCCATACACGCCATACCCTTCATCATCTACTAGCCACAAGCTCCCTAAGCCTTAAGTGCTCAGTACTTTTTAGTCAGGAGTTTGTGCAAGAGTTAAAGAAGTAGCTTGAAAAATTCCAAGCATTGCCACTGCGATCTTTGTAAGAAGTTGACGTGCCCTTCTGAAGAAAAGGCACGGGGTGTAACTACTATTTCACAAATAGTGGATTTAATTCCGAGCTAGAGTTCTCAGGCATGGACTAGTCCTCCATGAGGGTAACCAGGTTAAAAATCGGCTGTGTTTGCGTATGCTTTCTTGCTCCTTATTTATTTCCACATTTACTCTGATTACTTTCAGCTTATAAAAGTGTTTAATTTTTAATTGGTTATTATCGTTATAAACTATATTCACCCTCCTCTAGAGTTGCCATATGTTCTTCAATTGGTATCAGAGCTCTGTTCTCTCAACAAGGACTAACATCCTAGAGCTGATCCATGGCAACCACACAATCCTTGATTTCCAATCACGGTGAAGGGCAGTCCACTCATAGGCCTCCCCTATTTGATGGAACTAACTACACCTATTGGAAAACAAGGATGAGCTTTTATCTCAAGTCGCTAGACTTCGACCTGTGGACCATCGTCACCGATGGTTACAAAAAGCCCGCCAGGATAGTTGTCAATGGTGATCTCATTGAAAAACCATATAACCAATATTCTGACAAGGAGAAGAAACAGGCAAGTCTCGATACGAGAGCTATTAATGCTTTATTCTGTGTTATAGACAGGAATGAGTTCAACAGGGTCTCAACATGCACCACCTCTCATGAAATATGGAGACTTCTAGAAGTGACGCATGAAGGAACCACCCAAGTCAAGGAATCGAATATAAGCCGTCTCACTCAAGAATATGAGGCTTTCAAGATGAAGCCAAATAAGACGATCACGCAAATGTTCACAAGATTCTTCGACATCATCAATCCCCTATCTTCGCTCGACAAACAATATTCAAATCATGAGAAGATTCGCAAGCTACTTAGGGGCTACCAATGATTTAGAACCCTAAGGTGACAGCCATCATAGAAGGAAATGATCTCACAACTATGTCCATAGAGACCTTGATAGAAAAACTGATGACTCATGAGCTTGACCTCAAGGACTTCGAAGAGCCTGCTCCTAAGGCTTAGGAGATCGCCCTCAAAGCTCACCGACGAAGGACTGACTCCCAAGAGACGGATGACGACAACTCGAAAGGTGATGATCAAGCTCTCCTTGTCTGCAACTTCAAGAAATTCCTTTGCTTCAATCGAAGAAAGAAGGAACCACAAAAAGATGACGAAGAAGAGCCAACATGCTATGGTTGCAAGAAGACGGGACACGTCAGAAAAGACTGTCCATTCTTAAAGAAAAACAACCGCTATGAGAAACCATACAAGAAGGCTTCCTCAAAGAAATATGCCAACACGAGCATTTGGCATGAAAGCGAAGCTAGTGACTCCGAGGAAGAAAAGGACTCTCCTCAAGACGCTGCAAACATGTGTAATGGCAATGTCCGACAAGGTATCAAACGAAACTCTTAATGATTTCACTTTTGATGAACTTGGCGATGCTTTCACCGATTTACTTGATGATCACAAAAAGGTCATTAGTAAATATAAACATGCCAAGGAAAAGATCAAAAGTCATGAAGTCGAAATTCAAAGACTTTCTTTACTGCTTGATAACATTAGAAACACTTCATCCACGTATGTCACAAATGAGGTATCCAAGCTTAAAATAAGCCTAAATGATGCCGAAGCACGTATTGAACAACAAACATAAGAAATCCCAGCACTCAACACGGAGCTTGCAGAAGAAAAGAGTAGACACAAGATTTCTATTACTAAGATATATGGTTTGAATGCTAAGGTTACTGAACTAGAGGCTGTCTCTAAAAAATTAGAGACTAAATTGGGAAAATAGGTTGGTCAACCTCAAACCCAATCACATGAGACACACACAAAGCATGACACTACTCATACTAGTCAACTACGTCATCCACCTGCAGCTCATAATCATGCTTACATATACACACACTTTCATAAAAGCACACAAACCACATGCACGTAGAAATAA
The DNA here is from genome assembly GCA_029216955.1 of Iris pallida. NCBI lineage: Eukaryota > Viridiplantae > Streptophyta > Magnoliopsida > Asparagales > Iridaceae > Iris > Iris pallida. The sequence goes on along the minus strand of JANAVB010011690.1, from coordinate 19,827 downwards.
TTCTCATTTGTCACAGAATCATCATGCTACACATAGATACAATCATCACTATGTTGCACAAAATCACCATCACTCTACATATAGACATCATTACCATGCTATTCCATATAGACATCATCACCATGCTACTCCATATAGACATTATCACCACATTGCTCCACATCACTCTACATATAGACATCATCACCATGCTAACTCTACATATCATCATGGTATTCCATATCACTCTACTCATAGCCATCATATGCATGCTCATAACATAAATAGAAATGTTATATGTACTTATTGTGGATTATATGGACACATTTTACTATAATGTAGAATTAGAAGATTAGTAGATAGAAAGATATATGCATGGTTTCCGAAAACTAACTTTTCAGGACCCTCAAGAACTTGGGTACCAAAGGTCACATCTACTCTTGATGTAGGTGGACCTTCCCTCCTCAACTAAGAGTAAGTGGATTTTCGATAGTGGATGCTCGCGGCATATGACGGGAGACGCAAATCTTTTCGCATCACTATCGATGAAGAGAGAAGGATATGTATCCTTCAGCAACAACCTAAAAGGGTATATTATAGGTAATGGTATTATTGGTCATCCTCCCTCTCCCGTAATAAAGGATGTCTGCCTAGTGACCGAGTTAAAGCATAAACTTCTCAGCATTAGTCATCTTGCTGACCATGGATATGACATTAACTTTGGATAAAATAAATGCTTTATTTATGATAGGTCAATGGAAGACATTGCTTTTGAAGGGGTAAGAGAGGATAATATTTATATTTTCTATCTGTCTGGAGATACTAACGATGCAGGTAGATGCCTATATGCTCATAAGGATAAAAGATTACTGTGGCACCTGCATCTTGGTCATGCCAACATGGATACTATATCCAGGCTATCGACTAAGAAGCTAGTAAGAGGCTTGCCCGACATTACATTCAGAAAGGACACTGTATGTGCCGAATGTTAACTGAATAAGGCAACTAAGTCCTCATTTCATTCCATAAACTATGTAAGTACTACTAGACCTTTGAAACTTCTTCATATGGATTTATTTGGCCCTAGTAGAGTAGCCAGTCTTGGTGGAAAACTTTATGCTTTTGTTATTGTTGATATTTTTTCTCAATGTACATGGGTTTTCTTTCTTACAAATAAAAGAGATGTTGTTTCGGTTTTCAAGATTTTTGTTAAGAAAGTTCGAAACGAAAAAGGCTACATGATTACTCGAATCCGAAGTGATCATGGAGGCAAATTCAAAAATACTGATTTTGAAAAGTTTTGTGATTCTAATGGTTTTGATCATGAGTTTTCTTGTCCAAGAACTCCTCAGCAAAATGGTGTTGTGGAGCGGAAGAATAGGACTCTTGGCGATATGGCTAGAGTCATGTTGAATAAGTTTTTACTTCCGAAATACTTTTGGACTGAAGATGTCAGTACAGCATGCCACATTTTAAATAGGGTGCTTATTTGTCCTATTACGAAGAAAATACCCTATGAGCTTTGGTTTGGAAGAACCCCAAATATTTCTTATTTTAGAGTTTTTGGTTGTAGATATTTTATCCTTAACACCAAAGATAACTTAGGCAAATTTGATGCCAAAGCTGACGATGGTATTTTCCTAGGCTATGCTGCCAAGAGCAAGGGATATAGAGTTTTTAACAAATGCTCATTAATTATGGAAGAGTCTACCAATGTGACTTTTGATGAAGATAAAAGTGCAGCAGCTACTCTTGATGATGATGTTGAGCCATCAACTTCTACTCCAATGAATACCACCACCGAAACTAATTCGCTGGAGAGCTTGCCTAAGAAATTCTCTTTCAAGCCGTCACATCCATAAAATTTGGTAATAGGTAAGGTTTCACGTGGAGTAACTACTAGATCATCATTAAGAGACTCTATTGCTAGCACTACCTTCATTTCACAAATTGAGCCGAAAAACATTTTAGAAGCTTTTAATGATGAATTTTGGATTTCTGCGATGCAAGATGAACTCAACCAATTCGAGAGGAGCCAAGTATGGGAACTCGTTCCTAGACCGGCAAATCACTCGATTATTGGTACTAAATGGGTTTTTGAAACAAAATAAATAAAGATGGTCCAGTTACACGCAACAAAGCTCGTCTAGTAGCCCAAGGATACAACCAAGAGGAAGGTATCGACTACGATGAGACGTATGCTCCTGTTGCGAGATTGGAATCCATTCGGATGCTTTGTGCATTTGTAAATTTTCAAAATTTCAAATTATTTCAAATGGATGTTAAAAGTGCTTTCTTGAATGTTAGAAGTTTATGTAAAATAACCCCCTGGTTTTGAAAATCATAAATTTCCCGACCACGTTTTCAAGCTAAAGAAAGCGCTATATGGCCTCAAACAAGCCCCTAGAGCTTGGTATGAACGGCTAAGCAATTTCTTGCTTGAGAAAGGTTTTTCAAAAGGGAAAATTGACACCACACTTTTCATAAAATCTTTTAAAGACACTATTCTCTTAGTGCAAATATACGTAGATGATATTATATTTGGTTCCACTGATGAAACCCTCTGTCAAGATTTTGTCAAGTGTATGCAGACCGAGTTTGAGATGAGCATGATGGGAGAGCGCAACTACTTTCTTGGACTGCAAGTCAAACAAATGTCAAATAGAACTTTCATCTGTCAGTCAAAGTATACAAAGGACATGCTGAAGAAATTCGACCTTGACAACGTCAAACCAATCAGCACTCCAATGGCTACTACAACTAAACTAGAACCATATGAAAGCGGCAAACCTGTGGATCAACGTAAGTATCGAGGTATGATAGGCAGTCTACTCTATTTAACTGCTAGTCGCCCTGATATTATGTTTAGCGTTTGCCTGTGTGCTAGATATCAAGCAAATCCTAAGATATCACACATGCCTGCTGTTAAGCGTATCTTTCGATACCTTAAGGGCACGGTTACAGTGGGCCTATGGTATCGCAAGTCAACATTATTTGACCTCATCGGTTACTCTGATGCTGATTTCGTCGGATGCAAGGTCGACCGTAAAAGTACGAGTGGTACGTGTCATTTATTAGGAAAGGCTTTAGTCTCTTGGTTTAGCAAGAAGCAGAATTCTATCGCACTATCCACAACAGAAGCTGAATACATCGTAGCTGGGCATTGTTGTACACAAATTCTGTGGATGAAGCAAACCCTTGAAGACTACAACTTATCTTTTATGCACATTCCAATCTTTTGTGACAACACTAGTGCTATAAATCTTACTAAGAACCCCATATGTCACTCACGCACGAAATACATTGAAATACGTCACCACTTTTTGCATGATCATCAGCAAAATGGCACTATTAATTTAGAATTTATTGACACTGATCATCATCTAGCATATTTCTTTACAAAACCATTATCCGAAGAGCGCTTCAATTTTCTCTGTCGTGAATTTGGAATTTTGGACGAAGCTATTATTAATTAAAATAAACCTGTGTAAATAACGAGTATGTCTTGATTCTTTTATGATAAAATTACTATGGGTACAAGCCGAAAGGGTCCTTCTGACAACAAGGCGTAAAAGCCTAAGCGACACGGTGCACTAGTCCTCAGGACTACCGCTAGCTGGGATCCGGCCCCTGCAGCTAACCCATGGCAGCTTCAAAATATTGAATTATGGCATAATTCCTTGTTTATTACATGGTTCATTTTATTTATCACATGCTGAAATACAGAGTTTCCAACTTCACTTTGCTTCGAAATCAATTTTCTTGACTCTTTCAACTTAGATTTTTTTTAATCTTGTATATATACTTTTACTTTGGTCTCTCTCACTTAATCATTTATTTTCAACTTAGAATCTTTTTTTAGCCCGATTCCTGTTATGTTACCAGGATCTGAAATTCGGGCTGAACTCTGCCCTACCCAGAGTTCAGGCCGAATTCGGCCTGACTGTTCCAGAACCGGGAGCAGTCTCAGCCGCTGATCATGAGTTGATCCAATGGCCCATATTTGTTCCGACCATTGGAACCCTTTCACATATATTCGGGCTCTACTCTTTCTCCTCCTCCATTGCCATCTTTTCCACTTCTCCAGACATATTTTTCTCAAACCCTAACCCTAGTTCTTTCTCCCTAGAGCTTATCTCTTCTCCAAACTCAAGGAGAAGGCTTCCCTCATCATTCTCCTTCATTATTCTTCAGCACATTGAGGTATATCTCAACACTCCTCTCCATCTCAATTTTCTCTATTGTCTTTATTATTTTTTATGGCTCCATGATTGTTCAATCGCGAGAAGAGACTTCGAACCGAGGGAGCGTCATCTTCGAATGCTCCTCCTCGTGGTGAACCGCCCATTGAACAACAACCACCTATCCATCCGTTGTTCAACCCGCCTCGTCCACTCGAACCAAACACATTTGACGACCGAATATTTGTATCACTCGACGCGTCAAATGACTGGTTTAGTGACTTTCGGACACGTCCGGTGTTTGCGGGTCATCCTATCAATTTAACTAGTTTCTCTCAATATGATGCACTTTTTCATGATCTTTGCCTTGACGAACTTGTCACAACCAACTCGGTTATATATCGTAATGCTATTCAAATGTTCTACAGCAACCTAACTCATGTTGATACACATATTTATGCACGGGTTACGGGCATTGACATCTCGTTTGATGATTTCGATTTGGCCGAACACCTTGAACTCCAAGAGCCAAACTCATGGAAAAAGCTTGTTGAAGCTCGATCGTTTCAATTTTCCGATGGGTCTTCACTTGAAAGCTTCAAGGACGACTTGTGTACTCCGAACACACGTCCTCGCAAGCTTTTGGCCAAGTATCTCATTCCCTATTTTTATGAACTTCATCGGATTATTTTTAACACTATTATACCCAAAGCGGGATCCACCGATGAAGTCACCTACATTGAAATCTCGGCCTTATATCACCTTCACTTTCATGTACCATTTAATTTTCTACGTACCATGATGGACTGGATGATTAATTCTAGGAAGAAACCAAGATCCTTGGTTTATGCTTTGTATCTTCCTATGGTATTTCATGCTTTTCGCATACCTCTTGATGAGTGTCAGTTCTTACCTGCCCCTGCCTTCCTCTCTAAGGCATGGAGACTTCAGGCAGCAGTTGGCTCATATGTTGTGTCCGAGCATTCTGATGATGAGCCAGATGCCACTTCTCTGGGACAGGATCCTCCTCCTCCTCCTGCCACTCTCGAGCCACTCCAGACTATGCTCCGCGATCGTTTGACCTTGGAGGATGATCGCTGGACTCAGCTTGATTACCGGACTACCTTGCAGATGAGTGCCATTAGCAACTCACTGCATGATATTTGGTACTCCATGTCTCGTCATCCTTCCATGCCTATCCCTATGGAGCAGGACCCTGGTCGTGAAGGGTATCGTATCGATGACCCTTTGGTTATTCGCTACTTGGATCCAGATGCGGGCTTCGTGGACCCTCGTCGTTCCTTCACTGATCTATCCGACGACGCTGGGCCTTCACGAGCTCGATGATGGATATAACTTCTACTTGCTGCTGCTACTGAGGATCATAGCTTATGTTTTTTTATACACTTTGGATTTTAGTTGCTTTTATGCACTTTGGTTGTATTCGACTTATTATTATGACTTTTGAGGCATTTAGTAGTTTTATCAGTATCTATGCAGTTTCATCTACTACCTTTTGGTGTTCTTGCCAATTCTTATCTGTTTATGGTTTCTTACTAAATGCCAAAAGGGGAAGAAAATTTGGTATATTCTATATTCTTTTTGTATCTGTATCTGTGCTTTGGGAAGAATATTTTTATCAGGCCAACAGGATTCAAAGCAATGTTTACGGGAGAGCTATTGCTAGCTCGGCAATGATTACAGGGGAGCTATGCCATATAATGTGTCCAGGTATGAATATTGAATATACAACTATCATTTTGTCAATTATCAATATGGGGGAGATTGTTGACACAAAATCACAGTCAACCAAATATTGATAGAATTGACTACATGATACATGTGATAATTCAATACGACACATGAAGACTACTTCCAGTTTAAGTCAGACGACAGCTCGAATTTTGTAATGCAAGTTATTTTGAGTCTGTACTTTTATAATTTTATTGAGTCTAGACCTATGTAAACTGAGCTGTACTGAGCATCTGAGACTTAGCCTATAACCATACCAAAATCCAATAGCTCCACACATATCCAAAATAAGCCAATTGGACCCATGACCCATTCTGTGCTCTGGAGACAGAGTTCGGGCCGAACTCTGCCTCCACACAAAGTTCGGGCCGAACTCTGCCTCCTAAAAAATAGCACCCTAATTTTTAGGGTTGGCTGGTTGCAAGTTGTCTAACGGCCAATTTTTTGAAAATTCCAACCAGAATTCTGGCCGAATTCTGCCTACCAGATATCCTATAAATAGGCCATAAATTCTCTCATTTTCATTCATCCAATCTTCTCTTCTCTTCTCTCTAAAGCTCCATACAAGCCATACCCTTCTTCATCTACTAGCCACAAGCTCCCTAAGGCTAAAGTGCTCAGTACTTTTCAGTCAGGAGTTTGTGCAAGAGTTAAAGAAGTAGCTTGGAAAATTCTAAGCATCGCCACTGCGATCTTTGTAAGAAGTTGATGTGCTCTTCTGAAGAAAAAGCACGGGGTGTAACTACTATTTCATAAATAGTGGATTTAATCCTGAGCTAGAGTTCTCAGGCCTAGACTAGTCCTCCATGAGGGAAACCAAGTTAAAAATTGGTTGTGTTTGCGTATGCTTTCTTGCTCCTTATTTATTTTCGCATTTTTTGATTACTTTCAGCTTGTAAAAGTGTTTAATTTTTAATTGGTTATTATCTTTATAAACTCTATTCACCCCCCTCTAGAGTTTCCATCTGTTCTTCAAGCTGTTCCTTGGTTATTCTTTTGCCCAGTACCAGGAACTTCTATATTCGCCTTACCACCGGAGTCGTTCTAGGTATCTCTATGAAACTTATTATCCACACCTAAAACCAACGTATGCCAAGGGTAATAGGTCCACAGAAAGTCCTGTAGTGGGGCAAACATCATGATACCAAAAATACGATACAAGCATAACAGATAATGGATGATGTTAACATAGTCATTCATTGAAAATCAAAAGTACTACATTTTCGGGGACCATGTTCCTGGTAAACTGAAAGAACATCATAAAGAAAGAAAGAAAATAGCCGATTATGGTTCACCGACACATAACTCTCTGAGTCGGTCTTTCAGTTGGGCCTTCGAACGCTCAATCCTCCGTATGGCACTGCGTTCCGCCTCCGAAGTCAGCCCCTTTGCATCCTCCAGATGTGCATGTGCTTGCCAGCCGTCTTCAAGTCTCTTCAGGGCACGCTCCAAGGCAGTAGAGGCTCGGGTGACCCGGTCGGCTTCCTGGAGAATTAGAACCTTATCTGTGTGGAGGCATCAAGCTCAGATTCTAAGAAGGCCAATTTCCTTTAAAGCTGGAAGATTTGCTCGTGGGTATCAACTATCCCACGAGATGCGGCCTCTTTCCGAGCAATACAGTCTGCTCCCCTGTGGCTTAGCTGATCGTACTGCAGAGACAGATCGTAAAGGTCCTTCATTATAACATTCTTGGACTTGTCCCGTGCCACCCTTACCTTTTCCATGGCAGTCATGAGGAAGGTACGTTCTTGATCTATTGCTGAAGACAGATCGACTTGTCGCAGCCCTTGAAACTGAGCCACGAGCTGATCAGCTTCTACTAATTTTGGCTCCAAAAGCTCGACTATCCCTGCCCCACTGGAGAGAGTTCTGAGGAGTTCAATCTGGCCACGGGCACATTGACGGGCCAAGGCAAAAGATGTCCCCCTCTCTATGGCAGCTTCAACCCCTCGTTTCAGGTGGCGGTAGAAACTGTCAACCACGTCCTTTAACGATTCATCCTGAACTTCTGAAGAAGACGACATCAAAAGAAGAGTAGCTGGCAAAGTTGAAGAAGATGCACCAAAACTTGATGCCCCTGCCACTAGGGAAACAAGTTCCGAGCGAAAAAAATGCTTGAATAGCGGCCATCTCCTCCTCCACAGCCCGAAGGATCCAGAGACTCGACAGGACAGAAAGGTCGACCCGGGGTTGGAGCAACATGAACCAAGGAGGGTACAGGGACCATTTCTCCCTGCCCGGCCGTTCTAATGCTATTTCTTCAGAACTCGATCCGGCAGGAGGTCCTTCAAAATAAGTTAGAGGAGGAGGGGGCATATTGTCTTCCACCAGATCCCCTCTGGTGACTTCTCCCTGATGATGTCCATTATTGGCAACGAGGGAGCAGGACTTGTATGTCCGGAGCAACCATCGATCAACTTAACCCGAAGGATGTGAAGATAGAGTAAATGAACCTCCTCACTAGTCAAGACTTGACTTAGCTTACCAGGGGAGGGTTGCTGAGGCGGAGGCTCACTCACAGCCACCGTGTCCTCTTCACCAGCGACATCTGAGCCAAATGCCGCAGGTTCCTCTACTCCAACCACCCTGGAGGTAGACGTAATTGGGTCAGCATCGCCCTGGGTTGAGACGTCAGCAACTGGAGGAACCTCAGCCGTCGCCGGGAGAACCCTGGCAAAGATATTCTCGGCACTCATATCACTAATTAAAGCAGCTAGAGCCGGGTCGACCTCGGAGACAGTAGCCGGCTCTCGAGAGTCCACTTCTCTTGACGCCTACAAAGAAAAGAAGAATGATCAGATCATAGTTCAGAAAAGAAGAGCTAAAGAAGATGGTTATAATTCGATTCACCTCCAAAACGGCATCAACATCCTCGCTTCTCTCCCTAATGATTGGCCCACGAGGCTTGACCGCAGCCCATTTCCGAGAGTAAGTTATGCCGCCAATAGCAGACCCACGCCTGCTTCACTTTCGGGAAGGACTAGGCGTAACAGGGGGCTGATCTGCCACCATATCATCTACAGGAGGAGGAGGTAAGTTACCGGGGTCATCCTCTTCGTCCGTATTGGTGGACTCCGAGCCTGACACATCAACTGTGTTTCCCTTCCTTTTTCTCGTCTTGGACCCTTTTGGCTTCTCCTCCAAGCTAGTACCAATAATAAAACTGGTACTTGGGTCAAAATCACGAGGGGGCTTGTTCACCATAACATGGTACAGAGCCGTCAAGTACAAAATTTATCCTGACTCCCTGGCATCGGGTACAGAGAAGCTGGTGCGGGTGTGAACCGAGTTATAGTAGTGCCGAGCCCGTATGCCGTCGAGAATGCTTCCTTCAAAACCCAGACAGGACCAGGGATAATCCAAAAATATCTGACTGTACCCAAACTGTCGGAAGAACTGACTGGGCAAGTAAGGCTCCAAGAAGACGGAGTTACGGTTGCGATATACCAGGTGTGCAGAATGGATGTTCTACAACCAGAGGAGCATCTTATCAGATAAGAGGTGAGGAGGCCCAGTACCATCAAGATGTACGCCATTTACTTCTTCATCAGCAAAAGGAGGAACAGACACAAAATAGGTGTATCTGTCCACTCTCACCAACGCCATCCGACAGGCGTGCATGGTATTGCACTCCCAGGGCATACGGCAATACAGGAAGATGAAAGCATCATCGACAGTTACGTCATCTTCTGGGCCAGGCCTCATCAATAACTGGCAATGCATCAACAGCCACCCCATCAGATAATGATAGGGCAGCTCAATTCGTTCAAAGTACTTCGCCGTATCACGGGCAATGACCTTGGATGAGAAAGTACAGAGACCACGATGTATGATGCACACCATGGCATGGAGAAGAGCTAGTCTGGGACCTAAGACCAGCTTCACAGTGGAAAGGATAAAGTTACGGCTGATCCTCTCAATAGAACCAGCCTCTCCCAAGACCACGCAGTTCCGCAGCCATACCATCAGAAATCTTGCCAGGAGAGCCTTCTCAGACATCTACTGGATATCCGGATAAAAATAATTAAAGGAGTCAGTTTGACTCCCAAATCTGTCGCCCGTGGTTTTACCCTCTTGGCGGTCGACACCTGGTCCTGTACTTCCTTCCGTGTTCGGGGACTTCGAGGAGAAACTCGGCCTGAGGCGCCTAGCATAAAAAGGTAACTAAGCCAGGTTTTTGTATGAGGAAGGTTCCCTTCCGAGCTATCGTCCTTCTTCTTAGACGTCTGTTGGCATGTACTATGATGACATAGTAGTTCCCGATAGACAGCAACAAAGCCCGGGAACCGCTTCTCTAACTCCTTGAACTTTTCATTCGTAGGAGTATACACCTCAAAGACTTCATTACCCCAGGGCCGCCTGGAGACTTCACACATTTCGTAGAGAGCGAGTCCCATTTTCCCTCTAGGCGTAAAGAAAATCCCTGTACGACGATTATACATCTCAAGTAAAGCCATGAACAACTTCTTATTTTTGGACAGATCGTAACAGGTGCCCCGAATGGCATGATAGAGGCTAATCTCGCGTAGGAGAGTCTCGTATGTCCGCAAAATCTACGTAGACAAGTTGGTCCATGAAGGATGGGGTTCATCCAGTTCAGCAGCGCCAACCGATCAATGGGGTAGGACCCCTTCTTAGCAAGCTGATTCATAAAAGTGTCAGCTTGAGAGAACCTGAAGTTGGGACCCTACACATTTAAGAAGCTACCCGGGGCCAACCCCATCCGTAGCAGCTGATCGGTGTCCTGGTCACGACTATCGACCCAAAGTTTCTGTTATAGTAAATATCACCCACAAACATCCCTTGACGGCTCAGAGTCAAGGAGTCCACCATTTGTTTGTCTATTGGCAGTATGTTGAACCACGTCAGTGGGAAGTGACGCTTCATATGAGGAATGTGGAGCACCATTCTGTTAGAAGAAAAACTCTAATTTATATATGTCCAGAACGCTGGAGTTTTTTTACAATCAGGTCATCTCCGAAGAGGAATGCAGGTTTCAGGTATTGGCCCTCCAATTTCCTCGAGTTCATCATGCCCGAGAGAAAGTAGAAGGACTAGTTTTTGATATCCCATAGCCTTTCCTCAGGTTCATCTTTGGAAAACTGGTTTGACACATAATCAACTAAATGGTCGAACCTTACACCCACAATTGATTGGGCTCGACCTACCAAGAGTTCTCCCACATGATTGACTGGTAACTTTACTGAAAAAGACAAAAAAAATAAGTTAGAAGATGGCCAGAGAAAACTACTTAGTGTGTTATGATCTTATGCGGCTCTGATTAAGTGGGTCTTTATGCGGCCCAGTTTAAAGGAGCTTATGCAGCTCTGATTAGGTGGGTCTTTATGTGACACAGTTTCAAGGAGTTCATGCAGCTCTGTTTGGTGGCGCTTCATGCGGCTCAGTTTATAAGGAGCTTATGCGGCGCTGTTTGGTGGGTATTCATGCGGCCCAGTTCATAGGGTGCTTATGCGGCCACAAGATAACTCTCATGCGGCTCGGTCATGAGGCAACTCTCATGCGGCTCAGGCATGAAGCAACTTTCATGCGGCTCGGACATGAGGCATACCCTATGCGGCTCGGACATGAGACGTTCGTATGGCCCATACAACACATCATATGCGGATCCATCACACCGAACTTAAACAGTTCAATGAAGACGAAGAATATGCCAAAGAGAAAGGCTCGTGAATAAAACATGAGACATAGCCGTTATGGTTAGGGTTTGAATCCATGCAGTTTTCTCCCAATATTCTTACCGTCAATGGCAGGATGAATATCAGGGTGAACTGGGATCGATGACGAAGAGGCAACTCTTTGCCCTTCGCCGCAGCACTGGAGGAAGCCTTGGGAGCCATTGATGATCGAAGGAGAAGAAGTGACGGCGACTAGGGCAAGAAAGCTTGAAGAAAGAAGAGAGAGTAAAGAACTTTTCTCTTCAAAAATTACTCATATTTATAGTCTAGCAAGGGCGTGTGAACCGATAGACGCTTCGAGTTTCGTGCTGCCTAGAAGATAAAGCCGACCCATGGGATTCTATTCCCTTTCATGCAAAAAAGAATGCTCAGAATCATCAAGGGAAATCTAAATATTTAATGCCAACTCTTGGGATCCGATCCAAAAGACGGCTTTAAATCATAAACAAATCAAAGAGCAAGTAATGAGACGCCTACATGGCACAAAGGGAAGACAATGCGGCCAGAGAAGTCTATGCGGCCAGAGAAGTCTATGCGGCCATAGAAGCCTATGCGTCCAAAGAAGACCATACGGCTAGAGAAGTCTATGCGGCATGAAGAACTTATGCGGACATACCCATGCTTCTTATTCAAAGTATTTCTATTTTACAAATTAAAAACTTTGAAGGGGGTCTTGTAGAAGCATGAAAAAAGTAATAATAAATTCTTATGCGGCCCAGAAACTCCATAAGGCTCAGAACTTGGGGGTTTCATGCCGCTCAAAAATCCTTGAGAGTTTCATGCAGCTTAGATAGTTTTATGCGGCTCAGAAAAAGCCACGTGGCCTTATGCGGTTCGAAATAGGCCCATACAGCTGGCCATAATTACTCCATGCAGCTGGCCATTAATGATATGACACAAAGTGATAGCTCTAACTTGATGGCTCTGACATAAAGAAGAGACGCAACATGCTCATAAAAAGAAGAGAGAATCTTTATGATATCGGACAATGTTCACAAAGTCCAAAGAAAGTTCTCAATGTGGATCACCTGTGTGGCCTTCATGTGGCTCAGACATGAGGCCACCCTCATGCAGCTCGGTTATGAGGCTACCATCATGCGGCTCGGTTGTGAGGCGACCCTCATGCGGCTCTGTTATGAGGCCACCCTCATGCGGCTCGGTTATGAGGCCACCCTCATGCGACTCGTTTATGAGGCCACCCTCATGCGGCTTAGACAGGACGACAGTCCTTTATGAGGCTCGCAACCTAGTGGCAATTGGGACACGTGGCAGAAGTTGACTAAGTCTTAACAACTCAGATTTATTACAACCAACAGATCATAGCAGTTCAGATTTATTTCAACAAACTTAATAGTCCAGATTTATTGCAACAAACAGATCAAGATTAATCTTAACTAATCCCCAACTGCCCACTTCTCAAGGCACAATTACAAGGATGTGGTACATGGATGTACACCCCACTCAGCATAAACTCCTATAAATAGCATGGGATTATTCCTTTGCACACACACAGAGAGCAAGACAGAGACACACAGAGAGAGAGCATTTCTTTGCCGGAGCCGAGGTTGCGTTCGATCGTCCAAAGAGTAAGGCGGAGTTGATAGCACTTTCCCGAGCCTCTACCGTCACCCTCCAGAATCTAAATTAAACAATTGTACTTAGATTGCCTTTCCTAGATTTTGTTCCTAGGCTTTCTTTTGTATAAACGAGTTTGTAATTGTGAATTAAAGTTCAGTCCTCCCATAAAACTATAAAAAACTGAAATTATTAACAACATCTCTCTTCTGCATTACCACTTCTCGAACCGTTTACACTTTTATTCCTCCTGATACATAAATTTGTACGTTGGCAACTCGACGATGCAAACCTTTCCATATTTTTATTTTATCAAAAAGAACAATCCTATACTCCACAAGATAACATTACCATAATACTGTATTACATATGGTAACATAATAATAGAACTATACTTCAAATAATAATATAACTACAAAAGCACAAAACCTGTCTATAATTGTAGTGTCTACACAATAAGTAAATATTCCAAGTTCTATATAACAAATTGACAACAATTCTATTACTCTATTTTATCCTAGTTCTTTCTATTAGCATTAAAAAACTCAGGTATAAAGAACAAGATCTCTGACTTATTCCTATGCATGAATCTAACAAGATCTCTGACTTATTTCTATTTGCAACCTCAATTTATTAAATATGAAAGTAGAGAAGAGAAGGATAGAAATCACCAACTATTTGACGAAGCACCTTCGTCAAATAACATAAGATCTCTGACTTATTCCTATGCATGAATCTAACTAAGTATAATCAATTCCTTTTAGCCAACGTAATATACAAAGAGGAACATTACATGATACACCATTCATAAATAATTTCGTCCTCAAAGCTTAACAAAATACGCTAACAAGATATACTTCTCGAACCACATCAACTGAACAATAAAGAAAAAAATTTCTCATTCAAACTCTCGAGATGATTCCTCGACTGAATGGACATCCAAACTCGCAGATCTAGACCCAAAATAACCATTGAAGACCTTCTATTTTTTATCAACACTCATAAATCCTTCTATACTCATCAAACACGTCTACACAACTCTTTTCTATAGGCATATGCCTTCTCTTCCAATTGATAGCTGTACCAAAATACTCGAATATATGAACCCAATAAACTTCACAAAGCATCTTCTCTCTCGTATAACTTGAATACTCCTTGCATAACTTCAATTATCACTCAAGCACAACTTTTAATCCGTTTTCAATCAATACAAGCTCGCTTTTATACTTGCCAAATCCATCGAACAACTTACGCCTCCAAATTCGATCCTATCCTTTCCCAAGCTTCGATTAATTTCTCTGCCTCCATAAATAACGTGCCTCGCACAATATTATACTTCTCAAACTCACTACTAGCAAACCTAAGCTACAGACATCAGCATCGAGAAACCGTAACTAAACTAAGGCAAATCTTTCCAAGCACTATACCATATCCAAAGGAAAATAGCCTCAAATTAGTCTATATCTCCATTCGATTCCGAAGTGTTGCACTGTAAACGATCCATATCAACTTTAAGAAATATAATTCAATTATCAACCAGTCATAAAAACTTGACTGCATTAAGCTCTAATTACACTTATACATCAATGCTCCATTGTAATACATTCTCACTACCTCAAAATTGCTATTGCATCATTCCATGGTCCACCTTCAAAGAATTTCTCATTCCAAGAAAACAAATAACCAAATCTGAATCACTTAACACGCATAGATCTATTGTACTCATTCAAACATGATCTCATTCTTGTTAATATCTTCTATTTTTAGCCAAATGTCTAGTCATCGTCAATCAATTCCCAAGGTGACTGACCATAATTCATATCCAGATTGAAACCATATTAACATGTATCTATCTCATTCATCAACTTTTGCCTAATAAAAAAATCACGAACCATCAAAACTTAATCTATTCCATAGCCAATACACAATCCTTCAAACCAATTTCTCATGATGATATGATCACTATCTCAAGTATTCAATTATATGCACATATAATATTAATCCATGGCAGATCAATCCAAATCGAAGCCAAATAAAATTTTCGGATCACACTATTATCAATCACTTTTCTGCATGCAAGATTTTTAATCGCAATTCAATTTTCCAAAAAAATTATCCATCACCTCTTCTTGAGTATGAACAACTAAGAGAATCACACCAATGAGGAATCAATCCAACTAATTGCATATACAATCCATTCTTCCAAAGGTAAACGATCAATAAAAATTCTGAAGAACCAAATCAAATCCAAGTCCCTTCCAATTTTTGCCCAATGATTGTATAATATTTTCGATAATGGCTAATCAAGTAAGTTTAACAGTATAATATCACTAGTATTGAAGCAATCACTATATTCACTATAAGAAAAATGGCTTTCTTGATGATTAATGTCCCTCAAGAAAGGGTTATCTTGACGGTGTGGATCCGTCAAGTAGGACATAGTCAAGAAAAGTCTTCCACTTTTTTGATGATTTTTGACAGGTCATTTTTTGGCGCTTTTAAACGTCACCTAAAATATTTTTCTTTACCCTTTTTAGCCTTCAAGAAATCAGTTTTGAGAAACTGTCAATGTAGTTGAAAAAATCTCTTGACTCCGGCATAGATGACGGCTATTAACCATAAAGAAAACTATTTTTGACGGACAAAAATGGTTAAGAAAATAATATATTCACGGTTAAAAACCGTCAATAAAAAGCCCTTATGCAGCAGGATTGAGTTAATTATTGACGTTTTATAACCGTCAAGAGAAGCTAAAGCCAAAATTCTATTTTTAATTATATATTATGAATCGAACACACACATAATATCAATAATCAAGAAGATATAATACATCATCTAACTATAAAACCTAATTCTTATATTAACAAACTGTATACTATTCATACACCATAAACTTCTAGCATACGTCCACCACAAACATCTAACACTTGTCCAGCCACAAATATATCCAACCAAAGTATGTAGTTTCCATACATCTTAAACATCCAAAACTGATAATTATACAAATAAAACCAAAATAAGTAGAAATTCGGTCAGACCACATCCTCCTATATTCACATCACCTTTATTTTCCATTAGTTCCTAATAGAACAAGAGCACAAGTTACTAATTTATGATAATGAGCTTGTTGATTGTCAGATCCCTATTTTGAAAATAGCCATCCGACTGTATTTAATATTTTTGGTTATTTTAAAATTTCGTATTGTTTAAAATTTTATTTATTATGTAGTTAGCATTGTTAACTTCCTGGTCAGGATTATTTCTATTTTTATTTTGCTATTATTATTATTATTATTATTATTATTATTATTGTTATTGTTACTATCCTTATAATTACCCCCCTAAAAGAAAACCCTAACCCAACCCCTAACTTTTCCCTCTCTTCTCTCAGCTCACAGCCGCCCCCCCCCAAATTTTCGTTCTTCTCTCTCTCTCTTCACTCTCTCACTCAGCTCTCCTCTCCCACACCCTTAGCTCACTCTCTCTCAGTCCCGAGCCCCTCTCTCCTTCTCTCTCCCTCTGCTCTCCACTCACTCCATCTCTCTGGATCTCTCTCCCAAGCTCCCTCATCCTCTCCCTCTCGCCTCCGACGACCGGCGCTACTGCCAGCGCCACTGTCTCCCCCACTCTTCGCGACCACCACCACTACTTCCCGCTGCCACCACTTCTATCTCTCCCTCTTTCGCTGTTGTCGGCGCCTGCCATCACCGCGGCCGTCCTCGTCTCGGCCACCGCCACCACTTCCATCCGTCGTCGTATCCTACCTCTTCTGCTTTCCCCGTCGAGCACAGTACTGCTGCTGCTGCCGTTCGACTCACCCATTAGGAGTCATCGCGACCTGGTCGAACTCCCGATGAGCTCCCAATCTTCCTGTCTTTTCTGTCGACGACGAACAGCCCCGCTTGGCCGACCTTCCCAGTAAGCTCTTCCACCCTTCTCTTTCTACTCTCCGGCGAGCAGCTGTCGTGCATCGAGGGCAGTGCCGCCTCGAGCAGCAGGACGCTCTTGGGCCCCGTGCTACTCGAGTAGCGAGCTACTCTCGGCCTGTGTTCTTCTCGGGCAGTGAGCCCTCGTACTGCGTACCTTTTCTTGGGTTGTGTGCCCCGATCTATGTGTTATCTCGTATAGTGTGCTGTCTCGAGTAGCACACTCTCGTTGTTCGTATTTTTTGGGACACGTGTACCTCGAATTATATGCCACTTCAATTTTTGTGCCACATCGATCCATGCGCTGCCTTGGGCAGTGGGACGCTTCAAGCCCCGTGCTGCCTCGGGTACCATACCATCTTGGTTGCGCACGTCCTTGGTTTTCGTGCCTCGGCCTTTGCGTCTACCTCGTGACCCTTATTACTCCGATTTGTGTGCTGTATTGGACTTTTATCATCATGGTTTGCGTACACGTACAGATTTGTATGCCACCTTGGTTTGCATTTCGCCTTGGACTCCGCATACCATCGATTTGCGTGCATACGTCTACTTGTATGCCGCATTAATTTACGTGCTTTATTGAATCTCGCTCCTTATTGATTTACGTGCTTTATTAAATCTTGCTCCTTATCGATTTACATGTAGGGCTCAGTTTGCGTGCCCGTATCGATCTATGTATATGTCTCAATTTACGTGCATATCCCATTCCTGTTTGCCTCCATATTCGTGCCATCTTGATTTGCGTATCGTATTAATTTACACGCTGTCTTGATATTCATAATTTCCTCGATCTATGTGCACATCTCGATTTACATGCACGTTGTCTCATGTTCATCTCGATATTCAAGTCATCTTGATTCTTGTGTGCATCTCGATATACGTACATGTCTCGATTTGCGTGCCCGTAGCGATCCGTATGTCTTAGTTTTCGTGCCAGATCCCTGCACTACTTGCTGGACCCACACGGTATAGCCTCCTGCTATCCCATGTGATTTCTTCTATTATTTTATTAGTTGATGCTAATGATTATTTATTATATGTTCTGAGGATCTCGATGGACGTGCTAGCCTGGATCCCGATCGTCAAAGATTTACTTACCTAGCCGAGCCCTCTAGGCAAGTACCCCTTGCTCATCGATGGCTCTTGCCCTCTCTCCTAGATTTTACTATATTTTAATTAATTATATTTGTTAATGTATAACCATGAGTAGTGTAGCATGTTAGTAGAACTGCCATGATGATAACTTTGGATTGCTTGGTTTGATACCAATTTACGACCATATCGAACAACTCAGACGGGTCATCCACACCTCCGAGGACACGAGCATGACTCACATGTATGGGTTGTCTCCATATGCCCTGTGTCCGACTCGCGGTCGGTTAACGGCTTGGCTAACTGTTTCTATGACCTTACTTGTGGCTTGGATATGACTGTGGGACTTGGTGTGCCCTGCATGGTGATTCTTATTGCATGTGTTGGTTTGGCGTCCAGTACGCATCGTAGTGCTGCTGGAGGTCGAGACTTAGTGTTCTCGGCTATGGTTTGGTTTCCAGTACGCATGGTAGCGCTATTGGAAGCTGAGACTTAGTGTTCTCAGCCTGCGATTCTGTGGCGGGTTACGCCGAGTGGGTTTTAGCCCCAATTCGCTGGGAGCTCCCGTCCAGAATACAAAAAAGACTCTACCAAATTTTTCCATAATTCTCGGCCGGGAATTTGGTTCGAAGGATTAGGCAGAACCATTCCTTTGGTTTACTAACCTAGACTTGTGCTTACTTGTTTTGGATATAGTAGTCTGATTCCAGTACTTGCTAGGTAGACTCTTGACTAGATTAGTCGCCTAGTTCTTGACCTAGATTGTCCGTCGAATAGCATAAGGAGCGCGGTTCCACCTGGGAGACGGTCTGCAATCCTGGTCCTTGTTTGGTTTAAGGGTTGTGTATCTGCTCCAGAGCGGTTCACACAATCCTTTCCAATTTTCCGACAATATTTAATTAAAAGGTTCTTGTCCCCTGACCATTCATTATAGGAGTTAACCTAGTCTAGACCGTCAGGACTGATAGTTATCCTATGTGTCAGGATTTGTGATTTTGGATGTATTTGAGTGTTGAGTATTATGGAGAGTATGATCTCAAGAATATTGGTTGATAGACTCACGTGGACTCTTGGATTGTATTGCTATTCCTTTTTAGGATGTTCTAATTCGACCGGACATGACTGTGAATTCTTGGATTTTGATGATCACGAATATTTTACGGAACAAGGAGAATATCGAGGGTATTATTATATAATTTTTATTCGACTTCCCAAGTGTCCAAAACCTGGTTTGTTTGCTATATCTTGGTAGTAGTGAGACTTGTTTGCTGATAGCTTATGATCATTGATTCATGGGATTCTTGTAAGCCAGAGAACCTAGAATTGTTTATAGTGTTGAGCTTGGTATTTGGTGATTGTCTTTCTTGACGTGATATTCACTCCATCGTGGATAGGAGACTCTTGAAAGATTGATCCGGTGGATAGACCGACTTGATGATTAGAGCTGTAGGCTCCCTTGTATACTTGATAGGATATTATAGTAGAGATTCTGATCATGTACTTGACCTGATATCCATACCACAATGTGGGCAGATGACTTCTTGTGACTGACAGATTTGTCATTGTCCCTAACATGACTACTTGTATCCGTGCTATAATTCTAGCTTACCCTTTGAGGTAATGGCC
>JANAVB010011689.1:0-101563 GCA_029216955.1 Iris pallida | reverse complement strand
ATCACTTAAATGTGATAATTCAATATATGTGTTGGTTTAACTTGCGTGCTTACGTTCCAAATAAGTAAATGTTGCTGTATGTAGCCTTTCAGTATGAGATCCTGCTTAACATGTTAAATTCAGTATGCTAGAAAGATGCCATGCTATAATTATTGCTCAAACACAACATACATGCTTGAAGTGAGAACTGTCATAACATGTTTAAGATGTTAATATTAACGATGCCTCAATGATGCCTTTTCATGATAAAACCTAGTATGCCTCAATGATGCCTTTGCATGATAACGCCAAGAATGCTAAAATGATATGTCCACATGAATGCTACTAAGAATATGTTTACATGCTGCACTCTGATTATTGCCCATGAACTGTAAACTGATGCTAGGCCCCAAGTAGAAAGATAATTCTAATAAATGCTTGCTTAAATGATCACTTCAATGTTGGTTTATGCGAGTGGGTTGGATTCTGCTTGCCAGTACATAGATGATGTGCTGACCCACATTTTGTGGGCAGGTGCTCGTGCTTGGGATGTTCTACACACGAAGATCGGCTTAATTGGTTCCGCGGCATCAAAGATTTGTTGGGCATACAGAAGCTCTCCTTGTTCAAGATGATCTCTTCTGTTTATAAAGGGCATAATGTATGGAGCATTGTAATCAATTGTACCAGTGAGTTGTAAGCCAAGTTGGTTTATCGAGTTGTAATCCAATGTATCCAAGTATCAAATGTAAGCTGTATAACATCATTCAGTTGGCTTTCAATGTAAATGAGATGTGTTGTAAGCATTGTACTTCAATACAAGTCTTGTACTCTTCTTCAATTATCAATAATGAGAATAAAGTTCTATATATCTCTGTGTGACTTCAAGTGATCCTTTTATCTCCGCTGCTATAAAGAAACTGATGTGTTTCTATTCAATAAGAAAGATTATCCTCATTTACTTCAATTTGTCTGCTTCTGTCGCTGCAATGTGTTCCTATTTAAAGATAATCGATTATGTACCATCTTTGCCTTGTACAAGTGCAATACCAGACTTGTACGGCATCACGCCCAAGCGAGGACGATCGATTCCAAGAGATAAAATATATGAATAAATGACTCTACGAATCGGGGCGTGACAAATTTGTATCAGAGCACGACTTTACGTCCTTGGTCTCTTCTTTGATTCGTTTCAAATCAAAGTTGCATCGACGATTAACCAAAGTTGCTTCCACGATCACTCAACGTTGCTTCCGCGATTAAATCAAAAGATTGCTTCTACGATTATGTTGTCATTGTTCTGCAATCATCCCATGTTGTTTGTGTCTGAAAGTTCGTTGACCCTCTTGGCTGCTCACTGGATGTTCCATACAATAAGTCTATATACACTGTGATGCCCCTGAATGAATGATTGTTGTTAGTTTGGACACAAATAACCCAACAATGACTCGATGCCATAGTATGCTATAGTATGAAATGCTGCTTGGAATTATGGGAATAGAGAGAAAAGTGGCTATGTAAGCTGTAATAAGTTGAGAATTGAATGTGATGTTGGAAAAGAATTGGGAATGAAGTAATTGATGGATGAGTTTGGCATAACTGGTGAATTGACTCATATGTGCTGGCTACTGCTTTTGAGACCCTAAGAATGTTGGCTTGTGATATTGAGACCCCGAGATGTTGGTTAAGTATTGTCATCATTGTAGATCACGAACGTCCGGAATAGATTGGAGTGGGATTGTTTAAGGATGGCTTCGTTTCTGAGTGGTATATTGCCTCTACCACCTCAGAACGAGATATATGTTGACCCTTTCCATAGGATATCAATGAGACTATCAGTGGGTACTGGGTAATACCGAGACTTAGCCGGGAGTCATGTATTGTTGCTAGATGACTCGAGTGTCCCTTGACGGTGATGTTATTTTGAGTAGCGAGATTGTCGAAAATTATAATTGGTGGCTTGGTTAGAAATTGTTTAGTCGAGTGATGACTCAGACTAGTAAGACCGTTAGTATGCTATGGGTAAATAGATTTGGCTAGAGAATTTTGTGGCTTAAAACATCTGAATGTTGACTTCGATTGGTTGGATGTAAATCAAATGTGGCTAATACAAAGTTTGTTGCGTAGATGAAAAGTTTTAGAAACATTATCGGTGAACCAAAGGAATATTAGAGATTTGTGCGTTGACCTTAAGGTGTAATAGATGTTAATCCATCTTGATCACCAAAGGATAGTTGTTGCCTACGCACATGTATGCTGAGGAATTTAATGGGATTAGAAAAGTAACAAGTAGTGACTCTGAATACTGGTGTTGCCTAGAGGATGGTTAACTGATACATGAATTGTCGGAAAAGAATGGGATAAACAATTCGACCCTTGCTGCATGAGATTTAAGAATGTCGTATAATAGTTGATGACTGATAAATCGAATGGGATTGAGGAATTGCAATCGTGTTGGATAATGTCGGTATATGTGACTGTTGGCTGGGAGATAGATTGTTGGCTTATGACTTGGTGGTGTGACTCTTTCATACGGATCGAATAGTATGGATTCCATAGTTATGTTAAGACTATCGGAGTCGATGACCCTTGAATAGTTAGCTTTGGCTTATGGGTTCGTGTGGGTACAAAGGAATTGGAATAGAAATTAAATTGTTAGGAATCTACTTGATTGATTATTAGAACGATGAGAATTTTATGTCGGATTGGGAATTGACCGTAATGTTGATAGATCGATCTTAGTCGATCGTTGGGTAAGTCTAGAATGAGCCTTTGTGGGAATTATTTCCTTGAGGAAGACCCTGGATAGATAGACTTGACCCTAGCGACCAGTTGAGGACTTACCAATTGTTGGCATAGCCGACAATGGCGATTAGTTATTCAGACTAAGTTGATACCCATAGGTATGGGTAGAGTTTCTTAGAACTATCGGTTGCTTATTGGTCCTGAGAATAAGAAACTAGCATGATCCCTAGTAGCCGTCCACTCTAGGGAAGTCACCTGAATGATTAGGTATAGCTGTCGGTATAGCTAACCATTGAGACTGGACCAAATAATAGATGGCCGTTGGTAAACCATAGAATGACCTTGTGGCATTGAACGAGAGATGGAGATGAGTACGACCTAAGAATGATATGTTGTAGGTATATGCTTCAATAAGAACCTTAGAGATGTTTGACCTTTGGGGATTATGTGTCGGCCTATAGCGGGACTAGAATCGTGGGATGAGACTTGAGTTGTATGTATTGAATGGTGAATTATTATATGAGATGGAATTGACTGCTCATGACGGGAATGTTGGATCGGAATCGATAGTTGGTTGATGTCGGATTGTATCTTTTAGAAAAGATGAATTGCCTCGGTGAGAAATATTGTTGGATTCGGAAAGGAATATGATTGCATGTTGTGAACTCTTGATATGATTGGCTTTAAGTTAGACCCTTGACCGAATGATTGGACATATTATGTTTGGACAGAGAACTTAACTGAGTTGTCCCTGATATTAAGTGTTGTGGCCTGGAAGATAGTAATTGTGGCAAGTGAATGAAAGAATAAGTTAATTGAAAGGATGCTAAGTCAGATTTGAGAAAGAGAGTTATATCGTGGCTGATCGAATCGCACTAACATGAAAGTTGGCTGAAGTACATATATTTTAGGGATGCCTAAAATATGTGCATGGATCCAGCCGAAGTGATAGGTTGCGACTGAGATAACATTATGGGAAGAATTTATTGTACTAGCACAGACTTTGGCTGAAATGCATATGTTTTGGGGACGCCTGAAATATGTGTATGGATCCAAATGAAGTGATGTGTTGCGACCAAAATAGAAATGGAAGAAAAATGTTGGTGAATCAATGAGAAGTTACAAGTATTTAGAAAAGAGAAAGATGGATTGAAATCGTTGATGGATTAAAATGATACAGTTGGATAGCTATTTTGAAATGACCGAGTGGACTGAAATGAATATTGAATTGAAGCTGAATGAGTAACTCCTTGTGATTAAGTAAATCTAGTAGATGAGTTATTTTCTTAAGTTTCGAGGACAAAATTTTTTCTGAGTAGTATATTATGTAATGCCCCGCTCCGCACGAGGCATTTGGTTGGCTAGTTGGATGGGATCAGAATATTGGACCGTGACTTATGTTGGAGATCAAGAGAGTTGAGACTGATGCAGTCTCTCTTAGCTGGCTAAGATGGAATGGGTATTAGAACGTGGCTCGCTGGTGGAGCTACGCTTAGTAGAATTGGAGCAGGAAGACTGTTATGCAAGGCAAGTGGAACTGTCCTCCTTCCTCCTTATTCCTGCATGCTTAATAAATGGAATAACGTGATGCTATGAATATGTTCCTAATGCCTCTTGCCTTGAATGTTGAATAAATATGATGCGATGCTTTAGTTGCTAAATCGATAGAGATGCATATGCTGGAAATTATTGAATGAATAACACATGAACATTGAACTGCTGAATGAATAACACTCGAACTGCTAATGTAACTTGATGCCTGAGAATGAATTGATAATGTCCCTTATGCTTAATGTTGAAGAAATGAATGAATCACTTGAATAATGAGATGCTGCGTGAATGATACATGAGAAAAGAATTGAATATGCTATTGTTCCTATGAAATGAATGAAATGCTACAGGTGTCACGCCCCGATTCCGCAGAATCGATAGTCGTCCCCCGGGCGTGATGCCGTGCGAGCCTAAGTTGAGCTTGCACAAGGCATAGTCATAGTTGTTATCCGAAACACAGCAACTTGCAGAATGTGCAGAGTAAATTGAACACACATTATAGAGAAGAAAACATAAGCTTTATTGATAATGAAACATCATTTTACAGACTCGATACAAAGGCGCCGCGCGGGCTTTTTACAAACTGACTCCATTACAAAATGAACGTCGACGAGATAGCCATTCCATACATTCATCCCTTGACTTTACAACCAAAATTACAAACCACCTGGGATGGTGGGAAGGCGCTCCATCTGTCTTCGATGCTTCAACAGCGGAGTCTTCAAAAGGGTTGATCCAAGCTTCAATGCACGGACGAAGCTTCAAAACACGAGCGTTGCCTCCCTTTACGTAGCACGCCCTTCCAGATCTATCGCACCTGTATAGAGAGCGAGGATCAGTACAATCAACATGTACTGGCGAGTGGCTAATTAATTTCCAGGCTCTCATTTGGTTCAAGAATTTGATAAAATCATACAACTTGCTCATTCAGTGGTCTTTCTAACCATCCTAGATGTTTTCATAAGAAGCATTAGGTTACACCAAGGTTTCTTCCGGCGGAGCACGCCGTGCGACATAAAACTTACCGTGTTAGTTTATAACAATTTATATCAAGTGTTTGATATGGAGGTCAATTGGCCTAACTAGCCATCTTGGACATAGCCTGGTAATACGGGACCCTTACAACGCAAGTAGCGAGCCCCGATGCAAGCCCCCGTCTTACCGATTGCCTATTACCCAGCTCGGCTAAAACCAGTTTCTTCCTAGGCCGAGTCGGTCCCGTGGCCCCGGGTCGCCGCTCGAAGAAACCATTACCCTTGTCGACAAGTTGTCCAAGTCCATGATAGGTTAACATGGTGTATTTTTAGGATACCGTTGGGGCTTGTTATGTGTTCGATTCATTTACTTGGTCGTTTTGCAGGCATGAATTAATTATATCTCTTTTCAACACAACACATTTCTTTTTCCCTTCTAACATACAAGACTAGTATTCTGCAAGCGAATCATTCAATTTTTGTAACATTACCCGAGTTCTCATTTGAAATAGAGGGTCGAGACAAAGGGGGTCAGCCACTCACCTTGAGTTTTGCTTGAGGCGAGGGACTTGTTGGCTGCGCTAGACGTCGCCTACGCGATCATCTGAAATCGCACAAGCAACCGATTAGAACACTGTATTATGCAAGAGTTCGATAGGAATGCGAGCTCGAAATGTAAACCATGAAAACCATCGAAAACATTCACGAAAACGTAATTCGGAAAACCAAAGCCAAAACCAACGCAAGCGGCGTGAAAAGCAGAGCAACGGGAGGTCTCTCCCGACTCAGCCGCAAAGTCAATCCTCGAGACGCAACCCGCTGAATATGGGACTTGGTTCCGAAGAATCCATCCCATAACGTGGAATGGATCTTAATTCAACCGTTCCCGTTTGATCGATTCGATCGATCCCGACCTATCGGTCCCGACCGAGTCGATAGCAACAGTGTTCCTTTCTCGCGCACCCCGTGGACGGATCAACGGGGCACGATGTAGGGACGGGGCACTACACCATAACCAACTAAGAAAAAGTTTCGTCCTCGAAACTTATGAACAGAACCTACCTTTATGAAAACAACGAAGGAAACTTTTCCTTCATCTCAGACTCGAGTTCCCATGTCGACTCTTCTGCCGCATGGTTC
Organism: Iris pallida; assembly: GCA_029216955.1. Classification (NCBI taxonomy): domain Eukaryota; kingdom Viridiplantae; phylum Streptophyta; class Magnoliopsida; order Asparagales; family Iridaceae; genus Iris; species Iris pallida. The sequence goes on along the minus strand of JANAVB010011689.1, from coordinate 95,174 downwards.
CTCCAAAGTACGCGAACGAGAGGGATCGTCCGATTCCGCAGCAGCTTATCCTTGCGTTCTAAGATTTGAACTGGCACTTCGACGTAGGATAAGTCGGACTTTAGCTCCAGCTGGCCAAAATCCACCACGTGGCTAGGGTCGTGCACGTACTTCCGCAGCTGGGAGACGTGGAAGACGTGCACACCTTCGAGCGCCGACGGTAGGGCAATTTTATAGGCCACTGGGGCGACCCGCTCGAGTATTTCAAACGGCCCAACGAATCTCGGACTCAGCTTCCCCTTCGCGCCGAACCGAGTAACTCCTCGCATAGGCGACACCTTCAGGAACACATGATCGCCCACCTGGAACTCAAGCGGTCTTCGATGGGTATCGGCGTAGCTCTTTTGCCGACTCTGTGCAATCTTCAGTCTTTCCCGAATGAGCTTGACCTTCTCCACAGTCTGTTCCACCAGCTCCGGGCCGAGTATCTGCCGTTCCCCGACTTCATCCCAGCAAATGGGCGATCTGCACTTCCGGCCGTACAAAGCTTCATACGGCGCCATTTGGATGCTGGACTGATAGCTATTGTTATATGCAAATTCCGCCAACGGTAGGTGGACGTCCCAGCTTGATTTGAAGTCAATTGCGCAGAGCCGTAGCATGTCTTCGAGAATCTGATTAACGCGCTCCGTTTGGCCGTCGGTCTGAGGATGGTAAGCTGAGCTGAACTGCAACTTGGTACCCAGCGCCGACTGAAGGCTACTCCAGAATCGCGACATGAACCGTGAATCCCGATCAGAGACGATGGATACTGGAACTCCGTGCAGCCGTACTATCTCGTCAAGATAGATCTGTGCCAGGCGATCAACGCTCCAAGTAACTTTAATGGCAATAAAGTGCGCTGACTTGGTTAGTCGATCGACGATGACCCAGATGGCGTCGCCCCCCCGTGGTGTCTTCGGCAGGCCAACAATAAAGTCCATCGTGACATGATCCCATTTCCACTCTGGAATGGCAAGGTTCTGCATCTCCCCGCCCGGTCGTTGATGCTCAGCTTTCACCTGCTGACAGGCCATGCATTGCGACACGAAGAGCGCCACATCTCTCTTCATCCCGTGCCACCAGAAGGTCGTGCGGAGGTCCTTATACATTTTGGTACTGCCTGGATGCAATGTATATTTCGTATAATGGGCCTCCGACATTATCTCCTTTCGTAGTTCTTTATCATCCGGAACGCATAGTCGGCCATTCATTCTCAGCACGCCGGTCTTGTCTTCCGCAAAGTCGGTCGCACTACCTGTTGAAATTCGCTGGCGCATTTTCTTCAGGTACGGATCATCCTTCTGAGCGGTCTTGATCCTTTCCAGCAAACTCGGCTCTAACTGCAGCTGCGCCAACCGTATATCCCTGAATCGAACCCGGAGATCGATGCCCATTTCTTCTAAATCTTGTAGTAGTCTGCGGTTGATGGATAGCGAGGCAAGATATTTCCGACTCAGAGCGTCCGCCACCACATTTCCCTTGCCCGGAGTGTAGTCGATCGTCAAGTCATAGTCTTTTATTAGTTCGAGCCAGCGCCGCTGTCGCAAGTTCAACTCCTTCTGAGTGAAGAGATACTTGAGGCTCTTGTGGTCGGTATAGATCGCGCACGCCACACCATATAGATAGTGACGCCACAATTTCAACGCGAACACAATTGCCGCTAACTCCAAGTCGTGCGTAGGATAGTTCTCCTCGTGCGGCTTCAATTGTCTCGAAGCGAAGGATATCACCTTGTTCCGCTGCATGAGTACACATCCCAAGCCCTGGCCTGAAGCATCGCTGAATATCTGGAAACCCTCTGGCCCATCCGGAAGCGTGAGTATAGGTGCCGAAATCAATCGCCGTTTTAGCTCCTGGAATGAAGCTTCACAGTCATCCGACCACTCATACGCGACTCCCTTTTGAGTGAGGCGAGTCAATGGCGATGCAATCTTCGCGAAGTCTTTCACGAAGCGTCGATAGTATCCCGCCAAACCAAGAAAGCTTCGAATCTCACTAGCAGACGCAGGCCGCCTCCAATCAGCAACGGCTTCCACCTTCTTCGGATCGACTGCAATACCTTCGGACGAAATGATGTGACCCAGAAAGGATACGCTGCTGAGCCAAAATTCGCACTTACTCCGCTTTGCATACAACTCATGTTCTCGAAGTGTCTGGAACACGGCCCGTAGATGTTCTGCATGCTGCGCCCTGTCTTTCGAGTAGACGAGAATATCATCAATAAAGACTACCACAAATTTATCAAGGAAGGGTCAAAATACCCGATTCATCAGATCCATAAAGGCGGCAGGGGCGTTCGTCAGGCCGAAGGGCATCACCAGGAACTTGTAGTGGCCGTAACGGGTGCGAAAGGCTGACTTTTGCACGTCGTCTGACTTGATCTTGAGTTGATGATAGCCCGAGCGGAGATCAATCTTCGAAAATACCGAGGCGCCTTGCAGTTGATCGAATAGGTCGTCTATGCGGGGCAATGGGTACTTGTTCCGGATGGTGGCCTTATTCAGCTCTCGGTAATCGACGCACAGACGCATAGACCCATCCTTCTTCTTCACGAACAATACGGGCGCTCCCAACGGTGAAACACTAGGCCGAATAAACCCTCTATCGAGTAACTCTTGTAGCTGGACCTTGAGTTCCTTCAGTTCAGCAGGAGCCATTCTGTACGGGGCCTTAGAAATCGGTCGAGTATCGGGAAATGTATCGATGCTGAACTCGATCTCTCGGTCGGGGGGCATGCCGGGGAGCTCGTCCGGAAACACATCGGGGAATTCTGCCACAACGTCGGTCTGACCTACGTTTGCACCATCCTGTCGCATGTCTCGGACGGACGCCAAGTAGCCTTCGCACCCAGAATGCAGCATCCTCCGAGCAGAGATTGCCGTGATCAACATGCAGGTCGACGACGCCTCACCACACGAAAAGCAGAATTCAGGCACTCCTGGTATGCGGAAAGTGACCGTCTTCCTGGCACAGTCTATGGTTGCGTTGCACGGCCCGAGCCAATCCATTCCCAGAATGATATCGAAGTCATTCATGTCTAGGACCATCACGTCCAGACCAATCTTTTGACCGCCGATACAGATAATCCCGTCGGTGCCGGCTGAATTAGTGAGTATAGGTGTGCCCGAAGGTGTGCTCACGCTAAGGTCAAGGTCTAATGATACTAATGGAAATTTGTGCTCGGCGACAAAGTCCGTCGCTATAAAACTATGCGAAGCACCTGAATCAAATAGTACGCGAGCAGGCACATTATTAAAACTAAGTATACCTGTCACGACCGTGTCTGATGCAAGCACTTCATCTCGAGTCATGGCATAGACGCGGCCCTGGGCATTGGGGCGACGGTCTTGGCCATTTAGCGGTGCGGGCTGATGGGCTCGAGGCGCTGGAACTTGATTCCCTGGACGGTGTTGTTGGGGCGCCGTTGGGTTCGGCCTTCTAGTTGGACACTCATCACGTTTGTGGCCCATCTTGCCACAGTTCCAGCATGCATCCTCTGGTATCTGGCAGTAGTCGATCGTGTGACCGACTCGGTGACATCGGTTGCAGTACCGTGGATTACGCCCTTGATATCCGCCTTGGGGCCCGTTGTTCGAACGCTTGGTCACGTTGTTTCCTCCCGCGTGGCTAGGGCGTTTGTGATTGTAGGTATGCACAGCGCCGGCAGCACCTGGAGGGTATTGGCTTTCAAGGCGGAGGGCGTGGTTGAGAGACTCCCCCATCGTTGGGTATTTTGGATCGGACACATGAGCGGAAATAGATGGCCGTAGGCCCACTTCGAACCGTCGTGCACGACTCGCTATGGAAGGCAGGTATTGTCCAGCAAACTTGGCTAACTTGTTGAACTCTGCTGCATACTGCCGCACCGTCATATTTCCTTGCCTTAGCTGCATAAATTCATTCTCCTTCTCTTGTCGAACGGCTTCGGGGAGGTACTCGATCTCGAACGCCTCGCGGAAGGTGGCCCAAGAAATTGCTGCTGTCTCGTCGTCGCGTCTGATCGCTCGCTTTTGCACGGCCCACCAGTCGTGCGCGTTCGACCGGAGTAGAAGTTGAGCGCAAGCGACTTTCTTGGACTCTTCGACGTCTAGCAGCTCGAACTTGTCTTCCAGTTCCTCTAACCAGTCGATCGCCAAGGAGGGATCTTCTGTGCCGTAGAAGGAAGTACGGCAACTTTTTGTGAATTTCGACACGTCGAAGTTAGAACTTCTCGGTGTTGCATATGTAGGCTCGGGTGCCTCCGGATCGACATCACTTTGTCTGGCCGCAGGCTCGGTCACGGCAGGAGTTGTCGTAGAGTTGTTGTTGTTGGCCACCACCGTCTGTACAATCTGCTGAAGAGTATCAAGCTGCTTCTGCTGCAACTTGAATTGTGCATCGAATCGGGCCTCGAACTGGGTCCGGCGAGCCTCTACCTCCCGTCGATGTGCCTCCGTCTCCCGTCGATGTTGCTCATTCCGGCGTTGATTCTCCAGAGCTTGTTGTTGTTGCGCTTCCAGCATGCGCAACATCCGTCCCATGGCATCGTTTGAGGGTCCGGGCCTCGAGCTACTCGAGCCGCTCGAAGCACTTTCTTCGTTCGCCACATTCACCGTCGCACCTTCTGGGATTTTGAAGGTAAAAATGCATTAGTAACCAAACTTATTACGGACTCCCTTGTATGGAACGACGTATCTCATCGACACGAGACCAACGATTGAGACAGAAAACTCGACACTAGAGGCCAAGGACGTAAAGCCGTGCTCTGATACCATTATGTCACGCCCCGATTCCGCAGAATCGATAGTCGTCCCCCGGGCGTGATGCCGTGCGAGCCTAAGTTGAGCTTGCACAAGGCATAGTCATAATTGTTATCCGAAACACAGCAACTTGCAGAATGCACAGAGTAAATTGAACACACATTATAGAGAAGGAAACATAAGCTTTATTGATAATGAAACATCATTTTACAGACTCGATACAAAGGCGCCGCGCGGGCTTTTTACAAACTGACTCCATTATAAAATGAACGTCGACGAGATAGCCATTCCATACATTCATCCCTTGACTTTACAACCAAAATTACAAACCACCTGGGATGGTGGGAAGGCGCTCCATCTGTCTTCGATGCTTCAACAGCGGAGTCTTCAAAAGGGTTGATCCAAGCTTCAATGCACGGACGAAGCTTCAAAACACGAGCGTTGCCTCCCTTTACGTAGCACGCCCTTCCAGATCTATCGCACCTGTATAGAGAGCGAGGATCAGTACAATCAACATGTACTGGCGAGTGGCTAATTAATTTCCAGGCTCTCATTTGGTTCAAGAATTTGATAAAATCATACAACTTGCTCATTCAGTGGTCTTTCTAACCATCCTAGATGTTTTCATAAGAAGCATTAGGTTACACCAAGGTTTCTTCCGGCGGAGCGCGCCGTGCGACATAAAACTTACCGTGTTAGTTTATAACAATTTATATCAAGTGTTTGATATGGAGGTCAATTGGCCTAACTAGCCATCTTGGACATAGCCTGGTAATACGGGACCCTTACAACGCAAGTAGCGAGCCCCGATGCAAGCCCCCGTCTTACCGATTGCCTATTACCCAGCTCGGCTAAAACCAGTTTCTTCCTAGGCCGAGTCGGTCCCGTGGCCCCGGGTCGCCGCTCGAAGAAACCATTACCCTTGTCGACAAGTTGTCCAAGTCCATGATAGGTTAACCTGGTGTATTTTTAGGATACCGTTGGGGCTTGTTATGTGTTCGATTCATTTACTTGGTCGTTTTGCAGGCATGAATTAATTATATCTCTTTTCAACACAACACATTTCTTTTTCCCTTCTAACATACAAGACTAGTATTCTGCAAGCGAATCATTCAATTTTTGTAACATTACCCGAGTTCTCATTTGAAATAGAGGGTCGAGACGAAGGGGGTCAGCCACTCACCTTGAGTTTTGCTTGAGGCGAGGGACTTGTTGGCTGCGCTAGACGTCGCCTACACGATCACCTGAAATCGCACAAGCAACCGATTAGAACACTGTATTATGCAAGAGTTCGATAGGAATGCGAGCTCGAAATGTAAACCATAAAAACCATCGAAAACATTCATGAAAACGCAATTCGGAAAACCAAAGCCAAAACCAACGCAAGCGGCGTGAAAAGCAGAGCAACGGGAGGTCTCTCCCGACTCAGCCGCAAAGTCAATCCTCGAGACGCAACCCGCTGAATATGGGACTTGGTTCCGAAGAATCCATCCCATAACGTGGAATGGATCTTAATTCAACCGTTCCTGTTTGATCGATTCGATCGATCCCGACCTATTGGTCCCGACCGAGTCGATAGCAACAGTATTCCTTTCTCGCGCACCCCGTGGACGGATCAACGGGGCACGAAGTAGGGACGGGGCACTACAACAGGTCCCTTCGAAATGAATAAATGTTGTTGTTCCTCCTTAGCAGGAACGTAATGAGAATGTTGCAATGCAACAAACAATGAGAATTGATGAGGCTTGGAATCGTTGAGATCACCAAATGAAATGATGGCAATGTTGGAAATGAATAAGTCATTGAACATGACTTGAATGAGATGAATGATGATGCACTGTTATCTTTACTTCAATATTTCACCATGCATTTTTATGTTCACGATTGAGTCGGACACGCATTCGCATGGTCATAGGACAACTTATGCATAAGAGTGATGGGGATATGCTTTCTCGGACGATACCCCGGGACGTTAGGGTGACCGATCCGACCTAGGAGGAAACATTGGCGTGCCAGTAGGGGCACGGGTTTTTCGAGGCATCCTTTGGGGCTAGCTACCTTCTCTGGAGTCATCGCATTACCGATGAAGACTTATATGGCAACGTCCGTATGGTTAAACACCAGTGACCATGTAGTAAGGATGCATGCTAATGAATGTCTTATGCAGGCAGAGTAAGTATATCTGCTATCCTGTATTTGATGCAGGTATGAAGAAGTCGACTATCGATAAGAAATCACTTAAATGTGATAATTCAATATATGTGTTAGTTTAACTTGCGTGCTTACGTTCCAAATAAGTAAATGTTGTTGTATGTAGCCTTTCAGTATGAGATCCTGCTTAACATATTAAATTCAGTATGCTAGAAAGATGCCATGCTATAATCATTGCTCAAACACAACATACATGCTTGAAGTGAGAACTGTCATAACATGTTTAAGATGTTAATATTAACGATGCCTCAATAATGCCTTTTCATGATAAAACTTAGTATGCCTCAATGATGCCTTTGCATGATAACACCAAAAATGCTAAAATGATATGTCCACATGAATGCTACTAAGAATATGTTTACATGCTGCACTCTGATTATTGCCCATGAACTGTAAACTGATGCTAGGCCCCAAGTAGAAAGATGATTCTAATAAATGCTTGCTTAAGTGATCACTTCAATATTGGTTTATGCGAGTGGGTTGGATTCTGCTTGCCAGTACATAGATGATGTGCTGACCCACATTTTGTGGGCAGGTGCTCGTGCTTGGGATGTTCTACACACGAAGATTGGCTTGATTGGTTCTGCGGCATCAAAGATTTGTTGGGCATACAGAAGCTCTCCTTGTTCAAGATGATCTCTTCTGTTTATAAAGGGCATAATGTATGGAGCATTGTAATCAGTTGTACCAGTGAGTTGTAAGCCAAGTTGGTTTATCGAGTTATAATCCAATGTATCTAAGTATCAAATGTAAGTTGTATAGCATCATTCAGTTGGCTTTCAATGTAAATGAGATGTGTTATAAGCATTGTACTTCAATACAAGGCTTGTACTCTTCTTCAATTATCAATAATGAGAATAAATTTCTATATATCTCTGTGTGACTTCAAGTGATCCTTTTACCTCCGCTGCTATAAAGAAACTGATGTGTTTCTATTCAATAAGAAAGATTGTCCTCATTTACTTCAATTTGTCTGCTTCTGTCGCTGTGATGTGTTCCTATTTGAAGATAATCGATTATGTACCATCTTTGCCTTGTACAAGTGCAATACCAGACTTGTACCGCATCACGTCCAAGCGAGGACGATCGATTCCAAGAGATAAAATATGTGAATAAATGACTCTACGAATCGGGACATGACACATAATGTATGGACGTCGCCTTCCAAAGCATCCGCTGGCTCAAGACTTGTATTTGAGAGATGAGAGAGAGCTGAGTGACATGTAATGTGAGAAGAGTGAGCTTGACTGACTTGTAATCTCGACCTTGCGCCCTTTGTAACCTTTGTTTCAATATCAATAAAAGAGTGTTTTGCAATGACTTGTGTTTTGCTTCAAATTTTGCTGCTATTATTCAATGTCTCTGCTTAGAACTTATGTGCGATGACCCCGTCACAGCCGCTGAAATCGGCCATTATGGAACCCGCCTTGCACGAGCGCAATCTAGGCTCGTACGGCATCACGCCTGCCACGTCCCGATTCGTAGAGTCATTTATTCACATATTTTATCTCTTAGAATCGATCGTCCTCGCTTGGGCATGATGTCGTACAAGTCTGGTATTGTACTTGTACAAGGCAAAGATGGTACATAATCGATTTTTTTCAAATAGAAACACATTGCAGCGGCAGAAGCAGATAAATTGAAGTTAATAAGGACAATCTTTCTCATTGAATAGAAGTACATCACTTCTTTATGGCAGCGGAGATAAAAGGATAACTTGAAGTCACACATAGATATATATAGAACTTTATTCTCTTTATTGATAATTGAAGAAGAGTACAAGACATGTATTGAAGTACAATATTTACAACACATCTCACTTTACATTGAAAGCCAACTGAACAATGGTACAAAGCTTACATTTGATACTTGGATACAATGGATTACAACTCAATATACTAACTTGGCTTACAACTCACTGGTACAACTGATTACAATGTTCCATATATTATGCCCTTTATAAACAGAAGACATCATCTTGTACAAGGAGAGCTTATGTATGCCCAACAAATCTTCGATGCCGCAGAACCAATTAAGCCAATCTTTATGTGTAGAATATCCCAAGCATGAGCACCTGCCCACAAAATGTGGGTCAGTACATCATCTATGTACTGGCGAGCAGAATCCAACCCACTCGCTTAAGCCAACACTAACTGGTCAATTTTAGCAAACATTTAATAGAATGATCTTTCTACTTGGGGCCTAGCATCAGTTTACATTTCTTGAGCAAAAATATTGAAGTAAACATGTCATAGCATGGTATAGCATTTCTTTCAGTAAGACAACATCTAAGCAACATTGAGTTAACACGTTGCGGCATATTATGGAAATACTTTCTGAAGGCATCGTTTAGCATACTTGGTGTTATCATTCAACAGGTTATGGCAATGATCTTAAAGGCAATGCATCAGCAAATTTTCATTTAACATGTTGAGCATGTTACTGAGTTTCTCATTTCTTAAAGGCAACAACACAACATTCTTTCATTTAGCATGTTAAGCAGGCAAGTTGAACCAATATATATAATATCACAAATATGTGATTCTTACCGATAGCCGACTTCTCATACTTGTATCAAACACATATTATCAGATATACTTACGCTGCCTGCACAAAACATTCATTAGCATGCATCCTGACTACATGGTCACTGTATTGTTAAACCATATGGACTCTTTTTATTTTATTTTATTTCAAGATAATGCGGTCAGCATAGTAGGTGGCGAGCCTCTATGCCACCCCGCCTTATCCGTGCTCCCATAGCACTCATCATTATTTCCTCCTAGGCCGAATCGGTCCCCAGGACCCTAGGAACCGTTCGAGGAAATTAAAACTCAAACCTTGTATATAAGTTGTCCATGACCATATGAATGCGTGTCCGACTCGATTGTGAACATAATCGCATGGTAAAATATATTAAAGAAGTAAAGGCAACAGTACATCATTAGTCATATTCAATGACTTATTCATTTCATCATTTTATTTGGTGATCTCAACGATCCCAGCTTTATTATTTCTCATATTATTTTATTACAATGTATCTCATATCATTTCTTTCTTTAAGAGGAACGTAACATTCATTCATTTCATAGGGACATTTATTCATTCATTCATTTCTTATAAGGGACAGGCAGCATTTCATATTCTTGCTACAGATATACAGAGAGTACATGATTCTAGTGTTTCATTCAGTTCATTGGGTCGATAGCATAGCCAGTTCATTTCTTATTCTATCATTCAAAAGGCATCTCATTATTCAAGTGTCTACTTGTTTCGGCAGCGTTAAGCATAAGGGGCAATGTTTTCAATTCATTCTTAGGCCTCAAATCACATTAGCAGTTTAATGTGTTGTACATTTCAATAATTCTCAACATAGGCATCTCTATTATTCAGCAACTAAAACATGGGACATTTAGGGACAATTCATAGCATTTCAATACTTCATTTATTAAGGAGTAAGGAGGAGGAAGGACAGTTACACTCACTTGCAATAAAGGGTCTTCCTGTTCCGATCACACACAATTCCACTATGCGTAGCTCCACCAGCGAGCCACGTTCCAATACCCATTCTGTCTAGCCAGCTAAGAGAGACTACATCAGTCTCAATTCTCCCGATTCCCAATATAAGTCACGGTCCAATATTCTGATCCCATCCATTAAGCCAACCAAATGCCTCGTACGGAGCAGGGCATTACATAATATACCACTCAGAAAAAGTTTCGTCCTCGAAACTTAAGAAAACAACTCATCTACTAGATTAACTTAGTTCCAACAAGTTACTCATTCAGCTTCAATTTAATATTTATTTCAGCACACTCGGTTATCTTAAAATAGCTATCTGACTGTACCATTTAAATCCATCAACGATTCGATCTGTCTTTCTCTTTTTTAATTACTTGCAACTTTTTATTGATTCACCAATATATTTTTTGTATTTCTATCTTGGTCGTAAATATCACTTCGTTTGGATCCATACACATATTTTAGGCGTCCCTAAAATATATGCATTTCAGCAAAAGTCTGCGCTAGTGCGATAATTTCTTTCCATAATGTTATCTCAGTCGCAACCAATCACTTCGGCTGGATCCATACACATATTTTATGCATCCCCAAAACATATGTACTTCAGCCAACTTCCATGTTAGTGTGATTCGATCAGCCACAATATAACTCTATTTTCTAAATTCGACTTAGCATTCTTTCAATTGACTTATTGCTTTATTTACTTTGCCATAATCACTATCTTCCAGGCCACAATACTTAATATCAGGGACAACTTGGTTAAGCTCTATACCCAAGCATAATATTTCTAATATTCGATCAAGGGTCTAACTTAGAGCCAATCATATCAAGAGTTCACAACATGCAATCATATTCCTTCCCAAATCCAACAATATTTCTCATCGAGGCAATTCATCTTTTTCTAAAAGATACAATCTGACGTCACCCACTTTTGATTACCCGAGTCAGGGTATAATTCTATGCAACAGTCGAGGTTAACTTAGCTACCCGACTATAGGTACACTCAAGTCTTACCTTATGCTTGCAATTCCCACTTATGGCCGACATATAATCCTCAAGGGTCAACCATCTCTAAGGCACAAGTTGAAAGCATACATTCCCTTAGGTCAATACTCCTTATCATCGTCTCTCATTCAATGCCACAAGGTCATCCTATGGGTCTCCAATGGTCACCAATTATTCAGTCAATCTCTAAGGTTAGCTACACTGACAGCTAAACTTAATCGTTCAGGTGACTTTCCTAGAGTGGACGGCTACTAGGGTTATACTAGTTTCTTATTTTAAGGCCAATAAACAGCCAACAGTTCTAGGGAACTCTACCCAAACCTACGGGTATTCACCCAGTCTGAATAACTAATCGCCATTGTTGGCTATGCCAACAATTGGTAAGTCATCAACTGGTCACTAGGGTCAATTCTATCTATCCAGGATCTTTCTCAAGGAAATAATTTCCACAGAGGCTCATTCTTAGACTTACCCAATGATCGACTAAGATCGATCTATCAACATTACGGTCAATTCCTAACCCGACATATGATTCACATCATTCTAATAATCCATCAAGTAAATTTCCAATGATACAATTTCTATTCCAATTCCTTTGTACCCATACGAACCCATAAGCCAAGGCTAACTATTCAAGGGTCATCGATTCCGTTAGTCTCAACAGGACTATGGAACCATATTATTCGGTCCGTATTACAGAGTCACACCACTAAGTCATAAGCCAACAATCTATATCCCAACCAACAATCATCTATACCGACATTATCCAAAAATTTCTCATTCCTATTTATTTCTCAATTATCAAACTATCTTACGGACATTCTTAAATCTCATACAGCAATGGTCAAATAGTTCATCCCATTCAATCCGACAATTTATGTATCACTTAACCATCCTCTAGGCAACCCAAATAGTCAAGGTGGCTACTTGTTATTTTTCTAGTACAATTCAATTCCTCAGTATCATGCACTTATGAAACGACTATCCTTTGGTGATCAAGATGGATTGACATCTATTACACCTTAGGGTCAAGGCACAGATTTCTAATATTCCTTTGGTTCACCGACAATATTTTCAAAACTTTCAGCTTAGCAACCAACTTTGTATTAGCCACATTTGATTTGCATCCAACCAACCGAAGTCGACATTCAAATGTTCTAAGCCACAACATTACCTAGCCAAATCCATTTACCCATAGCATACTAACTATCTTACTAGTCTGAGTCATCGCTCGACTAAACAATTTCTAACCAAGCCACCCGTTACAATTTTCGACAATCTCGCTACCCCACATAACATCACCGTCAAGGGATACTCGAGTCATCTAACAACAATACATGACTCCCAGCTAAGTCTCGGTACTACCCAGTACCCACATATAGTCTCATTGATATTCTATGGAAAGGGTCAACAAACATCTCGTTCTGAGGTGGTAGAGGCAATATACCACTCAGAAACGAAGCCATCCTTAAACGATACCAACTCAATTCTATTCCGGACATTCATGATCTATAATGATCACAACACTTAGCCAACATCTCGGGGTCTCAATATCACAAAGCAACATTCTTAGGGTCTCGAAAGTACTAGCCATCACCCATGAGTCAACTCACCAGTTTCGTTGAACTCATCCATCAATTATCCCATTCACAATTCTTTCCCAACATCACATGCAATTCTCAACTTGTTACATCATACATAGCCACTTTTCTTTATTCCCACAATTCCAAACAGCATTCACAACATAGCATACTATGGCATCGAGTCATTGTTGGGTTATTTGTGTCCAAACCAACAAGAATCATTCATTCAGGGCATCACAATGTATATATACTTATTGTATGGAACATCCAGTGAGCATCCAAGAGGGTCAATGAACTTTTAGACACGAACAACGTAAGGATGATTATAGAACACAACAGCATAATCGCGGAAGCAATCTTTGATTTAATCGCGGAAGCAACGTTGAGTGATCGCGGAAGCAACTTTGGTTAATCGTCGATACAACTTTAATTTGAAACGAATCAAAGAAGAGACCAAGGACATAAAGCCGTGCTCTGATACCAATTTGTCATGCCCCGATTCGTAGAGTCATTTATTCACAGATTTTATCTCTTGGAATCGATCGTCCTCGCTTGGGCGTGATGCCTTACAAGTTTGGTATTGCACTTGTACAAGGCAAAGATGGTACATAATCGATTATCTTCCAATAGAAATACATTGCAGCGGCAGAAGCAAACAAATTGAAGTTAATAAGGACAATCTTTCTCATTGAATAGAAGTACATCACTTCTTTATGGCAGCGGAGATAAAAGGATAACTTGAAGTCACAAAGAGATATATATAGAACTTTATTCTCTTTATTGATAATTGAAGAAGAGTATAAGACTTGTATTAAAGTACAATACTTACAACACATCTCATTTTACATTGAAAGCCAGCTGAACAATGCTACAAAGCTTACATTTGATACTTGGATACAATGGATTACAACTCAATATACTAACTTGGCTTACAACTCACTGGTACAACTGATTACAATGTTCCATACATTATGCCCTTTATAAACAGAAGACATCATATTGTACAAGGAGAGCTTCTGTATGCCCAACAAATCTTTGATGTCGCGGGACCAATCAAGCCAATCTTTGTGTGTAGAATATCCCAAGCACGAGCACCTGCCCACAAAATATGGGTCAGCACATCATCTATGTACTGGCGAGCAGAATCTAACCCACTCGCCTAAGCCAACACTAACTGGTCAATTTTGTCACGCCTCGATCCCGCTAGGGCCGTCCGTCTTGTTTGGATCCCTGTGGGATCGATCGTCCTCGCTAAGGCGTGATGTCATGCAAGCCTAAGTTGCGCTTGCACAAGGCCATGTACCTGCACAAAACAACTAGTCAAGCAAAACACACACACACACCCATTAGTCAAGCAAAACACACGTACGCACCCATTGCAGAAAACTAAATATTGGACACAGAGATTTAAAATAGAAATACTTCTTTTATTGATAGCTTGATTGGAGTACAAGTACAAAGCTTTGCAACTTAGATTTTCCTTATAATTGGCTACATGATTCTCTTTGAAACTCTCTTTGAAAATAGCCACAATGTCCATACATGATATCCCTTTATTACAAGCTGGAATTGAAAGACACCTTCAAAGGAAATAAAAACTGGAAACTTGCAATTGACTGAAATTGAAAGAAAGCTTCGAGGCAGTTCGCAGCTCTACTGGGCTAGACGAGCTTTAGTGCCTCCTTGAAATCCTCTTGTCTCCTTTGCTTTCTGAAAAGGATGCCCACAACGTGGGTCAGCACACATCATGTACTGGCGAGCGGCACTTCGCCGAAACTCATAAATATCTGCACTAATTCAACATGTGAAGCTACATATTTACTAGTGCTCTTTCTACTTGTCTAGGTTCTTTTTAACAATTCATAAGAAACATGACAGCAGAATATTCATAACCAACTACCAACGTCGACAGTCATCCCTGCACAAGACAGGTTAGCACAATTTGCATATGATGTAAAAGCATACTGTTTGAATTCTGCACCTTTTGTTAGGTTGTAATGCACTCTGATTTCATAAATGCACCTAACTACATGTTGGTCCATGAGGTATCCTCATGATTAGCCGCTGTGACACATGGGTTCAGTTCGTCGCTATATGGACATTAATTCAACACCCGAGGCCCTTGCACCTCGTAGTGTCTAGACAATCTCCCCCAGGCCGAGTGATTCCAGGTGCCCCCAGTCCCGCTCAAGAGATCTAGTTTCCTTGTATACAAGTTGTCCAGGACCTATGCATACTCTGTAAGGCTACTGTTAGGCAACACATGTATCTATGCTTTGCTTTGATGTATGACAGAGCTTATAGCTCCTAGCTTTGGGACAATTCTCTTACTGTGACAATGCATACAAGTTCATCTGTACACATCTAAATATTTGAAGCATATTCATAGGCAACAGATGGAGTGACAATATATAATCCAGCATATGATTCGATTCATTATCTTCTCTTTATCTTTTGTTATTGAGGTATCGTTGATCACAGGGACAAGGCAACAGAGTGGACTAGAGATCATATTTATTTGGGCGGACAAATAAATGCAAGCCCGGTTAAAGTAACTCACCAAGATGAATCTTAGTTGAGAGAAGGAGGGACTTCACGTGCCGTTCACGAACAATTCACGCGGCCTACATTGTCACCAACAGTTGATTAGCATACTTCGTCTCTTTCTCTCAAGATTCGGAATGAATACGAAATACGATGAAAGCGAACAATGAAAACCAATCATCGAAAATCAACACGAAAACGCATTCATCAAAACCAAGCAGCGAAAGAAAACATCCAACAAAACTCTTGGATTCATTTCAATAGAAGTCAATCCATCAATTGGAAAGGTTCATTGCATTTCATCCGTGATCAATCGATACCGGCAAAGGCTTTCCCAAACACTCAGTTCAAGACTGAGTCAGCAAGCCGTAGGTATTACATAGTGGACCGCGAGAAGCGGGGTACTACAAATTTTAGCAAGCATTTAATAGAATGATCTTTCTACTTGGGGCCTAGCATCAGTTTATATTTCTTGAGCAGAAATATTGAAGTAAACATGTCATAGCATGGTATAGCATTTCTTTCAGTAAGGCATCATCTAAGCAACATTGAGTTAACACGTTGTGGCATATTATGGAAATACTTTCTGAAGGCATCGTTTAGCATACTTGGTGTTATCATTCAATAGGTTATGGCAATGATCTAAAAGGCAATGCATCAGCAAATTCGCATTTAACATGTTGAGCATGTTATAGAGTTTCTCATTTCTTAAAGGCAACAACACAGCATTCTTTCATTTAGCATGTTAAGCAGGCAAGTTGAACCAATATATATAATATCACAAATATATGATTCTTACCGATAGCCGACTTCTCATACCTGCATCAAACACAGGTTATCAGATATACTTACGCTGTCTGCACAAAATATTCATTAGCATGCATCCTGACTACATGGTCACTGGTGTTGTTAAACCATGTGGACTCTTTTCATTTTATTTTATTTCAAGATAATACGGTCAGCATAGTAGGTAGCGAGCCTCTATGCCACCCCGCCTTATCCGTGCTCCCATAGCACTCATCATTATTTCCTCCTAGGCCGAATCGGTCCCCAGGGCCCTAGGAACCGTTCGAGGAAATTAAAACTCAAACCTCGTATACAAGTTGTCCATGACCATGCGAATGCGTGTCCGACTCGATTGTGAACATAATCGTATGGTAAAATATATTAAAGAAGTATAGGCAACAGTGCATCATTAGTCATATTCAATGACTTATTCATTTCATCATTACCATTATTTCATTTGGTGATCTCAACGATCCCAGCTTTATCATTTCTCATTCATTATTTCATTATAATGTATCTCATATCATTCCTTTCTTTAAGAGGAATATAACATTCATTCATTTTATAGGGACATTTATTCATTCATTCATTTCTTATAAGGGACAGGCAGCATTTCATATTCTTGCAACAGATATACAGAGAGTACATGATTCTAGTGTTTTATTCAGTTCATTGGGTCGATAGCATAGCCAGTTCATTTCTTATTCTATCATTCATAAGGCATCTCATTATTCAAGTGTCTACTTGTTCCGACAGCGTTAGGTATAAGGGGCAATGTTATCAATTCATTCTCAGGCCTCAAATCACATTAGCAGTTTAATGTGTTGTACATTTCAATAATTCTCAACATAGGCATCTCTATTATTCAGCAACTAAAACATGGGACATTTAGGGACAATTCATAGCATTTCAATACTTTATTTATTAAGGAGTAAGGAGGAGGAAGAACAGTTACACTCACTTGCAATAAAGGGTCTTCCTGTTCCGATCACACATAATTCCACTATGCATAGCTCCACCAGCGAGCCACGTTCCAATACCTATTCTGTCTAGCTAGCTAAGAGAGACTGCATCAGTCTCAATTCTCCCAATTCCTAATATAAGTCACGGTCCAATATTTTGACCCCATCCATTAAGCCAACCAAATTCCTCGTACGGAGTGGGGCATTACAACGCCTTAGCGAGGACGATCGCTCCTATGGGAGTGAGGCATTACATAATGGTATCAGAGCACGGTTTTACGTCCTTGGACTTTCGATTGAATCCTTTAACTCAATTATTTTTACAAACTCTGAAATGTTGCTTCCGCAAAGTTAATATCGTTGGTACGCTCTCTCTCAAATATCCCACGGATGTCCATACAATAAGTCTATCTATTTTGCAAAACGTAGGAAAACAGTTTTTGATAAAATAAAAAGATGGTTTGCCTAAGCACAGTTGTCTAAGTCGGGCTGGGCATATACACCAAGGATTGTGTCGACCTTAGCAAAGTCGAGTGCGGGATTCGTAATGTTTCGAGCAAGAATGAGTTGAACTCGATTGAGTAAAAGTGAGATGACTATCGATAGGGGTGCTATCGAGCGACGATAACGTCGATGCGATATAGATGAGCGTACTTAGAAACTGAAGATGGGTTCGAACGGAGAATTTGAAGAAGTCGATTGTGAATCAAATGATAAGTTGAGAATTTGTTGAATGACTTCATCCCAGAGTGGTGTATACGATAGCCTCAGGGATGACGATCGGTCGATTGAGGATTCGGATGTCGGTGAGTCTATCAGCAAGTGTCGCGTTATGTAAAGACTTAGATTGAGTATCGTTGAACAAGTTGTAGTCTTGAAGATTTGAATGAGTTGATTCGAACAACTTAGAATTGACACACACGTATCGTGCATGGGATTGAGGATTGTACGAGTATGAAAACAAAAATTATTGAGTAGGTGAAACTAAATCGAAGAAAGTTAGAGTGTACGAATAGATGACTTGATCGAGAAAATTGATACTGTCACGCCCCGCTCCCGTAGGAGCGATCGTCCTCGCTAAGGCGTGATGCCGCACGAGCCTAGATTGCGCTCGTGCAAGGCAATTCTATAACGGCCGATTACATCGGCGGCGACGGGGTCGTCGCACAGAAGTCCCAAGCAGAATCATTGAATACATTGCAGCAGAATTTAAAGAAGAACACATGAACACAAGTCATTCAAAAGAATCTCTTTATTGATATTGAATACAAGATTACATTTGTGGGCGCAAGGCCAAATTACAATGTCTCTCGTGCTCACTTTTCTCTCATTTACAAGTCACTCTGCTCTCTCTCATCTCTCGATACAATACTTGAATCCAGCGGAAGCTTCGGGAGGCGATGTCCATACATTATGTCCTGTATAAGTCTTCAGTTCACGCGGCCGCATGCTTCGACTCGCCAAGGAACTCCGTGCCTCGACGCATCCAAGCGAGCTCCGCACCATGAGCTTCTTCCTGTGCCTGCACATGAAACACTGTGTGGGTGTCAGTACCACTGTACTGGTGGAGTGAGCTCCTCGCCCACCCATACAAAACCTACACATTTTATTTACTTTGTGCAACATAAACCCTTTTTCGATTGTCTTTCTATTCTTGCCTTAGGATCAGTTTTAGGACCGGCGCCTTAGCGCAACTTGTGTATCGGAACCATCCCGTGCTTGCAATGTCAACGTTAACTCATACTTGTCACTAGACCACTCCTCGTGCCAACAACGTTAACCTATCAAGTCGTGTCCGCCTTACGGCCATAATCAGATACGCAACTACACGAAGGACTCCATTTCCTTGCCTTTAGACCTTTCTTGTGCTTGCATTGTCGACGCACCGACTTATACTTATCTTTCATGCCAAACTCTGGGACGTAACGACTCGGTCATGCCATACTCGATTCGTGCTTCAATATTACCGAGGCAGTGCCTCCTCGCTTAGTCTCGCCTACACTTGTGTTGTGACAACACGGTCGTGCCTCATATTTCGAGGCCGAGCCCAACGACTCAACGTAACTTCACACAACTAGCCCTACGGCCCTTCTCGACTTAACTCGCGAAAGCTCAAGCCTAACTCATGCAACTCTATGCCAACAACTTAACACTCGACGCCACATCTCGTGCCGAAGCACGTCGCCTTCGCTGTAGCCAAATCTTAGGCTCCGACATTGTGTCTTTTTTAACTCATACATATTCAACTCAATCCAAAGGCACACACACGGATTGCCGCCCGTGCCGACATAAAACTTACCATGTTAGTTGAAAACAATTTATATCAAGTATTTGTTATGGAGGTCAATTGGCCTAACCAGCCACCTTGGACGTAGCCTGGTAATACGGGACCCTTACAATGCAGGTAGCGAGCCCCGATGTAAGTTCCCGTCTTACCGATCGCCTTTCCAGCGTTGCCTATTACCCAGCTCGGCTACAACCAGTTTCTTCCTAGGCCGAGTCGGTC
Organism: Iris pallida; assembly: GCA_029216955.1. Classification (NCBI taxonomy): domain Eukaryota; kingdom Viridiplantae; phylum Streptophyta; class Magnoliopsida; order Asparagales; family Iridaceae; genus Iris; species Iris pallida. The sequence goes on along the minus strand of JANAVB010011689.1, from coordinate 75,295 downwards.
CCGTGGCCCTGGGTTGCCGCTCGAAGAAACCTTTCTCCTTGTCGACAAGTTGTCTAAGTCTATGATAGGTTAACATGGTGTATTTTAGGATACCGTTGGGGTTGTTATGTGATCAATTCATTTACTTGGTTGTTTTACTCTTTCCACTTTTTGTACTTCCTTTACAGAGCCCCTAACCAGGGTTGCCTCGTCGACTGAACCACAGTCCCGACATATTTTCTCTCGGCGACTAACCATCGCTTAGACTTAACGTTCTTTGAACTTAGGGAACGGCTACTGCATAGCCTTCCAACTTAACTTGAACACTACGTGTTTCCTTAAGTATCGACCGACCGTAGCTAACTTTCCACTGAACCAACCGTGGCTCGTGCCTCTAAACCGACTCGTGTTCTACGTAACGCTATCGCCCAATTCATACTTCATATGACGGGCCTTGGGGTCGTGGGACTATTTATCTTGACAACCGCAGAATGAGCGGGACAGCACGTAGAATAACTTAGGTCGACCGGCATAACTTTGCCTAACTCACTCAAGCCTACAACATAACCCAAGGGACGAGCAAAGGCTATGCCAAGCCTTGCGGGACAGGACCGAGCATGCTTTAGCAAGCATTCATGCGGGCGACGCCTATGACTTAGGCTAATTTCATAGTTTTGTGTCAAAAACCAACTTTCCTTCTCCCAAGCCACGGGACGAAGGACCGAGTGTTATTTTCAAAGCACGTCGTGCACCACCTCTAAGCCGACCGTGGGACGTTTTCCATGTTCTAACTCATTTTGACCCGACGGGATTATTTCCTTAGCTATGTGGATGCGTAGCTTTTATTATCAAGCCTAACTTGTGCAAGTTGAAAACACAATTTATTATGTGAAGGCAAAGATGAGGAGAGTTCACCGAAACTACCCCACCTGAGCGATGTCTCCGAGCAAGCCGCTGCAAGGCTAAGTCTGAACGCCGTCGGCATTTCGATTCCTCCGATTGACTTTGCGGGACGGGTTACATCATACACCACTCAGAACAAGTCTCGTCCCCGAGACTTTCCTGAAGGCAAGTCATCCTACCATTTCTATGGCCAAGACTTAATCGTACACATTTCGCCTATGCGTTCCTTCGATTCCGAGCCACGCTCGCACTATTATCAATCTTTCCTTTAACACGATTTCAAGATCTCGACACACTCCCATCTTTCAAGCCTTGCTTGAACTCATCGTATCACTTGGCTGGATCGTGCATGCATTCTAAGCGTCCCCAGAATACCTGCATTCAGCCAAGCCACATGATAGAAAATTTGTCATTCTCACTCGAGTCGCATCGTGCACATACCCAAGCGTCCCTAAAATATATGCATATCAGCCGAGTCTCATGAGCAGGGTTTCCTATATTCGTGATCCACGCCATCTATCCATTCTAATCCTCAAGATCAATCCTTCCGATTGCTAACACTTGAAACAGGGCGTCTCGCCTAACCGCTAGGCTATTTCCTTTCGAGGCTAAGTCAATGTCAGGATAGGAATCATAGTTCCCCAACAATAATGCCAACACTGACCCCAATCCTAGGGTCAAACCAGAGTCGATCATACGGGGTCTTCTACCTAAGCTCGCGTCACTCAGATTTCTAAACATCGAGCACGATCGCCTAATTCGCATTACGGCACGCGTTGCGTATATTCGAATCCCTTCAATTCACCAATTCTAACCAATTCATGTATTCGATCACGAGGTCGTCTCGTTCGATAATACGTTGTGCTCCAATCTCATGCGAGTCTGATAATTCACGGTGGTTCATGAATCACCATGCAACGCTCCCGCGGAATAATCATTCTCATCGGAGCGTAACTCTTGTTTGAGTTTAGACTCATTCATTCTCGATACGCAGATTGGACCTAATCAATCCTCAAGTTCAATCGACAAGCACACCAATTCAATCTCGAGTCTACCTTCGTGTCAAACCACAAGTCGAAGCACAAATTGTCGCACCGTGCAAGTTCGACCACTCCCGCTGTATGAATCACCATACCAGCGCTCACGCAGAGTGATCGCCCTAATCGGCGTGACGCATGTGCGAGGCTGGAGTAGCGCTCGCATAAGACAAGAACGTCAACGTTGTGGTTATCGACAAAGCAAATCCAAACATTCCAGTTTTCATCCAAGCCAAGTTCGATCATCATTCATTCAACTTAGAAAATCCTCGAGCCAAGTCTATCTTTTCCTCGACACATTTTAACATCTCGATTATAACATCCATCAGAACAATGATATTTGCACGATCGTCATTTGTCGAGTCAGAGTACCCCCGAGTTATCGCATATCGATCTTTGATACGCCTCAATACCATTGACGATATGCGTAACCTGACGATCTTCCTTGCAACCAATTTCGAGTCGTGCATTGATGCTGTCGTCCGAACTGGATATTCCTCAATTTTCTCGTTACTCAAGATCAAGTTCAGTCGCTTTTCCTCAAGCTCGTTTCAAGATCGTTATTCAAAACTCAAGTCACATTTCAGTTGCATCAATCCGATATCGAACGCACGATCCTCTAAGTTTCCTCGTTCAAGACCATTCATTTTCATTCATCGTTCCGAATCATTTTCTAACCCGCGTTGCTCATTCACAAGTTGTTCGAACGAGATGCTCGTTTGGGACATTCGAAGTCACGACCAACTAAGCGTGATGCGTTCTAAGGCTTTGTGCGATCGCATCGCCTCGCCGACATACTCGTAATCCTCAATATTCACTCGAATAATTTCCAAGACAAACCATGCACCACTCGGATTCGAGCCACTCGACTAGTCGTCGACACTCATTCTTATTCTTCTCCGAACCTATCACATACACCACTCGGATTCAAGCCATACGATCTTAGTCCTCAATCACATTCGCGTCATTCGCTAAGACATCCTTCAGATTCGTTCGACGAATCGCTAGCGTAGTCGCTCGCATCGTATCGACGCACTAAGTCGTTCGCACTATTTCCTCGAAATCCAAATCAATCTTCCGTATACACCTAAGCGTTAGTCCGATAGCGTTCCAATCGATAGACACTCTAAGTACATCTTCGTTCCCGACCGAACGATACTTAATATCGCTCGCGACTCGTTTGCACCAAAGGTCGAGGTGCGCGACGCGAAACACAACTTAGCCAAAAGGTCGTGTGCATAGCCATCCCATGCAGACTATATTCCGAGCTTGCATGCTCAATTGCTAGGGTCGACGTTGGACTAATTAGGCATGCACGCGACTTGCTAAGGTCAACGTAGGACGATTCGGGCACACGTGCGACTTTTGCTAACATTAGCACGTGTTTTCTATCGAGTCAAGTTTGCAACGTTCGGCACAAAGGCCCTATCGACGCATTTGGCAACGGCCTACCGATGCGTTAGATTGAACGCTTGTACGAGCTTTCGAAAATATTTAGACTTATTGTATGGACATGCCGAGGGACATTTGAGAGAGAGCGCACCAACGATAACAACTTGCGGAAGCAACAGAGTTTTGCGGAAACATCAAAGTGAAAGAATTCAATCGACGGTCCAAGGACGTAAAGCCGTGCTCTGATACCACTATGTCACGCCCTGCTCCCGTAGGAGCGATCGTCCTCGCTAAGGCGTGATGCCGCACGAGCCTAGATTGCGCTCGTGCAAGGCAATTCCATAACGGTCGATTACATCGGCGACGACGGGGTCGTCGCACAGAAGTCCCAAGCAGAATCATTGAATACATTGCAGCAGAATTTAAAGAAGAACACATGAACACAAGTCATTCAAAAGAATCTCTTTATTGATATTGAATACAAGATTACATTTGTGGGCGCAAGGCCAAATTATAATGTCTCTCGTGCTCACTTTTCTCTCATTTACAAGTCACTCTGCTCTCTCTCATCTCTCGATACAATACTTGAATCCAGCAGAAGCTTCGGAAGGCGATGTCCATACATTATGTCCTGTATAAGTCTTCAGTTCACGCGGCCGCACGCTTCGACTCGCCAAGGAACTCCGTGCCTCGACGCATCCAAGCGAGCTCCGCACTACGAGCTTCTACCGTGCCTGTACATGAAACAATGTATGGGTGTCAGTACCACTGTACTGGTGGAGTGAGCTCCTCGCCCACCCATACAAAACCTACACGTTTCATTTACTTTGTGCAACATAAACCCTTTTTCGATTGTCTTTCTATTCTTGCCTTAGGATCAGTTTTAGGACCGGCGCCTTAGCGCAACTTGTGTATCGGAACCATCCCGTGCTTGCAATGTCAACGTTAACTCATACTTGTCACTAGACCACTCCTCGTGCCAACAACGTTAACCTATCAAGTCGTGTCTGCCTTACGGCCATAATCAGATACGCAACTACACGAAGGACTCCATTTCCTTGCCTTTAGACCTTTCTCGTGCTTGCATTGTCGACGCACCAACTTATACTTATCTTTTGTGCCAAACTCTGGGACGTAACGACTCGGTTGTGCCATACTCGATTCGTGCTTCAATATTACCGAGGCAGTGCCTCCTCGCTTAGTCTCGCCTACACTTGTGTTGTGACAACACGGCCGTGCCTTATATTTCGAGGCCGAGCCCAACGACTCAACGTAACTTCACACAACTAGCCCTACGGTCCTTATTGACTTAACTCGCGACAGCTCAAGCCTAACTCATGCAACTCTATGCCAACAACTTAACACTCGACGCCACATATCGTGCCGAAGCACGTCGCCTTCGCTGTAGCCAAATCTTAGGCTCCGATATTGTGTCTTTTTTAACTCATACATATTCAACTTAATCCAAAGGCACACACACGGATTGCCGCCCGTGCCGACACAAAACTTACCATGTTAGTTGAAAACAATTTATATCAAGTGTTTGTTATGGAGGTCAATTGGCCTAACCAGCCGCCTTGGACGTAGCCTGGTAATACGGGACCCTTACAACGCAGGTAGCGAGCCCCGATATAAGTCTCCATCTTACCGATCGCCTTTCCAGCGTTGCCTATTACCCAGCTCGGCTACAACCAGTTTCTTCCTAGGCCGAGTCGGTCCCGTGGCCCCGGGTTGCCGCTCGAACAAACCTTTTCCCTTGTCGACAAGTTGTCCAAGTCCATGATAGGTTAACATGGTGTATTTTAGGATACCGTTGGGGTTGTTATGTGATCAATTCATTTACTTGGTTGTTTTACTCTTTCCACTTTTCGTACTTCCTTTGCAGAGCCCCTAACCAGGGTTGCCTCGTCGACTGAACTACAGTCCCGACATATTTCCTCTCGGCGACTAACCATCGCTTAGACTTAACATTCTTTGAACTCAGGGAACGACTACTGCATAGCCTTCCAACTTAACTTGAACACTACGTGTTTCCTTAAGTATCGACCGACCGTGGCTAACTTTCCACTGAACCAACCGTGGCTCGTGCCTCTAAACCGACTCGTGTTCTACGCAATGCTATCGCCCAATTCATACTTCATATGACGGGCCTTGGGGTCGTGGGACTATTTATCTTGACAACCGCAGAATGAGCGGGACAGCACGTAGAATAACTTAGGTCGACCGGCATAACTTTGCCTAACTCACTCAAGCCTACAACATAACCCAAGGGACGAGCAAAGGCTATGCCAAGCCTTGCGGGACAGGACCGAGCATGCTTTAGCAAGCATTCATGCAGGCGACGCCTATGACTTAGGCTAATTTCATAGTTTTGTGTCAAAAACCAACTTTCCTTCTCCCAAGCCACGGGACGAAGGACCGAGTGTTATTTTCAAAGCACGTCGTGCACCAACTCTAAGCCGACCGTGGGACGTTTTCCATGTTCTAACTCATTTTGACCCGACGGGATTATTCCCTTAGCTATGTGGATGCGTAGCTTTTATTATCAAGCCTAACTTGTGCAAGTTGAAAACACGATTTATTATGTGAAGGCAAAGATGAGGAGAGTTCACCGAAACTACCCCACCTGAGCGATGTCTCCAAGCAAGCCGCTGCAAGGCTAAGTCTGAATGCCGTCGGCGTTTCGATTCCTCCGATTGACTTTGCGGGACGGGGCACTACAGATACGGATCGTATACGAAAAGTTAGCACGATGGAAAGATAGCGTGCATAAAATGTTGAATTTTGAAGTTACACAATGACTCTAAGGATTGGATTGAATGTTGCTCGATGATTTGAGTTAGCAAAGGAATGATACAAATTGAGGAAATATGTTGGTCGATGACTTAAGATAAACGGATGAACAATACATGAAATTGGTTTAAGGAAATTGATGTTGTGAATGATTCGAGGGATAATGATCGAACTTGAGTTTAAATGTTGAGGAGATTATCCAGTCGGACGATAGCACCATTCGTACGACTCAGAATTTGTTGTAAAGGAAAATCGTCAGGTTACGCATGTCATCGATGGTATTGATGCGTATCAAAGATCGATATGCGATAACTCGGGGGTACTCTGACTCGGCGAATGACGATCATGCAAGCGTTATTGTTCGGTTGGATGCTATACTTAGGATTTTGATCGAGATGAATGTTGGATAAAAATGATTGTGTCTTGATGGTTATGCAGATAACCACAATGTCGACGATCTTGAATTGTGTGAGCGCAACTCTAGCCTCGCACATGCGTTGCGTCAGATTTGGGTCGATCGTTCCGCGTGAGCGCTGACATGGTGATTCATGTTACGAAAATAATTGAACTAGAAAAATCAGGATGCGGCAACTTTGATTGTCTTGACTTGTCGGTTTGATGCGAAGGAAAATTTGAGGATGTTAGGACTTGCGATTGATGAATGAAATAAACTTGAAAATTGAATAGGTCCAATTCGCGCATCGAGAATGAATTAGTCTAGACTCGAACAAGAGTTACGCCCCGATGAGGATGATTATCCTGCGGGAGCGTGCATGGTGATTCATGCCCGACGTGGAAAATCTGACTCGCATGAGATCGGGGCACAACGTATTGTTAAGTCAGATAACCTTGTGATCGATTTCATGAATTGGGATAAATGACTAAGGGAATGTGAAATATGAATTATGGTTTAATGATGAATTAGGTCGTAGCGTGCTTGACTTGAGAATGATTGATAGGCAGATTATGTCGAATGTGTTCGAAAGATGGACTACGCAAGATGATTTATTGAACGAGCGATATTGATACGTCAAGGAGTTGGTTGAAACATGACTTATCATAGGATGGATTTGCTGAATGACTCGGACCTACGTTGGGATGTGTGTAGGGAATCGATGCTCGATGTTTAGAAATCGGAGTGATGTGAGCTTGGGTAGAAAACTCCGTACTATCAATTTGGTTTGACCTTAGGATGGGGTCAGTGTTGATATTGTTGTTGTTTGGGAACTATGATTCCAATACTGACAGATTGACTATAGCCTAAAAGACATAGCTTAGTGGTTAGGCAGACGTTCCGGTGCGGATGCGATAGGAATTGTGGAGGCACCACTCATGAGGCACGGTTGACATGCACGTATATCAGGGACGCCCGAATATGTGCACGATCTGACTCGAGTGGTGATGGGGAATCTCTATCACGAGGCTTGGTTAAAATACATGTATTTCGGGGACGCCTGGAATGTGTACACGATCCAAACTAAGTGATACGTTGAATTTAAGTGAGATTTGAGGAACGGAAAAGTGTCGAGGATTTTGAGATTTTGAGTTTTGAAGAAAGGATTGTGGGTAGCACGAGCGTGGCTCAGATTTAGGAAATACATAGGAGTAGTGTGTGTGAGAGTTCGTGAATGTTGATTAAAGTGATATGACGATAAGTATACTCAGTCAGTTTCGAGGACAAAACTTTTTCTGAGTGGTGTATGATGTAGTGCCCCGTCCCGCTCAGTCAATCGGAAGAATCGGAATGCCGACGACGTTCGGACTTAGCCTTACAACGGCTGCTCGAAGACATCGCTCGGTCGAGGTGACCGCTCGCTCAGGTGGGGTAGTTTTGGTAAACTTGCCTCATCTTAGCCTTCACATAAGAAATCGTATGTTTTTAACTTGTACAAGTAGGCTTGATAATAAAAGAGACGAATCAACATAGATAAGGGAATAATCCCGACGGGTCGAATTGAGTTAGAATATGGAAAGGTCCAACGATCGTCTTAGAGTTGGTGCACGGCGTGCTTTGAAAATGACACTCGGTCCTTCGTCCCGTGGCTTGGGAGAAGGAAAAGTTGGTCTTCGCCATAAACTAAGAGTTAGCCAAATTCATAGGCGTCGCCCGCATAAATGCTTCATAAAGCATGTACGGTCTCTTCGCCCAAGACGTGGCATAGCCTCTGCTCACCGACGGATTAAGTTGTATTGCACGGCTTGCGGTATAAGTCTAGGCACCTCAAATAACTTGGTTGTTTAAAGTCGAACGCGTGTACGGCTCGTTTCTCCGACGCAAGGCTTGATGCAGCCTTTGCTCGCAAGTTGTTGCAAAGTAAGTTAGGCAAGTTATGTTAAGCTATCAGGAGTAGCGGCAAGTACGGTCCTATGAGTTCAACGGCTGGGTATAACCACATAGTCTCACGATCGTAAGACCCGTCATATAGAGTATGACTTGGGCGGTGGGGTCACATAGAGTTTCAAATTGGTTTAAGATACGATGTCACGGATTAAGTGTTTTAAGGCACGGGCCACGGTTGATTTATTGAGTTTGAAAAGTGTTTCAAATAGTTGTTCTTGAGTTGAATGAAATGATAGGGTAAGAGAGAAGAATGCTCGCGACTGGGTCGTCGAGACAAGGTCTTAGATGTGAGAAGTATTAAACTTGGCCCTGAAAGAGATGGTAACACTAGAAGTAGATTGACTGTGTGAGACGTCAGTTTGAGTCGAGTCTTGCATGGTCATGGACAACTTATCGACAAGGTAAATTTATTTCCTCGGACGATAACCTGGGGCCACAGCAGGACCGTTCCGGCCTAGGAGGAAACTTGAGGGTGAATGTGAGCGGGATAGATGAGCCTGGGGCAAAGTATTCGGTGGACACTCATTGGGGCTAGTTACCCGCTTTGATCGGTGTCACGTCCGATTCCGTCGAATCAATAGTCGTCCCCCGGGCGTGATGTCGTGCGAACCTAATTTGCGATCGCACAAGGCATAGTCATAAGGTAATCCGAGACACGAGATCTAAGAGAGTACGTAGACAAATTAATTCACACAATAAGTAAAGGAAACTTGATCTTTATTGATAATGAACATCTTTTACAGACTCTGATACAAGACTCATCGCCACACGGGCTACAACATGACTCGATTACAAAAGAGTGCCGATGAGATAGCCATTCCATACATTGTACACATCCCTCAATATACAACAAGGTACTCCAGTGACCTGGATGGGAGGGACGCTGAGTCATCTTCCTTGGACTGTCGAGAGCCTTCAAAAGGGGAGTCGCAGAGAAAGTCTTCGACGCACGGCCGAAGCTTCAAAAGTCACGAACGTCGTCGAGCTAGTTGGCACATCCTTTCTGGTTTACGGGACCTGCAAGAAGTAAGGATCAGCACAAAACACATGTACTAGCGAATGGCTAATTAAATCCAAGCTCTGTATTTGATTCAAGAAGTTTCGTAATCATGTTAGCTAGCTATTTCAATGATCTTTCTAACCATCCTGCTCGATTTGCATGTTAACATGTTTTGAGGCAAGCATATGAAACTGTATAACATCAAGCAACTATCATGTTCATCCCGTGTCCCGTGCACTTGTTAAGCAGTGAAAAGGGTATGAAGGCCACTGGCAATGTCAAGCCATCGCGGACTATAGCTGGGTTAGACGGCGACCCTTTTGCGTCAGGTAGCGAGCCCTGTGCGAAAGTTCCAGCCTAACTCGTGCCGATGAAGGGCTGGCGCTTGCTATAAACTCGTTCCTCCCGGGCCGAATCGGTCCCTTGGCCTAGGTAACCGTTCGAGGAAACTACACCTTGTCGACAAGTTATCCAATGACCATTTTGCTTACTTAGCCGTATCGTTGATAAACGTTAATCGATTCATTCATTGCTTTATATAGGCTAAGTGGACTTGCATAAGGAACATGTATTCTATTTCCAATACCAGCCGTTGATAACAAGTGTTTCGTGAAGAATCGTGCTACGATTTTTTTGATTTTACACTATTATGACAAGCATTCATTTTACTTCACATATTAAGTTTTGAAGTAGAGGGGCGAGGTGAAAGAGGTCAGCCACTCGCCTTAGCCTTGCTTCAAGCGAGCAACCGGTTGGCTGCGCTGACGTCACCTATGCGATCACCTGCAATCGCATAAACAACTGATTAGAACACTATATAATTCAAAGAATTTCGATATGAATGCGAAGCTCGAAAACGCAAGTCACGAAAACTCATTCGAAAAACATTTACGAAAAGCACATTCACGAAAACCAAAGCCAAAGCCAAATCAAGTGCGGCATAAAAATCAGAGCAACGGGAGGTCTCTTCCGACTCAGCCGCAGAGCCAATCCTCGAGGCACAACCCGCTGAATATGGGACTTGGTTTCGAAGAAACCATTGCATAACGTAGAATGGATCTTAATTCAACTGTTTCCATTGTATCGACTCGGCCGATTCTGACCTATCGGTCCCGACCGAATCGATAGCGATAGTGTTCCATTCTCGCGCACCCCATGGACGAAAATAGGGCACGATGTAGGGACGGGGCACTACACCATAACCAACTAATAAAAAGTTTCATCCTCGAAACTTAAAGATGGAACCCACCTCTACGAGAACAATGAAGGAAATTTCTCCTTCATCTCCGATTCAAGCTCCCACGTCGACTCTTCGATCGAGTGGTTCTTCCAGAGGACACGGACGAGAGGGATCGCTCAATTTTGCAGCAACTTATCCTTGCGTTCTAAGATTTAAACTGGCTCTTCAACGTAGGATAAGTCTGACTTTAGCTCCAGTTGTCCAAAATCTACCACGTGGCTTGGGTCATGCACGTACTTTCGCAGTTGAAAGACATGGAAGACATTGTGTACACCTTCAAGAGCCGGCGGTAAGGCAATTTTATAGGCTACTGGGGCGACCCGTTCAAGTATTTCGAACGGCCCAACGAATCTCGGACTCAACTTCCCCTTTGCGCCGAACCGAGTAACTCCCCGTATGGGCGACACTTTGAGAAATACATGATCGCCTTCTTGAAACTCGAGGGGTCGACGATGAATGTCCTCATAGCTTTTCTGACGACCCTGTGCAGTCTTTAGTCTTTCCCGAATGAGCCGAATTTTTTGCCCGGTCTGTTCCACCATTCCGGGCCGAGAATCTGTCGCTCTCCGAATTCGTCCCAGCAAATGGGTGATCAGCACTTGCGTCCGTACAAGGCTTCATACGGTGCCATTTGAATGCTGGATTGATAGCTGTTGTTGTATGCGAATTCGGCCAGAGGTAGATGATTGTCCCAGTTTGATTTGAAGTCAATTGCGCAGAGTCGTAGCACGTCTTCGAGAATCTGATTGAAGCGCTCTGTTTGGCCATCGGTCTGAGAATGGTAAGCCGAGCTGAACTGCAACTTGGTACCCAGCGCCGACTGAAGGCTACTCCAGGATCGCGACATAAACAGTGAATCCCGATCAGAGACGATGGATACTAGAACTTTGTGCAGCCGAACTATCTCATCAAGATATATCTGTGTCGGGCGATCAATGCTCCTAGTAACTTTGATGGCAACAAAGTGCGCTGACTTGGTTAGTCGATCGATGATGACCCAGATAGCATCATTTTCCTGCGACGTCTTCGGCAGACCAACAATAAAATCCATGCACACGTGCTGCCACTTCCATTCCGGAATCGCCAGATTCTGTATCTCCTCGCCCGGTCTCTGGTGCTCAGCTTTTACCTGCTGACAGGCCATACATTGCGACACGAAAAGTGCCACATCTCTTTTTATCCCGTACCACCAAAAGTTTGTGCGGACGTCCTTGTACATCTTCGTACTGCCGGGATGCAAGGTGTACTTCGCTTAGTGCACCTCCGACAATGTCTCCTTTCTAAGTTCTGAATCATCCGGAACGCGTAGCCTACCCCTCAATCGAAGCATGCCGGTCTCGTCTTTCGCAAAGTCGGACGACCTACCCGTCGAGATTAGATCTCGCATTTTTTTCAAGTATGGATCGTCCTTCTGAGCGGTCTTGATCTTTTCAAGCAAGCTCGACTCTAACTGCAACTTTGCCAGCTGCACATTCTGGAATCGGACTCGGAGTTCGATGCCCATCTCTTCTAGGTCACGTAGCAGTCTGGGGTCGATGGATAATAAGGCAATGTACTTCCGACTCTAGGCATCCGCCACAACATTTTCCTTTCCCGACGTATAGTCGATAGTCAAGTCGTAATCTTTGATTAGTTCCAGCCAACGCCTTTGCCGCAAGTTCAGTTCCTTCTGCGTGAATAGATACTTGAAGCTCTTGTGATCGGTATAGATCGTGCACGCCACTCCATAGAGATAGTGGCGTACAATTTCAATACGAACACAATCGTGGCTAACTCCATGTCATGCGTGGGATAGTTCTTCTCGTGCGGCTTTAGCTGTCAGGAAGCAAAAGATATCATCTTGTTCTGCTGTATCAGCACACACCCCAAGCCCTAACCGGACACGTCGCTGAATATCTGGAAACCCTCAGTCCCTTCTGGAAGTGCGAGTATCGGGGCCGAGACGAGCCTTTGCTTCAACTCTTGGAATGCAGCTACGCAGTCGTCTGACCATTCAAATACGACTCCTTTCTGGGTGAGGCGAGTCAGAGGCGATGCAATCTTCACAAAGTCTTTCACGAAGCATCGGTAGTATCCCGCTAAGCCAAGGAAACTTCGAATCTCGCCGACGGACGCTGGCCATTTCCAATCAACAACGGCTTCAACTTTCTTTGGGTCGACCGTAATGCCTTCAGCAGAAATGATGTGTCCAAGGAATGCGACGCTGCTAAGCCAAAGTTCACATTTGCTTCGCTTCACGTATAGTTAATTTTCTCGAAGGATCTGAAGCACGGTCCACAGATGCTCAGTGTGTTGCTACCTATTCTTCGAGTAGACGAGTATATCGTCGATAAAGACTTCTACGAACCTGTCAAGGAATGGTCGGAACACCCGATTCATTAAATCTATGAAAGCGGCAGGGGCATTCGTTAGGCCGAACGGCATTACCAGGAACTCATAATAGCCGTATCGAGTACGGAAGGCAGACTTCGGCACATCGTCCGGCTTGATCTTGAGTTGATGGTAACTCGAACGCAGATCAATTTTAGAGAACACCGTGGCTCCTTGAAGCTGATCAAACAGATCGTCTATACGGGGCAGGGGGTATTTGTTCCAGACGGTGGCTTTATTCAGCTCGCGGTAGTCGATACAAAGACTCATAGAGCCATCCTTCTTCTTGACAAACAGCACGGCGCTCCCCAGGACGAGACGCTGGGTCGGATGAATCCCTTGTCGAGCAATTCTTGTAACTGCACCTTGAGTTCTTTTAGCTCTGCAGGGGCCATTCTGTACGGGGCTTTCGAGATTGGTTGAGTGTCGGAGAATTTATCGATAGTGAACTCAATCTCTCGATTGGGCGGCATGTCGGGCAGCTCCTCCGGAAACACATCGGGGAATTCTGCCACAACGTCGGTCTGACCCTCGTTTGCACCATCCTGTCGCATGTCTCGAACGGAAGCTAGATAGCCTTCGCACCCGAAATGCAGCATCCGTCGAGCAGATATTGTGGAGATCACCATACAGGTCGACGATGCCTCACCATACGAGTAGCAGAATTTAGGCACTCCAGGTATACGGAATGTGACCCTCTTTTCAGCGCAGTCTATGATTGCGTTGCACGGACCGAGCCAATCCATCTCCAGAATGATATTATAGTCCTTAATATTTAGAACTATCGCATCGAGACTGACCTTTTGACCATCTATACAGATGATTTCGTCTCCGCAGACTAAGTTTGCAAGTAGTGGCATGCCCGACGGTACGTTAACAGAGAGATCGAGGCCCAGTGGTGTCAAAGAGAATTTGTGCTCGACAGCAAAGTCCGCCGATATAAAACTATGCGTGGCACCTGAATCAAACAATACACGAGCAGGTTTATTATTGAATAGCAGTATACCTGTCACGACTGTATCGGATGCGAACGCTTCGTCTCGAGTCATGGCATAGACGCGGCCCTGAGCATTGGGGCAATGGTCTTGGCCATTTTGTTGTACGATCGGTGGAGCCCGAGGTGCTTGGTCTCGGTTTTGTTGGTGGGGGCGCTGGTTTGACTTCTCCGGGCAGTCACGTAAGATATGGTCTTTTCGGCCGCACGCGAGGCACGAATCGTTCTTCGATCGGCACTCGTTGATTAAGTACCCCACTTTGTGGCAGAAAGTGCAGACTACTCGATCTTTCGTCTGGTTGTCGCCTTCGTTGCCACGGTTTTGATGCTTATGTGCGTTGTTGCCTCCCGCATTACTATGGCGTTTGTTATTAAAGTGAACAGTACCGGTAATAGAAGGAGGATACTCGGACTCCAGACGGATGGCGTGGTTGAGTGCCTCGCCCACAGTTTTGTATTCACCCACCGAAACGTGAGCGCGGATAGTGGAACGTAGACCCACTTCAAATCGTCGAGCTCGACTTGCAGTGGTAGGTAGGAAGTCTCCCGTAAACTTGGCCAGTTTGTTGAATTTGGCCGCATATTGTCGTACCGTCATATTCCCTTACCTTAACTACATAAACTCATCTTCTTTTTCCTGTCGCACGGCTGCAGATAGATATTCGGTCTCGAACGCCTTTTTGAATGTCGCCTATGAGATCGTCGCCGTCTCGTCTTCACGTCGAATGGCCCGCTTCTGCACAGCCCACCAATCGTGCGTGTTTATTCAAAGTAGAAGTTGAGCACATGCGACTTTCTTTGAGTCCTCGACACCCAGAAGCTCGAACTTATCTTCCAGCTCCTCCAGCCAGTCGATCGCCACCGAGGGTTCTTTTGTACCGTTGAAGGAAGTGCGGCAACTTTTAGTGAATTTTGACACGTCGAAGTTAGAACTTTTTGGTGCCGCAGGTGAGAGCATGGGCGCCTCTGGTTCAACTTCGTTGGACCAAACCGCAGGCTGGGTCACGGCAGGTGTCATCATTGAATTATTGTTGTTGCCTACGACCGACTGTACGATTTACTGGAGGGTATTCAGCTGCTGCTGCAGCATCTTGAATTGAGCCTCGAACTAATTCTCAAATTAGGTCTGACGAGCCTCCGCTTGCTGACGATGGAGCTCGTTTTGACGTTGCTGTATTTCAAGCATCTGCAGCATACGTTGCATCGGATCGTCGGAAGGTCCGGCTGCGATAGGCGTCATTCTCGTTGGGTTGACGGAAGGCTCGGGTCTGGAAGCACTCGAGCCGCTGGAAGCGCTCGTCTCGTCTTCCGCATGAGCTCCCGTAACTGCAGGGAAAAGAAAGGCAACTCTCGTTAGTTTTAGAAAATGTCCTGGGTTCAGCGTATGGAACAACTCATCTTATCGACACGAGGTCAACGGTTGGAGACTAGAACTCGACATTGGAGGCCAAGGACGTAAAGCCGTGCTCTGATACCATTATGTCACGCCCTGATTCCGTCGAATCGATAGTCGTCCTCCGGGCGTGATGCCGTGCGAACCTAATTTGCGATCGCACAAGGCATAGTCATAAGGTAATCCGAGACACGAGATCTAAGAGAGTACGCAGACAAATTGATTCACACAATAAGTAAAGGAAACTTGATCTTTATTGATAATGAACATCTTTTACAGACTCCGATACAAGACTCATCATCGCACGGGCTACAATATGACTCGATTACAAAAGAGTGTCGATGAGATAGTCATTCCATATATTGTACACATCCCTCAATATACAACAAGGTACTCCAGTGACCTGGATGGGAGGGACGCTGAGTCATCTTCTTTGGACTGTCGAGAGCCTTCAAAAGGGGAGTCGCAGAGAAAGTCTTCGACGTACGGCCGAAGCTTCAAAAGTCACGAACGTCACCAAGCTAGTTGGCACGTCCTTTCTGGTTCGCGGGACCTGCAAGGAGCGAGGATCAGCACAAAACACATGTACTGGTGAATGGCTAATTAAATCCAAGCTCTGCATTTGATTCAAGAAGTTTCGTAAACATGTTAGCTAGCTATTTCAATGATCTTTCTAACCATCCTGCTCGATTTGTATGTTAATATATTTTGAGGCAAGCATATGAAACTGTATAACATCAAGCAACTATCATGTTCATCCTGTGTCCCATGTACTTGTTAAGCAGTGAAAAGGATGTGAAGGCTACTGGCAATGTCAAGCCATCGCGGACTATAGCTGGGTTAGACGGCGACCCTTTTGCGTCGGGTAGCGAGCCATGTGCAAAAGTTCCCGCCTAACTCGCATCGATGAAGGGTTGGCGCTTGCTATAAACTCGTTCCTTCCGGGCCAAATCGGTCCCTTGGCCTAGGTAACCGTTCGAAGAAACTACACCTTGTCGACAAGTTGTCCAATGACCGTTTTGCTTACTTAGCCGTATCATTGCGATAAACGTTAATCGATTCATTCATTGCTTTGTATAGGCTAAGTGGACTTGCGTAAGAAATATGTATTCTATTTCCAATACCAGCCGTTGATAACAAGTGTTTCGTGAAGAATCGTGCTACGATTTCTTTGATTTTATACTATTATGACAAGCATTCATTTTACTTCACATATTGAGTTTTGAAGTAAAGGGACGAGGTGAAGGAGGTCAGCCACTCGTCTTAGCCTTGCTTCAAGCGAGCAACCGGTTGGCTGCGCTGACGTCACCTTCGCGATCACCTGCAATCGCATAAGCAACTGATTAGAACACTGTATAATTCAAGGAATTTTGATATGAATATGAAGCTCGAAAACGCAAGTCATGAAAACTCATTCGGAAAACATTCACGAAAAGCGCATTCACGAAAACTAAAGCCAAAGCCAAATCAAGTACGGCATAAAAATCAGAGCAACGGGAGGTCTCTCTCGACTCAGCCGCAGAGCCAATCCTCGAGGCGCAACCCGCTGAATATGGGACATGGTTCCGAAGAAACCATTCCATAACGTGGAATGGATCTTAATTCAACCGTTCCCGTTCGATCGACTCGGCCGATTCCGACCTATCGGTCCCGACGGAATCGATAGTGACAGTGTTCCTTTCTCGTGCACCCCGTGGACGGAAACGGGGCACGATGTAGGGACGGGGCACTACACATAACCAACTAATAAAAAGTTTCGTCCTCGAAACTTAAAGATGGAACCTACCTCTACGAGAACAATGAAGGAAATTTCTCCTTCATCTCCGATTCAAGCTCCCACGTCGACTCTTCGACCGAGTGGTTCTTCCAGAGGACGCGGACGAGAGGGATCGCTCGATTTTGTAGCAACTTATCCTTGCGTTCTAAGATTTGAACTGGCTCTTCAACGTAGGATAAGTCTGACTTTAGCTCCAACTGGCCAAAATCTACCACATGGCACGGGTCATGCACGTACTTCCGCAGTTGAGAGACATGGAAGATATTGTGTATACCTTCAAGCGCCGGCGGTAAGACAATTTTATAGGCCACTGGAGTGACCCGTTCAAGTATTTCGAACGGCCCAACGAATCTCAGACTCAACTTCCCCTTTGCGCCGAACCGAGTAACTCCCCGCATGGGCGACACTTTGAGAAATACATGATTGCCTTCTTGAAACTCGAGGGGTCGACGATGAATGTCCGTATAGCTTTTCTGACGACTCTGTGCAGTCTTTAGTCTTTCCCGAATGAGCCAAATTTTCTGCACGGTCTGTTCCACCAGTTCCGGGCCGAGAATCTGTCGCTCTTCGACTTCGTCCCAACAAGGACTTATAGCACGGTCACATGGATATGGAGTCTTATCGCGTAGTTGCGTCTCTGATTTTAAGCCGTAAGGCAAGCACGACTTGATAGATTAACGTTGTTGAGTTGATGTTGCATTGCAAGCACGAAATGGTCTTGAGACACAAAATTGGCCAAGGCGTCTGTCCTAAAATCGATCCTAAGGAAAGATTAGAAAGACAATCATAAAGGGACTATGTTACACACAAAGTAAGTTAACATGTTGGTTTTGTATGGGTGGGTGAGGAGCTCATTCCACCAGTATAGTTGAGTACTGACACCCACATAGTTTTCATATGCAGGCACAGGTAGAAGCTCGTGGTACGGAGCTCACTTGGATGCGTCGAGGCACGGAGTTCATTAGCGATTCGAAGCGTGCGGCCGCATGGAGTCAAGACTTATACGGGACATAATGTATGGACGCCACCTTACAAAGCATCCGCTGGCTCAAGACTTGTATTTAAGAGATGAGAGAGAGATGAGTGACTTGTAATATGAGAAGAGTGAGCTTGAGTGACTTGTAATCTCGGCCTTGCACCCTTTGTAACCTTTGTTTCAATATCAATCAAAGAGTATTTTGTAATGACTTGTGTTTTGCTTCAAATTTCATTGCTATTATTCAATGTGACTTCTGTGCGACGACCCCGTCGCAGCCGCTAAAACCGGCAGTTATGGAACCCGCCTTGCACGAGCGCAATCTAGGCTCGTGCGGCATCACGCCTTAGCGAGGACGATGGCTATTATGGGAGCGGGACGTGACATGAATGGCTAATTGATAGTCTTCAAGCATAACTTGAACAAAACGTGTTCTTCATGTGCCATAGACCGTGGCTAACTTTTCCTTGAACCGACCATGCCTCGTGCCTTAGACTGACTTGGGTTCAATGCGACACTATCGTCCAAGTCATACTTTATATGACGAGCCTTGAGATTGTGGGACCAAGTGACTTGACAACTGCAAATAACATGGGATAGTGCTTGCTTTGACTTTGATAGCCCAGCATAACTTTGCCTAACTTAATCGTACAACAACTTAACGAGGAAAGGCTATGCCAAGCCTCGCATCATGGGAATGTGTCGTGCACGCGTTTGACTTAAGCAACCAAGTTCTTTGGGTGCCTAGACTTATGCCATAAGCCGTACAATACGTCTTAACCCGTAGGACAAACAATAGCTATGTCAAGCCTTAGACGCTGGAACCGTGCATGCTTCATCAAGCATTTATGTGGGCGACGCCTACGACTTGGGCTAATTCATAGCTTTGTGGCAACTTGTAGCACCCAGTTTCTAAAATGAGAGTAATTTTGAAATTTTGTAATTATAATCGTTTAATAATGATATTTAAACCATGTTTTGATTTTTTGTGATTTTTACTTAATTTAAAACTATTTAAAATCAAGACTTGTGATTTTGATGATTGACTGGTGTAACCCTAGAGTTTGGCTAATCCAAGAGACTAACCATGACCAAGGGAGCCTAGTCATGAGATTAGGATGACTAATTACAACTTTTAGCCTAAGGGTATTTTGGTCATTTTGACAATTTTGTGAAATTATAAATTATATTAATTAAATATTGTGCTAATCTTTTAGTTAACCTTAACCTAGAAGTTTAACCTAACCTAGATTAGTCTTGAGGTTAGAATCATGGTTAGAACATTCCAACTAAGTGCCAAGGTTATAATATCTAGATATTCCTAGGTAGGATATTTTTCCTTTGAGATATTTGTGAAAAAGAAGCCTTGAACCAATAGAAAGGCTTGAAATTGGGTAGAATGATCTTAGCCACTCATCTATACCTAAACAAATCCTAATTCCCTTAGATAACCAGCCATCAAGTGCCCCCCTTCCTATAAAGCATCCTTAAGAAGGCCTTTGCCTCTTTTTACAATTTCTTGAAACCCTACTTTGTTCTTCCCTAATCTTCTCCCATAATATCCAAATTGAGCCCAAATTGAGTCAAATAAATTGCATCATCATCCCCAACATTAGAGGAGACTTATGGGTGCTTGCTAGCGAGGTTGGAGGACGTTTGAACCGTAGCAAATCGAGGAAGACGTCGAGTAGAGGCTATTTTCATTGAGGTTTCACCCTCAACAGGTAAAACCCTACAAACACCTATAAATTCCAAATTTCTTTCCATAGATGCATCTATTTAAGGTTCCCCTAGGTGTAGCCCAAGTTTGGTAGGATCTCATGTCCATTTCGTGTCTGTATCGGACACGTATCAGTGTTTTAAATAAGGTATTCGATGAAATGTTTGTGAGAAGTAAATTGTATTAAATTAGATTTTAATTGAATGTAAAATTAAGTTATTATATGTATATCACAAATCAATTTGACTGAGTCGAAGTTTGGAAGTTTTTTGTGTCCAAAATGGACATGCACACACGCGCACAGGCCCCGTACCCATGCCCTGCTACCCGACACTAAATTCTCCCTGTACACGACACTTGGACACACCAAATTTGGTGTGCTCATGGGGGCCATGACTGTCAGGCCATCCACAAAATTTTAGGTGATATGGTGGAGTATCGAGGGAGTTCTCGAGCCTGCACTGAATTTACACTGACGCACATGCACTATACATGCAGGAGAATTTTGCACTGATACGCACGTGTAACTCCTAACACGACTCACTTGGACACGATACAGACACGTGTACACGTTCGCCTAGACCTACCCTAGCTACTGACACGTGCACGTGACACATGGATGTCTATATCGTGTCCTAGATCAATCGACACACGTGCACGAGGATTGGTATTGTTGTTTACTGATACTTACCTTTTGGTGTGTTTTGGACACTTCGTGTCCTAATTTCTAGACACGAACGGACACATGGACATGCCTAACATGTCCCTAAGTCTGTACACTATATTCACCTAGTTGTGATTCGAATTTGAATGTTTGTGATTCGAATTTGAACGCTTGAATTCGAATTTCATTGAACTGTCATGTTCACAGTTTTGGGATTTTTGAGAATGAGTTAGATTTGGTTTTTCAAATGCACCTTGATGTTTTAATAAGCTCCAGGTTTATGTTGAAGCATGTTTTCAATTGAGTTTTAAAAAGGGAATGGTTTATGTCAATTTGAAGTAGTAGATTGGGGTTTTTCGAAAATAAACCTGTTAAGAAAACTGAAGGTTATTGAAAGAAATTAAATGTAGGTGAGATTTTATTTCAGAAGTTAAACTGAGAATGGGTGTAGATGGTAAAACCTGAACATTGATTCAACATGGGGTTTGATAGTTCAAGTGATAACTGGGTTGGAGGTTAAAGGTTTAAACCTGAGAAAACTGAAACCTGTGTACTGAAATTGAAACCTAAGATCCTAAAACTGAATTTGTATGGATTTGAATGCCTATGTGTGTTTGTGAATGCATATGAAACTGAGTTAACTTGGGGGTTCACTTGATGGGAAATCTGAGATTGTTTTGTTTAAAACTGAGATTACCCATATGCAAAACCTGTCACGCCCCGATTCGGGGAATCGCTCGCTTTGCTATGATTCATGTCGAATCGATCGTCCTCGCTAAGGCGTGATGTCATACAAGTCTGGAGTTGCACTTGTACAAGGCTAGAACATGCACATTTACATCATTTGAAACATTTGAAATTAAGCCACAGTTGCGAAAACATTGAAACACAATATAGGAAGAAGAAATACTCATTTTATTCATAATTGTAGTCAGAATACAACTTTTCTCGATAATATTTGAAATGCCATTTCGGCTACATTGATTCATGAAAAGAAGTACAACTGATAGACTACCATGAAATAATTTCCCATTCCATACATCATGCCCCTTTAGTACTTTGAAAATATAAGCAGCTATCTTTGAAAACTCCGTAATACTTTGTGCGTCTTTTAGGGAAAAACAACTTGAAAGGAAACAGCAGTTCATAAAGCTTTAGTTGCGAGGTACATCCGAGCCTTCTCTAGTACCTGTGGAGGAGGGGTCAGCACATTATAGCAATGCGCTGGTGAGCCCCGTTGGCCCACTCAGCTAAACCAATATTTTATTAATGACAAGCATTTTAAAGATATGAACTTATTAGGGACAGGCAACATTCAGAGTAAATTCACAATATATGTAACATGGAATAAACCATGTTTACTTTACCATTGGCCGAATCCAGCTTTCCTGCACAAGATACAGAATAATAATAATATACTTACCGCCCCTGCATAAGACATTGATTAGCATACATCCTTACAACATGACCACTGGTGGTTGTGCACCATGTCGACGTGCCATATAGGACTTCGTATTGGTATACGGTTGACCATTCACCAGGTTGCGAGCCCGAATGAAGGTTCCGATACCGTGCTACCAAAGCACTAATTCCTCCTAGGTCGACTCGATCCCACCGCCGCAGGTACCGTTCGAGGAAATCCTTGTATACAAGTACGTCTATGGTCATACGAATGTGTGTCCGACTCGATAAACATTGTGTGCATAGAATATTAAGTACTAAACAACATGTTTATTCTCAACATTTCATTTCTCATCATCATAGGCATCAATCATCTCAATTCAATGTTCAAGGGACTAGCATTCATTTCAATGTTCTATGGACTAGCATTCATTTCAATGTTCTATGTTCAATCTCTAGCTTCTTAGTGGTATTGACTTGTGGCATTTAGCAACTTGACATCGATCAACGGATGTTGCAAGACAATTATTTAGTTGGCATGAAGGAATAGTGAGAGGGACAATACCACCACAGAGATCCACACTCACCAAATTAGAGAATCATCGAGAGAGAGAGGAACACTTGCACGCTTAGCCTTCCGTCACGCGTCAGTCTGCATTGGCACCAAAAGTTTGGTTAATAATCTGTCTCGTTGTGTTCTCTTCTCTCAGAATTCTCAAGAATGCATGCTATAAAATCGATAAAAACGGGCAAGAATCAAATCATCGAAAATCGTTCAGAAAAGCATCCATCAAAACCAAGCAACAAAACCAGCAGCAAAACATCCAGAAAAAACTCTTGGACACATTTCAAGAGAAACCAATCCATTAGTTGGAAAGGTTCTTATGCACTTGTCCGTGATCGATTCGGTGCCGACGATAAGTTTCCCCAATACTCGGTTCCGACCGAGTTAGCCAAGCCACAAGCCTTACATAGTGAACCGCTAGGAGCGGGACACTACATAATATACCACTAAAAAAAGTTTCGTCCTCGAAACTTAAAGCAAAAGTCCTACCTCAAAATTATCAAACAGCGCGGGGTATTTCACCCGCATCTCTTCCTCTAATTCCCATGTCGACTCCTCTACAGCATGGTTCCGCCACAGCACGTTGACTAAAGACACTGTCTGATTCCGCAAAACTTTCTCTTTTCTGTCCAAAATTTGGACAGGCTCTTTAGTGTAGGATAAGTCAGCGCTCAGCTGCAGCTGATCGAAATTCACTACATGGCTTGGATCATGTACGTACTTCTGCAGTTGAGATACATGGAAGACATCGTGCACATCAGCCAGAGCTGGAGGTAGTGCAAGTCGATAAGCCACTGAGGCTACCTTCTCCAAAATCTCGAATGGTCCAACAAATCTCGGGCTAAGCTTTCCTTTCATCCCGAACCACATCACACCTCGTATGGGCGTGACCTTCAAGAAGACATGATCGCCTGCTGTGAATTCCAAAGGTCGTCGATGTACGTCCGCATAACTTTTATCTCGACTTTGAGCAACTCTAAGTCTTTCTCGAATTAAGCGAACCCTCTCGACGGCCTGTTCCACAAGTTCTGGTCCGAGCACTTGCCGTTTACCGACTTCATCCCAGCATATCGGTGATCGACATTTCCGTCCATATAAGGCTTCGTACGGGGCCATTTGATACTTGCCTGATAACTGTTGTTATAGGCAAATTCTGCTAGTACGAGATGCGCGTCCCAATTTGTCTTCGAATCGAGTACGCACAATCTCAACATATCTTCAAGAATCTAATTTACTCTCTCTGTCTGACCATCAGTCTGCGGACGGTATGCCGTACCGAAGTTCAACTTTGTGCCCATAGCTGAATGCAGACTTATCCAAAATTACGACAAGAATCTTTCGTCTCTATCCGACACTATAGAAGCTGGCACCCCATACAATCGGACAATTTTGTTTATGTAGATTTGAGCCAACCGTTCTACTCCCCATATAACTTTTATTGGAATGAAATGTGCCGACTTCGTTAATCTATCAACGATAACCCAAATCGCATCATTTCCCTTCTGAGTTCTTGGCAAACCGACTATGAAATCCATACAGATATTATCCCACTTCCACAGTGGAATAGCCAAATTTTGTAATTCACCGCCTGGCCGTTGGTGTTCGGCCTTCAGACGCTGACAATCTATGTATTGTGACACGAATAGCGCCACATCCTTCTTCATACCATGCCACCAAAAATTTGAGCGTAGATCCTTATACATTTTCGTGCTTCCCGGATGCAAGGAATACTTCGCGAAATGAGCCTCGGTCAGTATTTCCTTCCTGATATTCTCATCCTTAGGGACGCACAATCTTCCCTTGACATGAATAGTGTCATCTTCAACGGTAAAGTCTGACGCCTTTCTTGCTAGAATCAACTCGCGTATCTTCTGCAGGAACGGGTCATCCTTTTGAGCAATCTTAATCCTTCCCTGGAGACTCGGCTCAAGTTGTAACTGAGCCAACTGTATATTCTACGGACGGATTCTGAACTCGATGTCCATCTCTTCAAGATCTCGTAGTACCTCTTTTGCTATAAAAAAAATGTTAGGGACCCAACAAATTTCCGACTCAAGGCATCAGCTACCATATTTTCTTTACCCGGCGTGTAGGAGATTGTCAAGTCATAGTCCTTGATCAATTCTAACCAACGCCGCTGTCTCAAATTCAATTCTTTCTGTGTGAATATATATTTTAGGCTCTTGTGATCCGTGAAGATCTCGCAGGACACACCATAGAGATAGTGTCGCCACAATTTCAATACAAACACAATCGCCGCCAGTTCCAAATCATGTGTTGGGTAATTCCTCTCATGCTGTTTGAGTTGTCTCGATGCATAAGATATAGTCTTCCCACGTTGCATGAGAACACATCCCAAACCAAGTCCCGATGCGTCACTGTAGATCTGGAATCCCTCGGAGCCTTCCGAAAGTGCTAAAATTGGGGCCGTGATGAGCCGCTGCTTGAGTTCTTGGAAGCTACTCTCACAGTCGTCAGTCCACTTAAATATGACTCCCTTCTGAGTTAGACGAGTCAAAGGCGATGCGATTCTCGAGAAGTCTTTCACAAATCTAAGGTAGTACCCGACTAAACCAAGGAAACTCCGTATCTCACTAGCTGATGCAGGCTGCTTCCAGTCCACAACTGCCTCAATCTTCTTTGGGTCAACGGCAACACCTTCTGCCGAAACAACATGTCCTAGGAACGATACGTTGTTCATCCAAAACTCGTACTTGCTTAGCTTGGCATAAAGCTGGTTGTCCCGCAGCGTCTGAAGTACTTCTCTCAAGTGCTCGACATGAGTCTCTCTATCCTTTGAGTAGATCAAGATGTCATCGATGAACACAACAACAAACTTGTCTAAGAACGGTCGAAACACTCTATTCATTAAATCCATAAAGGCTGCTGGAGCATTAGTCAAGCCGAATGGCATGACCAAAAACTTATAGTGTCTGTATCTCGTACGGAATGCTGACTTAGGAACATCTTTGGGTCTGATCTTCAACTGATGGTATCCAGAACGAAGATCAATTTTAGAAAACATGGTCGCCCCTTGTAGCTGATCGAACAGATCATCTATTCTTGGCAAGGGATACTTGTTACGGATGGTTGCCTTATTCAGTTCTCTGTAATCGATGCATAGCCGCATCGTCCCATCCTTCTTCTTTACAAACAGCACTGGAGCTCCCCATGGAGATACACTTAGGAGAATGTATCCCCGGTCTAGTAATTCTTGTAGCTGCATCTTTAGTTGCTTCCATTCTGCCGGAGCTATCCTGTACGGCGCCTTAGATATCGGACGAGTATCCGGAAATGTATCAATTGTAAATTCAATTTCTCTATCCGGCGGCATTCTAGGTATCTCATCCGAAAACACATCGAGGAACTCTGCCACAATTTTGGTCTGATTCGAGCCTACACTCTTCATTCGAGTGTCTTGGACAGAAGCGAGAAAGCCTTCACACCCTGAGTACAGCATATGCCTTGCTGTAACTGCCGATATTACCATAGGTCCTTGGAACGCCGAGCCGTACGAGTAAGAGAACTCTGTTTCTCCAGGTAGGTGAAACACAACTCTCTTATCCGCACAGTCGATCGTTGCATGACAGGCGCTGAGCCAGTCCATTCCTAATATGATATCGTACTCTTTGATGTCGAGTACAATTGCGTCCAAAGATAAAGTCTTCCTTCCAATTTTAATGTAGCCGTCCATGCAAATCAAAGTTGCAGGCATATCTACTCCCGAAGGAGTGCTAACACACAAAGTTGTCTTTAGTTGAGTCATACAAAATTTATTTTCCGTTGCAAAATCAGAAGAGATAAAGCAATGAGTAGCACCATAATCAAAAAGTACTCTTGCAGGTATGCCTTTGTACAGCAACATACCTGTAATAACATTCTATACGGTCTGGGCCTCTGCCTGAGTTAAGGCATAAACCTTTGCTTGCCCACCTTGTTGTTGATTCGATGCATTCCCAGTTGGAGCTGGCAGGGCTGGTGGCGCTTGGCCACGATTTTGGTTGTTATGTTGGCCCCGGTTCTGATTATTGTTATGTCCATGATACTGATTGTTTCCTCTGCCTCTACAGTCAACTGCCCTGTGACCTATACCTCCACATTTGAAACACCCAGTACGACAGTCCTCAGTTTTGTGCCCCCACATGTTACATTTATTACAACGTGGCAACTGCTGCTGAGGTCCCTTATTATCCCCTGTGTTGTGACGCTTAGGTGCGTTATTTCTTCCCGCCGACCAAGGTTGTTTCTGATTATTACCTTGGTAGTTCCCATGACTAGTCGATCGATGAAATCTCTCCATCTCAAGAGCTGTTTTGTACGCCTCTCTGTATGACATACACTTCCGACTTAGAATATCCCGCTCCAGGCCCTCATTCAGGCCTTGCACAAATCTTCCTCTCTTGGCATCGTCATTCGGTACCATGTATCCAACGAATGTGACTCTCTTCAAAAACTCTGTCTCGTAGTCATGTACTGACATACTGCCTTGTCGAAGTGCAATAAACTCATTCTCTTTATGTTGACGGACAGCAGGTGGAATGAATTGGGTAATGAAAGCCTGCTTGAAGGCCTCCCAAGACATCTTCACATCCTGACTATTTCTGCAAAGTTCATGTCTCTGCGAAATCCACCATTCCTGGGCCTTGAGACGAAACTGTACAGCGGTACACACCACTCTCTTACTGCCCTGAATCTCTAACATCCGAAAATAGCCCTCTAATGTGTTCAAGAAGCCCATTACTTCATCTGGCTCCTCTTTCCCATTAAATTCTGGCGGGTCCTAACTCTTAAATTCAGAGAACTTGAAGCTTGGTCTCTTCCGTGTCGGCATCACAGATTTCTCTGCCGGCACTTCCACGGTCTCGGTTGCTGCGGCCTTTGCAGAAACATTAGAATCGACCGTCAGTTTGGTGACAATCTGAGTTAGACTATCAACTTGCTTTTGTTGAGCATCCAGCTGCTCCTGAAACTGATACTGAAGCTGCTCCTAAAGCGCGCGATGTTGAGCTTCGCTCTGCTTTCTCTGAGCCTCCATTTGCTTAATCAGTTTCTCAATCGGGTCCGACGATGAATTCGTCTTTGAGCTATCACCCTTAGTCATTCTACAACAAAGAAATAATTCCATTAGCACTCATAAAATATTTATGGGCTTATTGTGTGGAATATTATTTCATGCCAGCGCTATCGACACCATCAATCGAGAAATTTTGCATCAAGACTTCCTCTCTTTTTTTGAAAAATGTTTAAAATTCGAGGATTCTAAACCGTGCTCTGATACCAACTTGTCACGCCCCGATTCGGGAAATCGCTCGCTTTGCTACGATTCACGCCGAATCGATCGTCCTCGCTAAGGCGTGATGTCGTACAAGTCTGGAGTTGCACTTGTACAAGGCTAGAACATGCACATTTACATCATTTGAAACATTTGAAATTAAGCCACAGTTGCGGAAACATTGAAACACAATATAGGAAGAAGAAATACTCATTTTATTCATAATTGTAGTCAGAATACAACTTTTCTCGATAATATTTGAAATGTCATTTCGGCTACATTGATTCATGAAAAGAAGTACAACTGATAGGCTGCCATGAAATAATTTCCCGTTCCATACATCATGCCCCTTTAGTACTTTGAAAATATAAGCAGTTATCTTTGAAAACTCTGTAATACTTTGTGCGTCTTTTAGGGAAAAACAACTTGAAAGAAAACAGCAGTTCAGAAAGCTTTAGTTGCAAGGTGCGCCCGAGCCTTCTCCAGTACCTGTGGAGGAGGGGTCAGCACATTATAGCAATACGCTGGTGAGCCCCGTTGGCCCACTCAGCTAAACCAACATTTTATTAATGACAAGCATTTTAAAGATATGAACTTATTAGGGACAGGCAACATTCAGAGTAAATTCACAATATATGTAAAATGGAATAAACTATGTTTACTTTACCATTGGCCGAATCCAGCTTTCCTGCACAAGATACAGGATAATAATAATATACTTACCACCCCTGCATAAGACATTGATTAGCATACATCCTTACAACATGACCACTGGTGGTTGTGCACCATGTCGACGTACCATATAGGACTTCATATTGGTATACGGTTAACCATTCACCAGGTTGCGAGCCCGAATGAAGGTTCCGATACCGTGCTACCAAAGCACAAATTCCTCCTAGGCCGACTCGATCCCACCGCCGCAGGTACCGTTCGAGGAAATCCTTGTATACAAGTACGTCTATGGTCATGCGAATGTGTGTCCGACTCGATAAACATTGTGTGCATAGAATATTAAGTACTAAACAACATGTTTATTCTCAACATTTCATTTCTCATCATCATAGGCATCAATCATCTCAATTCAATGTTCAAGGGACTAGCATTCATTTCAATGTTCTATGGACTAGCATTCATTTCAAGGTTCTATGTTCAATCTCTAGCTTCTTAGTGGTATTGACTTGTGGCATTTAGCAACTTGACATCGATCAACGGATGTTGCAAGATAATTATTTAGTTGGCATGAAGGAATAGCGAGAGGGACAATACCACCACAGAGATCCACACTCACCAAATTAGAGAATCGTCGAGAGAGAGAGGAACACTTGCACGCTTAGCCTTCCGTCATGCGTCAGTCTGCATTGGCACAAAAAGTTTGGTTAATAATCCATCTCGTTGTGTTCTCTTCTCTCAGAATTCTCAAGAATGCATGCTATAAAATCGATGAAAACGAGCAAGAATCAAATCATCAAAAATCGTTCAGAAAAGCATCCATCAAAACCAAGCAACAAAACCAACAGCAAAACATCCAGAAAAAACTCTTGGACACATTTCAAGAGAAACCAATCCATTAGTTGGAAAGGTTCTTATGCACTTGTCCGTGATCGATTCGGTACCGACGGTAAGTTTCCCCAATACTCGATTCTGACCGAGTTAGCCAAGCCACAAGCCTTACATAGTGAACCGCTAGGAGCGGGACACTACAAAACCTGAGAATCATTGAACTTGAAAAACCAATATTTACCTGTGAATGAATAAGGAAAACTGAGAATGTTGGGGTTTGTTCTAAAACGGAAACCTGATTTATATTGATATGTGAACTAAGTGTAATGGTATATAGGTTTTGAGTTTTGGTTTCTATCCCCATCCCCCCCCCCCCCCCCCCCCCCCCCGCCCCCCCACCTTTACATTTCACAAATTCACACACACACACACAAACCACTTAACCCTTCACTATCCTCTATCACATTGAACCATTGTACACATGTACACACCCTCACACACTTGTATGTACACTTATCACGTACACTCTAATTAAACCCTCACGTAAAACCCCATCTCTATCCCTCAATACCTATGTAAATATGCCTAACATATGGATGCCTATATACATTATATATATATATATATGTTTATATATTTAAAACTTGTTTGTGGTAACTTATGAAACCTTGTGACTGTGTGTGGATGATAGCCTAGGATTGGTTATACTACCAAAATAAGTCATATCTATAATGCCCCGCTCCGTACGAGGCATTTGGTTGGCTTGTTGGATGCTATCAAGATGTTGGACCGTGACTTAAGTTGGGAATCAGGAGAATTGAAACTGATGCAGTCTCTCTTAGCAGGCTAGACAGAATGGGTATTGGAACGTGGCTCGCTGGTGGAGCTACGCATGGTAGAATTGTGTGTGATCGAAACAGGAAGACCCTTTTATGCAAGTGAGTGGAACTGTCATTCCTCTTTCTTACTCCTTCATGCTTAATAAATAAAGTATTGAAATGCTATGAATTGTCCCTAATGACCCATGTTTTAGTTGCTAAATAATAGAGATGCCTATGTTGAGAATTATTGAAATGTATAATACATTGAACTGCTAATGTGATTTGAGGCCTGAGAATGAATTGATAACATTGCCTCTTATGCTTAACGCTGTCGGAACAAGTAGACACTTGAATAATGAGATGCCTTATGAATGATAGAATAAGAAATGAACTGGCTATGCTATCGAACCAAAGAACTGAATGAAACACTAGAATCATGTACTCTCTGTATATCTGTTGCAAGAATATGAAATGCTGCCTGTCCCTTATAAGAAATAAATGAATGAATAAATGTCCCTATGAAATGAATGAATGTTATGTTCCTCTTAAGAAAGGAATGATATGAGATACGTTGCAATGAAGCAATGAATGAGAAATGATAAAGCT
This sequence comes from Iris pallida, assembly GCA_029216955.1. NCBI lineage: Eukaryota > Viridiplantae > Streptophyta > Magnoliopsida > Asparagales > Iridaceae > Iris > Iris pallida. Next base: position 44,551 of record JANAVB010011689.1, on the reverse strand, counting down.
GGGATCGTTGAGATCACCAAATCAAATGATGGTAATGATGAAATAAATAAGTCATTGAATATGACTAATGATGCACTGTTGCCTTTACTTTCCTTAATATATTTTACCATGCAATTTTGTTCACAATCGAGTCGGACACGCATTCGCATGGTCATGGACAACTTGTATACAAGGTTTGAGTAATAATTTCCTTGAACGGTTCCTAGGGCCCTGGGGACCGATTCGGCCTAGGAGGAAATAATGATGAGTGCTATGGGAGCACAGATAAGGCGGGATGGCATAGAGGCTCGCCACCTACTATGCTGATCGTATTATCTTGAAATGAAATAAAATAAAAAGAGTCCATATGGTTTAACAACACCAGTGACCATGTAGTTAGGATGCATGCTAATGAATGTTTTGTACAGGCAGAGTAAGTATATCGGATAACCTGTATTTAATGCTGGTATGAGAAGTCGGCTATTGGTAAGAAATCACATAATTGTGATATTGTATAAGTTGGTTTAACTTGCCTGCTTAACATGTTCCATTCAGTATGCTAGAAGGGTGCCTTACTATAAATAGTGCTCAAACATAACATCCATGCTAAGTGATGCTTGAAGTGAGAATTGTCATAACAATGTTTAAGATGTTAATGTTAACGATGCCTTAATGACGCCTTTTCATAATAACACCAAGAATGCTATAATGATATGTCCACATGAATATTGCTGAGAATATGTTTACATGCTTCACCATGATTGTTGTCCATGAACTGTAAACTGATGCTAGGCCCCAAGTAGAAGGATCATTCTAATAAATGCTTGCTTAAATGATCACTTTAATATTGGTTTAGGCGAGTGGGTTGGATTCTGCTCGCCAGTACATAGATGATGTGCTGACCCACGTTTTGTGTGCAGGTGCTCGTGCTTGGAATATTCTACTCACGAAGATTGGCTTGATTGGTCCCACGGTATCGAAGATTTGTTGGGCATACAGAAGCTCTCCTTGTACAAGATGATATCTTCAGTTTATAATGGACATAATGTATGGAACATTGTAATCAGTTGTACCAGTGAGATTGTAAGCCAAGTCAGTATATCGAGTTGTAATCCAATGTATCCAAGTATCAAATGTAAACTTTATAGCATTGCTCAGTTGGCTTCTAATGTAAAGTGAGTTTGGTTGTAAGCATTGTACTTCAATACAAGTCTTGTACTTTTCTTCAATTATCAATAAAGAGAATAAAGTTCTATATGTCTCTGTGTGGCTTCAAGTTGTCCTTTTATCTCCGCTGCTATAAAGTCGTAATGTACTTCTACTCAATAAGAGAGATTATCCTCATATACTTCAATTTGTCTGCTTTTGTCGCGGCGATGTGTCCCTATTTGAAAATAATCGATTATGTACCATCTTTGCCTTGTACAAGTGCAATACCAGACTTGTACGGCATCACGCCCAAGCGAGGACGATCGATTCCAAAAGATAAAATATGTGGATAAATGACTCTACGAATCGGGGCGTGACAAATTGGTATCAGAGCACGGCTTTACGTCCTTGATCTCTTCTTTGATTCGTTTCAAATCAAATTTGCATCGACGATTAACCAAATTTGCTTCCGCGATCACTCAACGTTGCTTCCGAGATTAAATCAAAGATGGCTTCTACGATTTTGCTATCGTTGTTCTGCAATCATCCTATGTTGTTTGTGTCTGAAAGTTCGTTGACCCTCTTGGCTGCTCACTGGATGTTCCATACAATAAGTCTAAATACATTGTGATGCCCCTGAATGAATGATTGTTGTTGGTTTGGACACAAATAACCCAACAATGAGTCGATGCCATAGTATGCTATAGTATGAATACTGCTTGGAATTATGGGAATATAGAAAAGTGGCTATATATGTTGTAACAAGTTGAGAATTGAATGTGATGTTAGGAAAGAATTGTGAATGGGGTAATTGATGGATGAGTTCAGCAGAACTGGTGAGTTGACTCATGGATGATGGCTAGTACTTTTGAGACCCTAAGAATGTTGGCTTGTGATATTGAGACCCTGAGATATTGGCTAAGTATTGTGATCATTATATATCATGAATGTCCGGAATAGAATTGGGTTGGTATTGTTTAAGGATGGCTTCGTTTCTGAGTGGTATATTGCCTCTACCACCTCAGAATGAGATATATGTTGACCCTTTCCATAGAATAGCAATGAGACTATCTGTGGGTACTGGGTAGTACCAAGACTTAGCTGGGAGTCATGTATTGTTGCTAGATTGCTCGAGTGTTGTCACGCCCCGCTCCTGTAAGAGCGATCGTCCTCGCTAAGGCGAGATGCCGCACGAGTCTAGATTGCGCTCGTGCAAGGCAGTTTCATAACGGCTGATTACATCGACGGCGACGGGGTCGTCGCACAGAAGTCCCAAGCAGAAATATTGAAACATGCAGCAGAAATTTAGAACAAGCACACATGAACACAAGTCATTCAAAAGAAGCTCTTTATTGATATTGAATACAAGAATACATTTATAGGCGCAAGGCCAAATTACAAGTCTCTCGTGCTCACTTTTCTCTCATTTACAAGTCACTCTGCTCTCTCTCATCTCTCGATACAATACTTGAATCCAGCGGAAGCTTTGAAAGGCGATGTCCATACATTATGTCCTGTATAAGTCTTCAATCCACGCAGTCGCATGCTTCGAATTGCCAAGGACCTCCGTGCCTCGACGCATCCAAGCGAGCTCCGCGCCACGAGCTTCTACCTGTGCCTACACATGAACACTGTATGGGTGTCAGTACTCAACTGTACTGGTGGAGTGAGCTCCTCGCCCACCCATACAAAATCGACACGTTCATTTACTTTGTGCAGCTTAAACCCTTTCGATTGTCTTTCTAGTCTTGACTTAGGATCAGTTTTATGACAGACGCCTTGGCATACTTGTGTCTGAGGACCATCCCGTGCTTGCAACAGTAACGTCCACTCAACAACGTTAACCTATCAAGTCGTGCTTACCTTACGGCCAAAATCAGAGATGCAACTACGCGATAGACTCTATTTCCTTTCCTCTAGACCTTTCTCGTGCTTGCATTATCGATGCACCGACTTATACTTGTCTTTCATGCCAAACTCTGGGACATAACGACTCGGTCGTGCCATGAATTCGATTCATGCTTCAATATCTCCGAGGCAGCGCCTCCTTGTTTAGTCTTGCTTATACTTGTGTCGTGACAATGCGGCCATGCCTCATATTTCGAGGTCGTGCCCAGCGACTCATTCTAGCTTCACACAACTTGCCCTACGGCCCTTCTCGACTTAACTCGCAATAGCTCAAGCCTAACTCATGCAAACTCTATGCCAAACTTGACACACGATGCCATATCCTGTGCCGAAGCACGCCGCCTTCGATGTAGCCAAATATTAGGCCCAGACATTGTGTCTTCTAACTGCATACATATTCAACTCAATCCAAAGGCACATACGCGGATTGCCGCCCGTGCCGACACATCTATATGAAAGGTCACTGGCATTTACTAGCCATCGTGGACATAGTCTGGCATTTGGGACCCTTGCACCGCCGGTTGCGATCCTCGATACAAGTCCCCGACCTATCGGTTGCTTCATACCCAGCTCGACTATACGTTGTTCTTCCTAGGCCGGATCGGTCCCTGGCCCAAGGTTTCCGATCCGAAGAACCATCGCTCTTATCGACAAGTTGTCCATGACCACGCGCCTACGCTAACTTCTAGACTTAACGTAATGCATGGTCTCATCATCATCACTTATTTCCTTTGCTTTACTTCTTCTGCTTTTCACACTTCCTTCGCAGAGCCCATACCAGGGTTGCCTCGGCGACTGAACTACAGTCCCGACATATTTCCACTCGGCGACTAACCATCGCTTAGACTTAACGTTATTTGAACTCAGGGAACAGCTACTCCCTAGCCTTCCAACTTAACTTGAACATAACGTATTCTTTAAGTATCAACAGACCGTGGCTAACTTTCTACTGAACCAACCGTAGCTTGTGCCTTAAACCGACTCGTGTTCTACGCAACGTTATCGCCCAAGTCATACTTCATATGACGGGCCTTGGGATCATGGGACTATTTAACTTGACAACCGCAGAATGAGCGGGACAGCACTTGGAATGACTTAGGTCGACCGACATAACTTTGCCTAACTTACTCAAGCCTACAACTTAACCCGAGGGACGAGCAAAGGCTATGCCAAGCCTTGCGCAGTGGAACCGTGCACGCTTTATCAAGCATTTATGCGGGCGACGCCTATGACTTAGGCAAGTTCATAGTTTTGTGTCAAAGACCAACTTTACTTCTCCCAAGCCACGAGACGAAGGACCGAGTGTCATTTTCAAAGCACACCGTGCACCAACTCTAAGCCGACCGTGGGACGTTTTCCATGTTCTAACTCATTTTGATCCGTCGAGATTATTCCCTTAGCTATGTAGATTCATCTCTTTTATTATTAAGCCTACTTGTGCAAGTTGAAAACAAGATTTATTATGTGAAGGCAAAGATGAGGCAAGTTCACCGAAACTACCCCACCTGAGCGAGCGGTCGCCTTGACCGAGCGATGTCTTCGAACAGCCGTTGCAAGGCTAAGTCCGAACGCCGTCGGCGTTTCGATTCCTCCGATTGACTTTGCAGGACGGGGCACTACAACATACACCACTCAGAACAAGTCTCGTCCTCGAGACTTTTCTGAAGGCAAGCCATCCTACCAATTCTATGGCCAAGAATTAATCGTGCATACTCCGCCTATGCATTTCCACAATTCCGAGCCACGCTCGCACTAGTATCAATCTTTTCTTTTACACAATTTCAAGATATCGACACTCTCTCCTCTTCAAGTCTTGCTTGAACTCATCGTATCATTTGGCTGGATCGTGCATGCATTCCAAGCCTCTCCAAAATACATGCATTCAGCCAAGCCACATGATAGAGAATTTGTCATTCGCACTCGAGTCGCATCGTGCACATACCCAGGCGTCCCTGAAATATATGCATGTCAGCCGAATCTCGTGAGCAAGGTTTTCCTATATTCGTGATTCACACTATCTATTCTTACCAATCCTCAAGATCAATCCTTCGATTGATAACACTTGCAACAGGGGCGTCTCGCCTAACCGCTAGGCCAATCTTTGCGAGGCTAAGTCAATGTCAAGATTGGAATCATAGTTCCCCAACAATAATTCCAACACTGACCCCAATCCTAGGGTCAAACCAAAGTCGGTAGTACAAGATTTTCTACCCAAGCTCACGTCACTCAGATTTCTAAACATCGAGCACGATCACCTATTCGCATCATTGCGTTCGTTGCGCAGAATTCAAATCCGTTCAATCACCAATTCTAACCAATTCATGTATTCGATCACGAGTTCATCTTGCTCGATAATATGTTGCGCCCCAATCTCACGCGAGTCCGATTATCCACGGTGGTTCGTGAATCACCACGCAACGCTCCCGCAGCAAAATCATTCTCATCGGAATGTAACACTTGTTTGAGTCTAGACACATTCATTCTCGATACGCGGATTGGACCTACTCAATCCTCAAGTTCAATCGTCAAGCACACGTAATCATTCTCGAGTCACCTTCGCGTCAAACTACAAGTCGAAGCAATCAGATTGCCACACCATCCAAGTTTGATCATCCCTGCTGTAGGAATCACCATACCAGCACTCACGCGGAGTGATCGCCCTAATCGGTGCGACGCATGTACGAGGCTAGAGTTGCGCTCGTATAAGACAAGAATATCGACGTTGGGGTTATCGTCAAAGTAAATCCAAACATTTTCATTTTCATCCAAGTCAAGATCTCAGTTCGATAGTCCGTTTGTCATTCGTTCGACCAGAAAATTCTCGAGCCAAGTTTATCTCTTCCTCGATACATTTTAACATCACGAGTATAGCATCCATCGGAACAATGACATTTGCACGATCATTATTTGCCGAGTCAGAGTACCCTCGAGTTATCGTATATCGATCTTTGATACGCCTCAATACCATCGACGATATGCGTAACCTGACGATCTTCCTTTGCAACCAATTTCGAGTCGTGCGACTGATGCTATTGTCCGAACTGGATATACCACCATTCCTCGATATTCAAGATCGAGTTCAGTCGCTCTTCCTCAAGCTCATTTCAAGATCGTTGTTCAAAACTCAAGTCATATTTCATTCGAATCAATCCGATATCGTACGCGCGATCCCCTATGTTTCCTCGATCAAGACATTTATTTTTCATTCATCATTCGGAGCATGATTCGATATCGTTTTCTAACTCGTGTTGCCTATTCATAAGTTTTCTGAATGAGACGCTCGTTTGGGACATTTGAAGTCACGACCAACTAAGCGTGACGCGTTCTAAGGCTTTGCACAATCGTATCACCTCGTCGACATACTCGTAATCCTCAATATTTGCTCGAATAATTTCTAAGACAAACCATACACCACTCGAATTCAAGCCATCCGATCTAGTCCTTAATCACGTTCGCATTATTCGCTAAGACATCTTTCAGATTCGTTCGACGAATCTCTAGCCTAATCGCTCATGTCATATCGACGCGCTAGGTCGATCGTACTATTCCTTAAAATCCAAGTCAATCTTTCATGTACGCCTAAGCGTTAACTCGATAGCATTCCTATCGATAGACACTCTAAGTGCAGCTTCGCTCTCGACCGAGCGGTACTTGATATCGCTCGTAACTCGTTTGCACCAAAAGTCGAGGTGCACGATACGCGACGCAACTTAACCAAAAGACCGTGCGTATGGCTATGCCGTGCGGACTATATTCAAGTTTGCACGCTCACTTGCTAATGTCGATGTAGGACTATTTGGGCACACACGTGACTTTGCTAGCTTAGCATGTGTTTTCTACCGAGTTCAAGTTGACACCGTTCGGCATGAAGGCCGTTGTCTATCGATGCGTTCGATTGAACGCTTGTACGAGCTTTTGAAAATATTTAGACTTATTGTATGGACATACCGAGGGACATTTGAGAGAGAGCGCACCAACGATTTCAACTTTGCGGAAGCAATAATTCAAAGTTTGCGGAAACAACGAGTTAAAGAATTCAATCTAAAGTCCAAGGACGTAAAGCCGTGCTCTGATACCATTATGTCACGCCCCGCTCCCGTAGGAGCGATCGTCCTCGCTAAGGTGTGATGCCGCACGAGCCTAGATTGCGCTCGTACAAGGTAGTTTCATAACGGCTGATTACATCGACGATGACTGTATCATCGCACAGAAGTCCCAAGCAGAAACATTGAAACATGCAGTAGAAATTTAGAACAAGCACACATGAACACAAGTCATTCAAAAGAAGCTCTTTATTGATATTGAATACAAGATTACATTTGTGGGCGCAAGGCCAAATTACAAGTCTCTCGTGCTCACTTTTCTCTCATTTACAAGTCACTCTGCTCTCTCTCATCTCTCGATACAATACTTGAATCCAGCAAAAGCTTTGAATGGCGATGTCCATACATTATGTCCTGTATAAGTCTTCAATCCACGCAGCCGTACGCTTCGAATCGCCAAGGAACTCCGTGCCTCAACGCATCCAAGCGAGCTTCGTGCCACGAGCTTCTACCCGTGCCTGCACATGAATACTGTGTGGGTGTCAGTACTCAACTGTACTGGTGGAGTGAGCTCCTCGCCCACCCATACAAAACTGACACGTTCATTTACTTTGTGCAGCTTAAACCCTTTCGATTGTCTTCCTAGTCTTGACTTAGGATCAGTTTTATGACAGATGCCTTGGCATACTTGTGTCTGAGGACCATCCCATGCTTGCAACAGTAACGTCCAATCAACAACGTAAACCTATCAAGTTATGCTTGCCTTACAGCCAAAATCAGAGACGCAACTACGCGATAGACTCCATTTCCTTGCCTCTAGACCTTTCTCGTGCTTGCATTATCGATGCACCGACTTATACTTGTCTTTCATGCCAAACACTGGGATGTAACGACTCGGTCGTGACATGAACTCGATTTGTGCTTTAATATCTCCGAGGCAGCGCCTCCTTGTTTAGTCTTGCCTATACTTGTATTGTGACAACGCGGCCGTGCCTCATATTTCGAGGTCGTGCCCAGCGACTCATTCTAGCTTTACACAACTTGCCCTACGGCCCTTCTCGACTTAACTCGCAATAGCTCAAGCCTAACTCATGCAAACTCTATGCCAAACTTGACACACGATGCCATATCCCGTGCCGAAGCACGCCACCTTCGCTGTAGCCAAATATTAGGCCCAGACATTGTGTCTTCTAACTGCATATACATTCAACTCAATCCAAAGCACACACACGGATTGCCGCCCGTGCCGACACATCTATATAAAGGTTACTGGCATTTACTAGCCATCGTGGACATAGCCTGGCATTCGGGACCCTTGTACTGCCGGTTGCGATCCTCGATGCAAGTCCCCGACCTACCGGTTGCTTCATACCCAGCTCGGCTATACGTTGTTCTTCCTAGGCCGGATCGGTCCCCGGCCCAAGGTTTTCGATCCGAAGAACCATCGCCCTTGTCGACAAGTTGTCCATGACCACGCGCCTACGCTAACTTCTAGACTTAACGTAATGCATGGTCTCATCATTATCACTTAGTTCCTTTTCTTTACTTCTTCTGCTTTTCACACTTCCTTCGCAGAGCCCATACCAGGGCGACTGAACTACAGTACCGACATATTTTCTCTCGGCGACTAACCATCGCTTAGACTTAACGTTATTTGAACTCAGGGAACAGCTACTGCCTAGCCTTCCAACTTAATTTGAACATAACGTATTCCTTAAGTATCAACAGACCGTGGCTAACTTTCCACTGAACCAACCGTAGCTCGTGCCTTAAACCGACTCGTGTTCTACGCAACGCTATCGCCCAAGTCATACTTCATATGACGGGCCTTGGGATCGTGGGACTATTTAACTTGACAACCGCATAATGAGCGGGACAGCACTTGGAATAACTTAGGTCGACCGGCATAACTTTGCCTAACTTACTCAAGCCTACAACTTAACCCGAGGGACGAGCAAAGGCTATGCCAAGCCTTGCGCAGTGGAACCGTGCACGCTTTATCAAGCGTTTATGCGGGCGACGCCTATGACTTAGGCAAGTTCATAGTTTTGTGTCAAATACCAACTTTCCTTCTCCCAAGCCACGGGACGAAGGACCGAGTGTCATTTTCAAAGCACGCCGTGCACCAACTCTAAGCCGACCGTGGGACGTTTTCTATGTTTTAACTCATTTTGATCCGTCGGGATGATTCCCTTAGCTATGTGGATTCATCTCTTTTATTATTAAGCATACTTCTGCAAGTTGAAAACACGATTTATTATGTGAAGGCAAAGATGAGGCAAGTTCACCGAAACTACCCCACCTGAGCGAGCGGTCGCCTTGACCGAGCGATGTCTTCGAGCAGCCGTTGCAAGGCTAAGTCCGAACGCCGTCGGCGTTTCGATTCCTCCGATTGACTTTGCGGGACGGGGCACTACAAGTGTCCCTTGATGATGTTGTTATATTGGGTAGCGAGATTTTCGGAAATTGTAATCGGTGGCTCGGTTATAAATTATTTAGTCGAGTGATGACTCAGACTAGTAAAGACAGTTAGCATGTTGTGAGTAAATGGATTGGGCTAGAGAATGTTGTGGCTTAGAACATCTGAATGTTGACTTCGATTGGTTGGATGTAAATCAAATATGGCTAATACAAAGTTGGTTGCGTAGCTGAAAGTTTTAGAAACATCATCGGTGAATCAAAAGAATATTAGAGATCTGTGCATTGACCCTAAGGTGTAATAGATGTTAATCCATCTTGATCACCAAAGGATAGTCATTGCCTATGTGCATATACGCTGAGGAATTTAATGGGATTAGAAAAGTTACAAGTAGCCACCTTGACTATTTGTGTTGCCTAGAGGATGGTTAAGTGATACATAAATTGTCGGATTGAATGGGATGAACTACTTGACCATTGCTGCATGAGATTTAAGAATGCCGTAAAATAATTTGATGATTGAGAAACGAATGGGATTGAGAAATTACAAACGTGTTGGATAATGTCGGTATAGGTGATTATTGGTTGGGATATAGATTGTTGGCTTATGACTTAGTGGTGTGACTCTATCATACGGACCGAATAGTATGGTTCCATAGTCCTGTTGAGACTAACGGAATCGATGACCTTTGAATAGTTAGCCTTGGCTTATGGGTTCGTATGGGTACAAAGGAATTTGGAATAGAAATTGAATCGTTGGAAATTTTAATTGATGGATTATTAGAACGATGAGAATCATATGTCGGGTTGGAAATTGACCGTAATGTTGATAGATCGATCTTAGTCAATTTTTGGGTAAGTCTAGAGTGAGCCTCTGTGGGAATTATTTCCTCGAGGAAGACACTAGATAGATAGACTTGACCCTAGAAACTGTGGGCTGCATAAACAATTGTTGGCATGGCCAACAATGGCGATTAGTTATTCAGACTGAGTTAAAACCCATAGGTTTGGGTAGAGCTCCTTAGAATTATCGGTTGCTTGTTGGCCCTAGGAAAAGAAACTAGTATGACCCTAGTAGCCATCCACTCTAGGGGAGTCACCTGAATGGTTAGGTTTAGCTGTCGGTATAGCTAACCATTGAGACTGGACCGAATAATAGATGGCCGTTGGCGAACCATAGAATAACCTTGTGGCATTGAACGAGAGATGGTGATGAGTACGACCTAAGAATGATATGTTGTATGTATATGCTTCAATATGAACCTTAGAGATGTTGGACCCTTGAGGATTATGTGTCGGCCTATAGCGGGAAATGAAATCATGGGATGAGACTTGAGTTGTATGTATCGAATAGTGAATTATTATATAAGATAGAATTGACTGTTCATGATGGAAAAGTTGGATCGGTATCAATATTAGGTAATGTCGGATTGTGTCTTTTAGAAAAGATGAATTGTCTCAGTGAAAAATATTGTTGGATTCAGAAAGGAATATGATTGCATGTTGTGAACTCTTAATATGATTGGCTCTAAGTTGGACCCTTGATCGAATGTTAGAAATATTATGCCCGGATAGAGAGCTTAACCAAGTTGTCCCTGATGTTAAGTGTTGTAGCCTGGAAGATAGTGATTGTGACAAGTGAATAAAGTGATAAGTCAATTGAAGGGATGCTAAGTCGAAATTGGAAAAAAGAGTTATATCGTGGCTGATTGAATCGCACTAACATGGAAGTTGGCTGAAGTACATACGTTTTGGGGATGCCTGAAATATGTGTATGGATTCAACCGAAGTGATAGGTCACGACTGAGATAACATTATGGGAAGAATTTATTGCACTAGCACGGACTTTGGCTGAAATGTATATGTTTTGGGGACGCCTGGAATATATGTATGGATCCAAACGAAGTGATGTGTTGCGACCAAGATAAAATGTAAGGAAAATGTTGGTGAATCAATGAGAAGTTGCAAGTATTGAAAAAAAGATAGACAGAACGGATCGTTGATGAATTTAAATGGTATAGTTGGATAGCTATTTTGAAAGGACCGAGTGGGCTGAAATGAATATTGAATTGAAGCTGAATGAGCAACTCATTGTGATTAAGTGAATCTAGTAGATGAGTTGAGCCCTTAAGTTTCGAGGACGAAACTTTTTCTGAGTGGTATATTATGTAATGCCCCGCTCTGCACGAGGCATTTGGTTGGCTTGTTGGATGCTATCAAGATGTTGGACCGTGACTTAAGTTGGAAATTAGGAGAATTGAGACTGATGCAGTCTCTCTTAGCTGGCTAGACGGAATGGGTATTGGAACGTGGCTCGCTGGTAGAGCTACGCATGGTAGAATTGTGTGTGATCGGAACAAGAAGACCCTTTTATGCAAGTGAGTGGAACTGTCCTTCCTCCTTCTTACTCCTTCATGCTTAATAAATGAAGTATTAAAATGCTATGAATTGTCCCTAATGACCCATGTTTTAGTTGCTAAATAATATAGATGCCTATGTTGAGAATTATTGAAATGTACAACACATTGAACTGCTAATGTGATTTGAGGCCTGAGAATGAATTGATAACATTGCCCCTTATGCTTAACGCTGTCGGAACAAGTAGATACTTGAATAATGAGATGCCTTATGAATGATAGAATAAGAAATAAATTGGCTATGCTATCGAACCAAAGAACTGAATGAAACACTAGAATCATGTACTCTCTGTATATCTGTTGCAAGAATATGAAATGCTGCCTGTCCCTTATAAGAAATGAATGAATGAATAAATGTCCCTATGAAATGAATGAATGTTATGTTCCTCTTAAGAAAGGAATGATATGAGATACGTTGCAATGAAGCAATGAATGAGAAATGATAAAGCTGGGATCGTTGAGATCACCAAATGAAATGATGGTAATGATGAAATGAATAAGTCATTGAATATGACTAATGATGCACTGTTGCCTTTACTTTCCTTAATATATTTTACCATGCGATTTTGTTCACAATCGAGTCGGACACGCATTCGTATGGTCATGGACAACTTGTATACAAGGTTTGAGTAATAATTTCCTCGAACGGTTCCTAGGGCCCTGGGGACCGATTCGGCCTAGGAGGAAATAATGATGAGTGCTATGGGAGCACGGATAAGGCAGGGTGGCATAGAGGCTCGCCACCTATTATGCTGACCGCGTTATCTTGAAATAAAATGAAATGAAAAGTGTCCATATGGTTTAACAACACCAGTGACCATGTAGTCCGGATGCATGCTAATGAATGTTTTATACAGACAGAGTAAGTATATCGGATAACCTGTATTTGATGCACGTATGAAAAGTCGGCTATTGGTAAGAAAATCACATAATTGTGCTATTGTATAAGTTGGTTTAACTTGCCTGCTTAACATGTTCCATTTCGTATGCTAGAAGGGTGCCTTACGATAAATAGTGCTCAAACATAACATCCATGCTAAGTGATGCTTGAAGTGAGAATTGTCATAACAATGTTTAAGATGTTAATGTTAACGATGCCTTAATGACGCCTTTGTATGATAACACCAAGAATGCTATAATGATATGTCCACATGAATATTGCTGAGAATATATTTACATGCTTCACCATGATTGTTGCCCATGAACTGTAAACTGATGCTAGGCCCCAAGTGGAAAGATCATTCTAATAAATGCTTGCTTAAATGATCACTTTAATGTTGGTTTAGGCGAGTGGGTTGGATTCTGCTCGCCAGTACATCGATGATGTGCTGACCCACTGTTTGCCATTGATTGTAAAAGTACAGAACAATTATCGGAGGATTGAACTTAAACTCACAATATAAACTCGCTTGTACAAAGAAAGCCTAGGGACGAAAACCTAGGTACAGCAATCTAAGTACAATTGTTTATTTTAGATTCTGGGGGGTGACAATAGAGACTCGGGAAGGCAACGGCAGCCCTGCCTTACTCCTTGGACGATCGGTATGCAGCCTTGGCTCCTTGTGAAAAGGTGGTTGGCGTTGACGAAGAAATGCTCTTTTTGCTCCTCTATTGCTCTCCTGGCTTCTCTCTCTCTCTGTGTATTTTCTCTCTGATTATTGGGAGAGGTCTCTCTCTCTGTATATCTCCTCTCTGACCCTGTATATTTTTGCAAGGAAATGGCACCCTGCTATTTATAATCGTGGGGAAGCATCATTAGGGTTTGGCTGATTACCCATTCTCCAAGTGGCGGCGGCCTGATGTTTAATCAATCTAGACCATTCATTCTAGGCATGAAGGATCTGGGCCATAAATGGGGGTAGCACTAAATCTTTTGAATAATTAATGCTGATTGCTTTAAATCTTCATGATTGATTGTGTAGCTTGGATCTCCCACCACGTGTCCCATTGGTTCGATTAGGAATGATATGACCTGATCCCATTAATTATGAGGATATGGTCATTAGGATCTGATAAATCTTCGCACCTCATAATCATCTTTGCTGCCAGCTGTCATCGAATTTCTGCCACGTGTATTGATGATAGACTCTGCCAAAGCCGCATCACATCCATGAACTGCATGAGACAGCGTCTCGGTGAACCGCATAGGTATAGCATTTGCGAGCCGCATGAGATGGTTCCTTGGTGAACCGCATGAGGGTAGCAACTGCGAGCCGCATGAGATGGCTTTTTGATGAGCCGCAGGAAGACGATCTTTGCCAGCCGCATGAAGCTGTTCTTCCCTGGAGCCGCATGGGAGTAGCCACGTGTCAATCTCGAATCACATCAGAGATTTTCTCCTATTTCCGAAGAGCCTGTCATTACGACCGGACCATCATGACACTTTATGCCAAAGCCGTCAGCTGTCAAATCACGGCAGAGCATTAAATAAGGCCAGCTGTGTGAAGGGATCCCACAGAAACACGTGGTGTTGATCGAGCCGCATCTCTCTGTTGGTCGTTTGTGAGCCGCATATACTTCAGAGCCGCATGAGGCTGGGAGACTCTTTGTGTAATGCCCCGCTCCGCACGAGGCATTTGGTTGGTTTATTGGATGGGATCAGAATGTTGGACCGTGACTTATGTTGGAGATCAGGAGAATTGAGACTGATGCAGTCTTTCTTAGCTGGCTAGACGGAATGGGTTTTGGAACGTGGCTCGCTGGTGGAGCTACGCTTAGTGGGATTGGAGCAGGAAGACCCTTATATAAGGCAAGTGGAACTGTCCTCCTTCCTCCTTATTCCTGCATGCTTAATAAATAGAATAACATGATGCTTTGTATATGTCCCTAATGTCTCTTACCTTGAATGTTGAGTAATTGTGATGCGATGCTTTAGTTGCTAAATCGATAGAGATGCCTATGCTGGAAATTATTGAATGAATAATACATGAACTTTGGATTGCTAAATAAATCACACTCGAACCACTAATGTAACATGATGCCTGTGATTGAATCGATAATGTCCCTGATGCTTAAGATTGATGAAATGAATGAATCACTTGAATAATGAGATGCTGCGTGAATGATACATGAGAAAAGAATTAAATATGCTATTGTTCCTATAAAATGAATGAAATGCTACAGGTCCCTTTGAAATGAATGAATGCTGTTGTTCCTCCTTAGAAGGAACATAATGAGAAATGTTGTAATGAAGCAATGAATGAGAATTGATGAGGCTTGGGATCATTGAGATCACCAAATGAAATGATGGTAATGTTGGGATTGAATAAGTCATTGAACATGACTTAAATGAGATGAATGATGATGCACTGTTGTCTTTACTTCAATATTTCACCATGCATTTTATGTTCATGATTGAGTCGGACACGCATTCGCATGGTCATAGGACAACTTATGCATAAGTGATGGGGATATGTTTTCTCGAACGGTACCCCGGGACGTTAGGGCGACCGATCCGGCCTAGGAAAAAACATTGGCGTGCCAGTAGGGGCACAGGTTTTACGAGGCATCCTTTGGGGCTAGCTACCTTCTCTGGAGTCATCGCATTACCAATGAAGACCTATATGGCAACGTCCGTATGGTTAAACACCAGTGACCATGTAGTCAGGATGCATGCTAATGAATGTCTTATGCAGGCAGAGTAAGTATATCTGCTAACCTGTATTTGATGCAGGTATGAGGGAGTCGGCTATCGGTAAGAAATCACTTAAATGTGATAATTCAATATATGTGTTGGTTTAACTTGCATGCTTACGTTCCAAACAAGTAAATGATGCTGTATGTAGCCTTTCAGTATGAGATCCTGCTTAACATGTTAAATTCAGTATGTTAGAAAGATGCCATGCTATAATCATTGCTCAAACACAACATACATGCTAAGTGATGCTTGAAGTGAGAAATGTCATAACATGTTTAAGATGTTAATGTTAACGATGCCTCAATGATGCCTTTGCATGATAACACCAAGAATTCTAAAATAATATGTCCACGTGAATGCTACTAAGAATATGTTTACATGCTTCACTATGATTATTGCCCATGAACTGTAAACTGATGCTAGGCCCCAAATAGAAAGATCATTGTAATAAATGCTTGCTTAAATGATCACTTAAATGTTGGTTTAGGCCAGTGGGTTGGATTCTGCTCGCCAGTGCATAGATGATGTGCGGACCCACGTTTTGTGGGCAGGTGCTCGTGCTTGGAATATTCTACACACGAAGATTGGCTTGATTGGTCCCGCGGCATCGAAGATTTGTTGGGCATACAGAAGCTCTCTTTGCACAAGATAAAGTCTTCTGTTTATAAAGGGCATAATGTATGAAACATTGTAGTCAGTTGTACCAGTGAGATTGTAAGCCAAGTCAGTATATCGAGTTGTAATCCAATGTATCCAAGTATCAAATGTAAACTTTGTAGCATTGCTCAGTTGGCTTCCAATGTAAAGTGAGATGTATTGTAAGCATTGTACTTCAACAAGTCTTGTACTCTCCTTTAATTATCAATAAAGAGAATAAAGTTCTGTATATCTCTGTATGACTTCAGGTTATCCTTTTTTTTTTCTCCGCTGCTATAAAGAAACTGATGTGTTTCTATTCAATCAGAAAGATTGTCCTCACTAAATTCAATTTGTCTGCTTCTGCCGCTGCGATGTGTTCCTATCTGTAGATTATCGATTATGTACCATATTTACCTTGTACAAGTGCAATACCAGACTTGTACGGCATCACGCCCAAGCGAGGACGATCGATTCTAAGAGATAATTATGTGATTAATTGACTCTATGAATCGAGGCGTGACAAATTGGAATCGAGGCTTGGGATCATTGAGATCACCAAATAAAATAATGGTAATGTTGGGAATATAAGTCATTGAACATAACTTAAATGAGATGAATAATGATGCACTGTTGTCTTTACTTCAATATTTCACCATGCATTTTATGTTCACGATTGAGTCGGACACGCATTCGCATGGTCATAGGACAACTTATGCATAAGTGATGGGGATATGTTTTCTCGGACGGTACCACGGGACGTTAGGGCGACCGATCCGGCCTAGGAGAAAACATTGGCGTGCTAGTAGGGGCCCGGGTTTTACGAGGCATCCTTTGGGGCTAGCTACCTTCTCTGGAGTCATCGCATTACCAATGAAGACCTATATGGCAACGTCCGTATGGTTAAACACCAGTGACCATGTAGTCAGGATGCATGCTAATGAATGTCTTATGCAGGCAGAGTAAGTATATCTGCTAACCTGTATTTGATGCAGGTATGAGGGAGTCGGCTATCGGTAAGAAATCACTTAAACGTGATAATTCAATATATGTGTTGGTTTAACTTGCATGCTTACGTTCCAAACAAGTAAATGATGTTGTATGTAGCCTTTCAGTATGAGATCCTTGTAGAAGCATGGAAAATATTAGAATAATGATCCATGCGGCTCTTATGCGGCTCACACAGGAGCGGCCCTATGCGGTTCAAAGAAGACTCTCAATCGCATGCGGCTCGGGAGCGTATGCGGTTCAGCAAGGCATATGCGGCTCGATGGACGCCATGTGTGATCCTTCCCTACAGCTGGTCGTTTGAGTAGTGGCCTCATTTATTGCTCCAGCACGATTCACTGTGGCGGCCCTGACATAAAGTTTCATAATGGCCTTGCCATAATGACTGACTCCTCGGGAAAAGAAGAAAATCTCTGACCAAATCCGTCAGAAGTCCCAGATTGCCACGTGGCAATCAGTCATATACGGCTCCCTGAGAACTCGTTCCATGCGGTTCGATACAACGCTAGCTCATGCGGCTCCCTGGGAACACATTCCCTGCGGCCCAATACAACACCAGCTCATGCGGCTCACAAAGATTACACATATGCGGCTCGATGAAGCATCGTCCTATGCGGCTTACAAAGAGTATCTCTCTGCGGTTCGAGGATAGTCAATCCTATGCGGCTCTGACAGGACTCACAGTTAAGACACGTGGCATGGGATCAATAAGAGATTTAACCGAATCTCAACAAATATATTTGACATCATCGTCATAATTACTGAGATCAGGGCATATCATTTATCATCAAGCTAATGGGACACGTGGCGAGCAATCAGACATTGGCATAATCAATCACGAGGATTTAAAACAGCTAGCATTAATTGCTCATGAGATACGATGCTATCCGTGTTAATGGCCGAGATTCACTATAATCAGGATCAAGGGTTCAGATAGAATGAAGGAGCGCCGACATTCCAAACAGATAATCATTAGCAAACCCTAATGATCACCCACCCACTCTTATAAATAGCCAGCATCATTCCCAAAAAAAAAAGAGAGAGGAGAGGTCGGCAACAAAAGAATAAAAAAAGAAGAAGAGAGAGATCTACACAGAGAGAGCTTCCCCTTTCTTCTTGATAATCACAGAGAGAGAGAAGCCAGGAGAGCAATCCGAGGAGAGCAAGAAGAGCGTTTCTTCGTCAACGCCAAGCAGATCTTCCCCGAGCCAAGGCTACATACTGATCGTCCAAGGAGTAAGGCAGAGCGGCCGTCGCTTTTCCGAGCCTCTATCGTCACCCCCCAGAATCAAAAATAAACAATCGTACTTAGTCTGCTGTACCTAGGTTTTCGTCCCTAGGCTTTCTTTGTACGAGCGAGTTTGTATTGTGAGTCTAAGTTCAGTCCTCCGATAATTGTTCTGTTCTTTTACAATCAATGGCAAATACGATGGCGACTCTGCTGGGGACTAACTTCTCCACGGCTGAGGAGTTGGTGACGCAATCAGATGCAGCCAAACTTGGCTCCACACAAAAGAAGATGGTCGTCCGCTTCGACCAACAGGCGTTCGAAGAGATGCTCTCTGAAGGCAGCGCTGGCCCGGCCCAGAAGCGCACCCGCACCATGAAGGCTCACAAAGAATGGAGACCGAAGTCATTTGCTCCTCCTCAAGCCCTCGATGGGATGCCCTCTGCTGCTCAAGACGGCGAGAAGGATTCTCCTGCGGTCCCACTTCAGATCGTAGACAACTCTGCTGTCCCCAAGTTCGGCAGAAGAAAACATTATGATGCTAGACTTGCAGGGACAAAGAGGGACTCTACGCGGACCGAACCGCAGAAGAGTATTAGCTGCAAGGAGAAAGCCCATGCGGCTACATCCGCCAACCACATGAAGAAAACTCATGCGGCTACTTCTGTCAGCCGCATAACTTATGCGACTACAGTTCCCGACAGCATGGATGAGACTCATGCGGCCAGTAAAGTCAATCGTTTGCAGAAAACCCATGCGGCCACAGATGCCAACCGCATGCGGCCAGCCTGTACGGTCGTGACCCCTAGCCGCATAAGAACTCGTCCGACGACAGGAGACAACCGCATGCAGACAGCCTGCACGGTTTCCGCTCCCAGCCGCATAGCATCTGCTCCATGCTCCTCTCAATCAGTTTTCGATCGTCTCTCGTACGGTCCGAACCCTGATGACTCTCTGGATGATAAGCCAGACTCTGTGATGTTCAACTTGGACTCTTCCTATTATATACCCACGAGTGCTAGAAGAAGAAGTCTAGGGCAGCGCGGGCTTATCAAGCCCAGACAGCTGCCCCAACCTCTGACTATCAGGGCGTCCCGCTGATTATCACACGGGCCTCTGATGGAAAGTTGTACAGAACTGCTCAAGTCCAATCCCCGGCGGCGAACGGACAGAGTGGTTCCTCTGACCTGCGTGAGGCGATCCTCCACAAGCGCAAGGAAAGAGAAGGGGCCTCGGCGTGCAAAGAATCCTCACATAGACGTCACTGTACCCAGATCATCGTCAACTGCTGCTGCAACAACACGGCAGTAACGGAAGATCGTCCGTCCATCTTCCACAGACTACAGCACCCGAACTCAGAAGATGAGGCACCTCCTGTTGTCTCCTGCAATTTCGCTCAGAAGGACCCCGCCGAGGGGAGAGGGAAGAAGACAAGCATCTCCAATCCAAAGATATCAGCCACTACAACTAAGAAATTGTCGGCTAAACGGTTGCCCTCCACTGGAGTATACCAACACACCCGTTCGAAGACAAAATCTGCTGCAACAGGAGGCTCATCGTCCCCGACCCTGGGGGTCGTAGGAGCTGGGGGTAGTACTCCTCCGAACGTCCACAATAATCCAATGTTTCAAGGAGACGAACCCCGAGAAACAACCCTCCCATCGGGTACAACAGATGCTAATGTCCCCGAGGACATCCATGATTCTCTAGACGAAGCAAGCTCCGAAGCTGGGGGTAGTGTTCCTTCCGAGTCCGAACCTGAAGAGAACATCCCCACATATCCAGATGATTTCTCGACGCATGGGTACGACTCGGAGGGTACATCCTCCACCACTCCCTCCGTCACTCCCCATGTGAAGACGGTATTCATGACAGACAGCAATCAAGGCGATTCCAGCGTTCGCCAGCACATCGACACGTTGGAGGCCATATTGCATGCCTTGGTCAAGTCTGTAGACGAGATCAAAGCGGCACTTCCTACTCTGCAGGGAGTGACACCTGGCCAGACAAGCACGGGTCCCGCAATCAACGTAGATTCAAATTCAGCGGCACCAAACCAGGGCAATAATCCTCCCGAGATAACGGCCCCAACCGCGACAGATGAGGCCCGAGAAGTAAGAAGAGAGGTTCAGGAGCTCCGAGCAATGTTCTACGCCCGAGAAAACTCTCAAGACCTCAGAATACGGCAATCATATCCTGCTGAATGGAGGGATGTTCCCTTTCTGCCAAGACATAAGCCGTTCAATATCAACCCATATGATGGCAAGACTTCAGCAAGTCGATACATCACTTACTTTGAGGTCACTACCGACCATCTGCCCCATGATGACGCTATCCTCACGCGGTTATTCATTGGGGCATTGGAAGGAGTCGCCTTCGATTGGTACCGCAACCTGCCAGACAATTGCATCCACTCCTTCGCTGGCTTCAAGCGCTTGTTCTTGGAGAGGTTCTATGAGGTAGGGCAGGACGTTGCGATGTCTACCCTCATGGACGTCGTTCAAGGAGAGAAAGAACTGACGAGAAATTACATTGAGCGGTTTCGTCAAACCGTAATGAAGTTACCATCTGGCAACCCGGACTCTTCTTTGATTAAAATTTGCCAAAAGAGACTACTTCCAACAATTAGTCTCTGGATGGGCGAAAGTCAGTTCAAGGACTGGAAGGCTTTTATCATCAGTGCTACAAGTGCTGAAGAACGATTGAAGAAGGCTCGCCAACTGGGGTTGCATATCTCGGAGGGAGAGAACAAGAGCAAGCGTCCCAACACCAGCAACGACAATAGGGGTAGCCCCTCCAACAACCGGAACAACAAAGGCAAGCAGGCTATGGTGACCGATACTGTAATGCCCCGCTCTGCACGAGGCATTTGGTTGGCTTGTTGGATGGGATCAGAATGTTGGACCGTGACTTATATTGGAGATCAGGAAAATTGAGACTGATGTAGTCTTTCTTAGCTGGTTAGACGGAATGGGTATTGGAATGTGGCTCGCTGGTGGAGCTACGCTTAGTGGGATTGGAGCAGGAAGACCGTTATATAAGGCAAGTGGAACTGTCCTCCTTCCTCCTTATTCCTGCATGCTTAATAAATGGAATAATGTGATGCTATGAATATGTCCCTAATATCTCTTATCTTGAATGTTGAATAATTGTGATGCGATGCTTTAGTTGCTAAATTGATAGAGATTCATATGCTGGAAATCATTGAATGAACAATACATGAACTTTGAATTGCTGAACGAATCACACTCGAACTGCTAATGTAACATGATGCCTGAGATTGAATTGATAATATCCCTTATGCTTAAGATCGATGAAATGAATGAATCACTTGAATAATGAGATGCTGCATAAATAATACATGAGAAAAGAATTGAATATGCTATTGTCCCTATGAAATGAATGAAATGCTACAGGTCCCTTTCAAATGAATGAATACTGTTGTTCCTCCTTAGAAGGAACAAATGAGAAATGTTGCAATAAAGCAATGAATGAGAATTGATGAGGCTTGGGATCGTTGAGATCACCAAATGAAATGATGGTAATGTTGGGAATGAATAAGTCATTGAACATGACTTGAATGAGATAAATGATGATGCACTGTTGTCTTTACTTCAATATTTTGCCATGCATTTTATGTTCACGATTGAGATGGACACGCATTCGCATGGTCATAGGACAACTTATGCATAAGTGATGGGGATATGTTTTCTCGGACGGTACCCCGGGACGTTAGGGCGACCGATCCGGCCTAGGAGAAAACATTGGCGTGCCAGTAGGGGCACGGGTTTTGTGAGACATCCTTTGGGGCTAGCTACCTTCTCTGGAGTCATCTCATTACCAATGAAGACCTATATGGCAATGTCCGTATGGTTAAACACCAGTGACCATGTAGTCAGGATGCATGCTAATGAATGTCTTATGCAGGCAGAGTAAGTATATCTGCTAACCTGTAATTGATGCAGGTATGTGGGAGTCGGCTATCGGTAAGAAATCACTTAAATGTGATAATTTAATATATGTGTTGGTTTAACTTGCATGCTTACGTTCCAAATAAGTTTGATGATGCTGTATGTAGCCTTTCAGAATGAGATCCTGCTTAACATGTTAAATTCAGTATGCTAGAAAGATGCCATGCTTTAATCATTGCTCAAACACAACATACATGCTAAGTGATGCTTGAAGTGAGAACTGTTATAACATGTTTAAGATGTTAATGTTAACGATGCCTCAATGATACCTTTTCTTGATAACACCTAGTATGCCTCAATGATGCCTTTGCATGATAACACCAAGAATGCTAAAAGATATGTCCACATGAATGCTACAAAGAATATGTTTACATGCTTCACTCTGATTATTGCCCATGAACTGTAAACTGATGCTAGGTCCCAAGTAGAAAGACCATTCTAATAAATGTTTGCTTAAATGATCACTTTAATGTTGGCTTATGCGAGTGAGTTGGATTCTACTCGCCAGTGCATAGATGATGTGCTGACCCACGTTTTGTGGGCAGGTGCTCTTGCTTGGAATATTCTACACACGAAGATTGGCTTGATTGGTTCCGCGGCATCGAAGATTTGTTGGGCATACAGAAGCTCTCCTTGTACAAGATGATGTCTTCTGTTTATAAAGGGCATAATGTATGGAACATGTAATCAGTTGTACCAGTGAGATTGTAAGCCAAGTCGGTATATCGAGTTGTAATCCATTGTATCCAAATATCAAATGTAAGCTGTATAGCATTGTTCAGTTGGGTTCCAATGTAAAGAGAGATGTACTGTAATCATTGTACTTCAATACAAGTCTTGTACTCTTCTTTAATTATCAATAAAGAGAATAAAGTTCTATATATCTCTGTGTGGCTTCAAGTTACTCTTTTTCTCCGCTGCTATAAAGAAGTGATGTACTTCTATTCAATGAGAAAGATTGTCCTCACTAACTTCAATTTGTCTGCTTCTGCCGCTGCGATGTGTTTCTATTTGAAGATAATCGATTATGTACCATCTTTGCCTAGTACAAGTGCAATACCAGACTTGTACGGCATCACGCCCAAGCGAGGACGATCGATTCCAAGAGATAAAATATGTGAAGAAATGACTCTACGAATCGGGGCGTGACAAATTGGTATCAGAGCACGGCTTTACGTCCTTGGTCTCTTCTTTGATTCGTTTCAAATCAAAGTTGTATCGATGATTAACCAAAGTTGCTTCCGCGATCACTCAACGTTGCTTCCGAGATTAAATCAAAGATTGCTTCCGCGATTATGCTGTTGTCGTTCTGTAATCATCCTTATATTGTTCATATTTGAAAGTTCGTTGACCCTCTTGGCTGCTCACTGGATGTTCCATACAATAAGTCTATATACATTGTGATGCCCATAAATGAATAATTGTTGTTGGTTTGGACACAAATAACCCAACAATGACTCGATGCCATAGTATGTTATATTGTGAATGCTGTTTGGAATTTTGGGAATAAAGGAAATGGCTATGTATGCTGCAACAAGTTGAGAATTGCATGTGATGTTGGAAAAGAATTGTGAATGAAATAATTGATGGATGAGTTTGACAGAACTGGTGAATTGACTCATGTGTGTTGCTAAGTGCTTTAGAGACGCTAAGAATGTTGGCTTATACTATTGAGACCCCGAGATGTTGGCTAAGTGTTGTGATCATCATAGATCACGAATGTCTGGAATAGAATTGAGTTGGTATTGTTTAAGGATGGCTTCATTTCTGAGTGGTATATTGCCTCTACCACCTCAGAACGAGATGTATGTTGACCCTTTCCATGGGATAGCAGTGAGACTATCTGTGAGTACTGAGTAGTGTCGAGACTTAGCTGGGAGTCATGTATTGTGGCTAGATGACTTGAGTGTCCCTTGACGGTGATGTTATGTTGGATAGCGAGATTGTCGGAAATTGTAATCGATGGCATGGTTATAAATTGTTTAGTCGAGTGCTGACTCAGACTAGTAAGACCGTTAGTATACTATGAGTAAATGGATTTGGCTAGAGAATGTTGTGGCTTAGAATATCTGAATGTCGATTTCGATTGGTTGGATGCAAATTATTTGTGGCTAATACAATGTTGATTGCTAAGATAAAAGTTTTGGAAAAAGTTGTCGGTGACCAAAGGAATATTAGAGATTTGTGCCTTGACCCTAAGGTGTAATAGATGTTAACCCATCTAGATCACCA
Organism: Iris pallida; assembly: GCA_029216955.1. Lineage (NCBI taxonomy): Eukaryota > Viridiplantae > Streptophyta > Magnoliopsida > Asparagales > Iridaceae > Iris > Iris pallida. The sequence goes on along the minus strand of JANAVB010011689.1, from coordinate 19,925 downwards.
AAGGATAGTTGTTGCCTATGTGCAAGTATGCTGAGAAATTTAATGGGATTAGAAAAGTAACAAGTAGCAACCCTGAATATTATGTGGCATAGAGGATGGTTAATTGATACATGAATTATCAGATTGAATGGAATGAACTACTCGACCTTTGAGGTAGAGAATTTTAAGAATGCCGTAAGAGAGTTTGATGATTGAGAAACGAATGGGAACAAGAAATTTCAAATGTGTTGGATAATGTCGGTATAGGTGATTGTTAGTTGGGATATAGATTGTTGGCTTATGACTTAGTGGTGCAACCTTGTCATACAGACCGAATAGTATGATTCTATAGTTATATTAAAACTATCGAAATCGTTGACCCTTGAATAGTTAACCTTGGTTATGGGTTTATGTGGGTACGAAGGAATCGGACCAGAAATTGAATCATTGGAAATTTACTTGATGGATTATTAGAACGATGAAGATCGTATGTCGGATTTGGAATTGACCGTAATGTTGATAGATCGATTTTAGTCGATTGTTGGGTAAGTCTAGAATGAGCCTCTGTGGGAATTATTTCCTTGAGGAAGACCCTGAATAGATAGACTTGACCCTAGCGACCAGTTGTTGATTTACCAATTGCTGGCTTAGCCCAATTGGCGATTCATTATTCAGACTGAATTGATACCCATAGGTTTGGGTAGAGTTCCTTAGAACTGTCGGTTGCTTGTTGGCCCTAAGAAATAGAAACTAGTATAACCCTAGTAGCCATCCACTCTAGGGGAGTCACCTGAATGATTAGGTATAGCTGTTGGTATAGCTAACCATTGAGACTGGACCGAATAATAGATGGCCGTTGGCGACCCATAGAATGACCTTGTGGCATTGAACGAGAGATGGTGATGAGTATGATCTAAGAATGATAAGTTGTAAGTATATGCTCCAATATGAACCTTAGAGATGTTCGACCCTTGAGAATTATGTGTCGGCCTATAGCGGAAAATGGAATCGTGGGATGAGACTTGATTTGTATATATCGAATAGTGAATTATTATATGAGATGGAATTGACTGCTCATGACGAAAATGTTGGATAAGTATCTATAGTCGGGTAGCTGGGTTAACCTTGACTGTTGCATAGAATTATACCCTGACTCGGATAATCGATAGTTGGTGATGTTGGATTGTATCTTTTAGAAAAGATGAATTGCCTCGGTGAAAAATATTGTTGGATTTGGGAAGGAAAATGATTGTTGTTATGAAACCTTGATATGATTGGCTCTAAGTTAGACCCTTGATCGAATGTTAGAAATGTTATGCTTGGATGGAGATTGTCCCTGATGTTAAGTGGTGGCCTGGAAAATAATGATTGTGGCAAGGTGAATAAAGTGATAAGTCAATTGAAAGGATACTAAGTCTGATTGGAAAAGAGAGTTATATCGTGGCTGATCGAATTATACTATCATGGAAGTTGGTTGAAGTACATATGTTTTGGGGACGCCTAAAATATGTGTATGGATACAGCCGAAGTGATAGGTTGCGACTGAGATAATATTGTTGGAAGAATTTATCGCACTAGCGCAGACTTTGGCTGAAATGCATATATTTTGGGGACGCCTGAAATATGTGTATGGATCCAAATGAAGTGATGTGTTGCGACCAAGATAGAATGCAAGAAAAATGTTGGTGAATCAATGAGAAGTTGCAAGTATTTGGAAAAAGAGATAGATGGATTGAATCGTTGATTGATTAAAATGATACTGTTGGACAACTATTTTGAAATGACCGAGTGGGCTGAATTGAATATTGAATTGAAGCTGAATGAGTAACTCATTGTGATTAAGTGAATCTAGTAGATGAGTTGTTTTCTTAAGTTTCGAGGACGAAACTTTTTCTGAGTGGTATATTATGTAATGCCCCACTCTGCACGAGGCATTTGGTTGGCTTGTTGGATGGGATCAGAATGTTGGACCGTGACTTATATTGGAGATCAGGAAAATTGAGACTGATGTAGTCTTTCTTAGCTGGTTAGACGGAATGGGTATTGGAATGTGGCTCGCTGGTGGAGCTACGCTTAGTGGGATTGGAGCAGGAAGACCGTTATATAAGGCAAGTGGAACTGTCCTCCTTCCTCCTTATTCCTGCATGCTTAATAAATGGAATAATGTGATGCTATGAATATGTCCCTAATATCTCTTATCTTGAATGTTGAATAATTGTGATGCGATGCTTTAGTTGCTAAATTGATAGAGATTCATATGCTGGAAATCATTGAATGAACAATACATGAACTTTGAATTGCTGAACGAATCACACTCGAACTGCTAATGTAACATGATGCCTGAGATTGAATTGATAATATCCCTTATGCTTAAGATCGATAAAATGAATGAATCACTTGAATAATGAGATGCTGCATAAATAATACATGAGAAAAGAATTGAATATGCTATTGTCCCTATGAAATGAATGAAATGCTACAGGTCCCTTTCAAATGAATGAATACTGTTGTTCCTCCTTAGAAGGAACAAATGAGAAATGTTGCAATAAAGCAATGAATGAGAATTGATGAGGCTTGGGATCGTTGAGATCACCAAATGAAATGATGGTAATGTTGGGAATGAATAAGTCATTGAACATGACTTGAATGAGATAAATGATGATGCACTGTTGTCTTTACTTCAATATTTTGCCATGCATTTTATGTTCACGATTGAGATGGACACGCATTCGCATGGTCATAGGACAACTTATGCATAAGTGATGGGGATATGTTTTCTCGGACGGTACCCCGGGACGTTAGGGCGACCGATCCGGCCTAGGAGAAAACATTGGCGTGCCAGTAGGGGCACGGGTTTTGTGAGGCATCCTTTGGGGCTAGCTACCTTCTCTGGAGTCATCTCATTACCAATGAAGACCTATATGGCAATGTCCGTATGGTTAAACACCAGTGACCATGTAGTCAGGATGCATGCTAATGAATGTCTTATGCAGGCAGAGTAAGTATATCTGCTAACCTGTAATTGATGCAGGTATGTGGGAGTCGGCTATCGGTAAGAAATCACTTAAATGTGATAATTTAATATATGTGTTGGTTTAACTTGCATGCTTACGTTCCAAATAAGTTTGATGATGCTGTATGTAGCCTTTCAGAATGAGATCCTGCTTAACATGTTAAATTCAGTATGCTAGAAAGATGCCATGCTTTAATCATTGCTCAAACACAACATACATGCTAAGTGATGCTTGAAGTGAGAACTGTTATAACATGTTTAAGATGTTAATGTTAACGATGCCTCAATGATACCTTTTCTTGATAACACCTAGTATGCCTCAATGATGCCTTTGCATGATAACACCAAGAATGCTAAAAGATATGTCCACATGAATGCTACAAAGAATATGTTTACATGCTTCACTCTGATTATTGCCCATGAACTGTAAACTGATGCTAGGTCCCAAGTAGAAAGACCATTCTAATAAATGTTTGCTTAAATGATCACTTTAATGTTGGCTTATGCGAGTGAGTTGGATTCTACTCGCCAGTGCATAGATGATGTGCTGACCCACGTTTTGTGGGCAGGTGCTCTTGCTTGGAATATTCTACACACGAAGATTGGCTTGATTGGTTCCGCGACATCGAAGATTTGTTGGGCATACAGAAGCTCTCCTTGTACAAGATGATGTCTTCTGTTTATAAAGGGCATAATGTATGGAACATGTAATCAGTTGTACCAGTGAGATTGTAAGCCAAGTCGGTATATCGAGTTGTAATCCATTGTATCCAAATATCAAATGTAAGCTGTATAGCATTGTTCAGTTGGGTTCCAATGTAAAGAGAGATGTACTGTAATCATTGTACTTCAATACAAGTCTTGTACTCTTCTTTAATTATCAATAAAGAGAATAAAGTTCTATATATCTCTGTGTGGCTTCAAGTTACTCTTTTTCTCCGCTGCTATAAAGAAGTGATGTACTTCTATTCAATGAGAAAGATTGTCCTCACTAACTTCAATTTGTCTGCTTCTGCCGCTGCGATGTGTTTCTATTTGAAGATAATCGATTATGTACCATCTTTGCCTAGTACAAGTGCAATACCAGACTTGTACGGCATCACGCCCAAGCGAGGACGATCGATTCCAAGAGATAAAATATGTGAAGAAATGACTCTACGAATCGGGGCGTGACAGATACAGCCCAGAAGCCCGAGCCACAGCCAGCAGACAAACAATGGCCTCAAATCACTTATTCCTTTGAAGACGGCCACGTCAAGCCTATCTTGGACATGCTTATACAAGGAGATAGGATTCAGCTTCCTCCACCAAGACGGGAGCCTCGGCCGGCTGATCTGGAGAACCTAAAGTTCTGCCATTACCATTGCTACGTCTACCATGCTACACACGAGTGCTACCAACTGAAACGGTATATCCAAAACCTCATCGATTCGAACGCCCTGGCCATCGATTTCGAAGAGGTAACCGTGGCAGCCAACATGGTGTCCGTACAATTCGGCAGCTTCCCTCCAACAGAGACTCAGGACGGGATTATACCCATCCCTCTGGCAACAATGGAGATTGCTAATCTGCCGCCTGCTCGCGATCAAGCCTCTGGTCTAGTACCCCTCACCACATCACGAGGGGAAATCATGTGGATCCATCCGGACCTAGTCCACGAGGTAACTCAGCCCTTTCCACCCTCTAAAAGGAAAAGTAAAAAAGTCAGATCCTGCCGTACTGCCTCGACGGAAGAAGAGGAAGTCTCGGCCGTCACTACTCGATCCGGAACACAAGCCCAACCGGTGACCGAAAGCGCGACTGATGATCATCCGCCCACTACCAATGATGCTCCGGGACCGGCTCAGCCTTCGACGACCGACAAGCCTAGGCCGAAGGAGACTCGCTTCGACAAGTCCCTCCGGAAGGAGACACCTCAGGGGATGGAGAGGCCCTACAACTTCGACATCTTAGCGCAATTAGCTAATACCCCGGCCAAATTGTCCTTATATGAACTCCTCAGGCTCTCAAAGGATGTCCGCACGGCCTTAAGTGAGACACTTGGCTCAGGTCAACCTCACGGGCGATAACCAACCTGCAGAGCTCCAAGATAGTGCATGTACGGGAGCAATGCCCAACATCGTCTTCTCTCCGCAAGATATGCTCATCAAAACTAACTTGCATGATCGCTCGCTATACTACACTGGATACATTGGCGACGTAAAGGTGGACCGAATGCATATTGATCCTGGGTCCTCTATAAGCATCATTCCGAAGGGTCTGCTACATCCTCTTCGCATTCCGATGCATCGCCTGACACCTACAAGCACCGCCATTAGCGGTTTCAATTCGGGCAGGAGCTACCCAATAGGGAAGATCCGTTTGAAGTGTCAGATCGGCGATCTCCAATCAGAAGTCACCTGTTATGTCATAGATGTCGACACTTCTTACAATATCCTTCTGGGGCGGCCTTGGATACACGATTACATGATCGTGCCTTCCACGCTACACCAGTGCTTCGAATATGTCGATAAGCACGGCTTCGTGAGGACAGAGTTTGCCGATATCGATCCCTTCAAGGGGGTCGAATCTTATTACTCAGACTCCTGTCTGTACGAAAAATCAAAGAAGCATCTGGTCGAAGAAGATGTGCAAGCTCACAACAAGACGGCTACAGGATCAGAAGAACCTCTAATGATCCACCTTCAGGCTCGCAAACCGGGCAATTCTGTACCCCTTACGGCCACTCTGCGTAAGGACGCAATCGGTCTCTCCGTACAAGAAGAACAAATAAGAATCCGGCTGCCAAGGTCCGGCCAAGCGCCGAGACCCATAACAGGGCCACTTACCATCAGACTACCGAGAGTCGGTCAGCTCCAAACGGAGAAGCCCAATCCCTCCGACAGACCGCTCACAATACGCCTTCCTAAGAAGATTCTTCACCCCGATGCGAGGTCTGACACTTCTAGCGAACCAGCCACCCCTCGCCTCACATCAAGTACCAAACTGGGGGTTGCTAGTTTACCAACAACTCCACGATCTGCTCCACCAGTTGAGCCTCTGAAGATCAAGCTGACTAGGTCGTCCTCTCAGTCTTCATTTATACAGGGGATAGCCGAAGAAGAACCAGAATTAGCCAAGTATGTGGCTGCCCACTCCGATACCCCTTCCGCAGATGATGTAATCCCTCTAGAAAAGATACCTTACTTCATCAATAAAGGGTTATCTTTGAACTACACCGAGCTCAATAAACTATGTACAATGTATGCTATGGAACACGATATAGGCACTCACCTACATACACAGGTGACAAACGTGTACACCGCCATCCGACTTACTCCAGCAGAAGACACTTACCGAATAGTTAAGGGAGGGGACCACCCGATCATCTTCGGCCGGACGAACAACCCACATCCCCCCGCTATGGAAGAAGTCGACTTCGGGTCAGATGCCGGAAGACTGCCTATGTATCTCTATAGCCCTCAATCCAAATATCTCATGCAGAAACAGGGGTACGATCTAGAGACAACGCCAGGACTGAACTACGGCACTGGACGACGATTACCTTTGAAGACGCCAGCCCCGGCGGGCAAACCACGGAACTACTATAACAAAACTCGATGCGGTTTAGGGTATGTAACGCCTACTACGACCCCTGAAAGCTCAGATAAAGAATGCGACTGGCAGTCACATTCAACCGGATCACCAACTTCCGACTCAGATACCAGCATCGGAGATGTGTTCAGACAAGTCATGTCAGTCAACATGGCATTCACCGACGCTTACGAGGAAGACGAAGACATCCCCGAAATCCTCGAGCTAGAACCATAGGCCCAGCAATTAGACGCACAATGGGAAAAGCGGTTCGAACTGAGAGAACCTCTTACCGAAGATGAGGTCATACAAACGGATCTCGGCAGCGAATCTTCTCCAAAACCGATCTTTATCAGTAAAAGCCTAACTGACGAAGAACGAGAATCGCTGTTAGTACTCGTCAGAGAATACATTGATGTGTTCGCTTGGGGCTATGAAGACATGCCGGGGTTAAATCCTGACATCGCTCTCCACAAACTCAATATACGGCTAAATGCAAAGCTAGTCAAGCAGCAACAACGACGCTTCCGCCCAGGTGTCATGGACGCAATCGAAACTGAAGTCAACAAGCTAATAGCCAGCGGTTTCATTCGTGAAGAGCAACATCCTGATTGGGTCGCCAATATAGTACCCGTCCTCAAGAAGAATAGGAAGATTTGAATCTGCATCGACTTCCGCAACCTGAACAAGGCATGCCCCAAAGATGAATTTCCCCTTCCCATCACAGACATCATAATCGACAACACATGCGGCTTCGAACGTATGTCATTCATGGATGGATTCTCGGGGTATAATCAAATCAAGATGTCTTCCGACGACGAAAAGCACACTTCATTCCGAACGCCGATTGGTACATACTGCTACACAGTCATGCCATTCGGTCTGAAGAATGCTGGCGCTATATATCAGCGGGCCATGAGTATCATTTTCCGAGAACATTTATGCAAAACAGTAGAATGCTATGTCGACGACATCGCCGTCAAGAGTCGCCATAAGGAAGATCATCTGCAAGACCTGAGAATGGTATTCGACCTGATGAGAGCCCACAACCTGAAGATGAACCCTACAAAATCATTCTTGGGCGTATCCAGCAGAAAATTCTTAGGCTTCATCATCACGGCACGGGGCATCCATGTAGACCCTGAGAAGACGAAGGCAATCATGGAGATGGGTCCCTCGAAAAATCTCCGCGAACTCAGAGGCCTCCAAGGGAGGCTAGCTTACATCAGGAGGTTCATTTCCAACCTCTCCGGGCGATGCCGACCGTTCACACACCTTATGAAGAAGGGAGTCTCATTCGTATGGGACGAGGAATGCCAGCGCGCTTTCGATGACATCAAAGAATATTTATCAAATCCTCCAGTCCTGGTGGCCCCGGTCCCTGGAAAACTATTCCTGCTCTATGTACGAGCAATAGAACACTCCCTCGGTGCCCTGCTGGCACAAAACAACGACGCAGGCCACGAGCAGGCCATATATTATCTCAGTCGAATGATGATCGGGCCAGAACATCGATACACCGCCGTAGAGAAGGAGTGTCTCGCCCTGGTATTCGCTATTCAAAAGACGCGGACACTATGTCACAGGACAAACCATACATGTGATCTCGCGAGTCAACCCCCTCAGAGTCCTCATGACTAAACCAGGGGCCCTCAGCTCTCACCTCGCCACATGGGCAATATTATTGTCCCACTATCATATGATCTTCATCCCGCAAAAGGCTGTTAAGGGTCAGGCCCTAGCAGACTTTTTGGCAGCCCACCCAGGATCGGAGTCATCCAGAATCTATGAAGAAATCCCAGATGAGGTCGCCGATTTGAATACAGCCACCCACGATAACATATGGCGAATGTTCTTCGATGGCGCCTCAAGGACCGGACCCAAGGGAAATATTATCGTCGGGGTCAGAGTGGTATTAATTTCTCCTACTGGGCTGGTGATCAATCGCGCCTACTCCCTCACGGAACCCTGCTCCAACAATGTGGCCGAATATAACGCTCTGGTCATTGGCCTCCAACTTGCAAAAGAGCTGGGGGTAGAATACCTTGAAGCATACGGGGACTCCCAACTAATCGTCAATCAGATCAGGGGCTCATACGAGGTTCGTCATGAAGACATGATCCCCTACCATCAAATTGCGATCAACATTATCTCATCATTCGAGGGATTCTTCATCGAGCACGTCCCCAGACTCCAAAATATCGAAGCTGATGCCCTAGCAGGCCTGGCTGCTTCCCGAGCAGTGCCAAATCACTCTCATCATTCGGTCGATGTAATCGGCCATGAGCTGGTCTGCCCCAAGAACAATGTTCAAGCCCTGGCGAGTTATTCTGCTCAGATGATCGACGAAGCGCCAGACTGGAGACAACCATTCATAGACTTCGTGGTCTACGACATCCTGCCCGAGAACCCGAAGGAGGCTACTTCTATCAGACGATGTTCTCTCAGGTTCTTCTACGATACAGAGACGAAAATACTGTATCGCCGCTCCTACGACGGATTACTACTTCGGTGCTTGTCGAACGCAGAAGCCACAGAAGCTGTACAAGAAGCTCACGACGGTGTCTGCGGGGCCCATCAGCCCGGCCCTAAGCTACAGGACCGCCTTCGCCGGATGGGCTACTACTGGCCCACGATGGTGGCAGATGCGATAGATTATGCCAGAAAATGCAAGGCCTGCCAAGTCCACGCAGACTTCATTCACCGACCATCCGAATTTCTACATCCGACAGTAGCGTCCTGGCCATTCGAATCATGGGGAATGGATATCATTGGTCCAATCACCCCACCTTCCTCCCGAGGACATCGCTTCATACTTACGATCACTGATTATTTCTCCAAATGGGCGGAAGCTGTCCCACTCGCAGAAGTTAAAACTTCAAACGTGATCAGCTTCCTTAAGCATCACGTTATCTACCGCTTCGGACTACCACGAAGAATCATCTATGATAATGGTCCACAGTTTATAAGCCACGCATTCTACCGATTCTGCGATAAGCACCGCATTCAGAATGTCGCTTCGATACCATACAACCCAGCAGCAAGCGGGTTGGCAGAGGCATTCAACAAAACAATCATCAAGCTCCTCAAGAAGTTCGTCTCCTCCAACAAACGTGACTGGAACGAGAAGCTCGGCGAGTGCTTATGGACTTATCGCACCACGGTTCGAACAGCCACCGGGAATACACCATTCTTTCTGGTGTACGGGAGCGAGGCAGTCCTCCCTTTGGAGACTCAGATCCCCTCACTTCGCGTTGCCCTCACTTATCAATTGACGATGGATGATAACTACCGACGACGACTACAAGAGTTGGAGGCTTTAGATGAAAAGCGCCTCCTAGCTCAGCAAAGGATCGAGCTATACCAAGCACGCCTCTCCGGAGCCTTCAACAAGAAAGTTAAAATCAGAATATTCCAAGTGGGTGATCTTGTTCTGGCAGTCCGGAGGCCGATGGTCATGACTCACAAGACCACCGGTAAGTTCCAGCCAAAATGGGAAGGTCCATTTGTCATCGAGACCGTGTTCTCCAACGACGCCTACTGTCATGCCCCGACTCGCCGAATCGGTCGCCATCGCCTTGACTCGATATAAATCGATCCCCACGGGTCGGGACGTGATGCCGTACAAGTCTTTGATAGACTTGCACAAGGCAAGGATGTGCGCTTGGAAATTTCTTTTTGACTCGACGCGTTGAAATTAAACAGTGCAGAGAGTTGAAAACATAGCATAGGAAGAAACTTAGCTTTTCATTCATAAACTTGCAAAATATGTGCAAGGTCATATTTACATTACATATGCCGTTGCGGCTACATCTTTGAAATACAAAAGAAAGCTATCGACAAGCTACGCCTTGAAATAATCCTCGGCGTTCCATACATTCATGCCCCTTTATACATTTGAACAAAAGCCTTCGGTCTGAATTGGGCATCAAAATACTTCAAAATAGGAGAGCTTCGTGCCGCCTCCCGTTCTTCAGCTCCAGCTTAGTCTCGAGCTCCCGCAGCACGCTCGTTACCTGGGGAGTTGGGGGTTAGCACACTTGCTAGTGGATGGGACGAACCCACTCGTCTAAACCGACACTGCTTATTAAGGATTCAGGCATACGAAGTGATCTTTCTATTTAGAACTATATGAGTTGTATTTCATATCGAAGGCACATTTAAGAGCATTCTTACCACGGCCGTGCTCCTTTCCTGTACAAAATATACATGATACTTACCACCTGCACAAGACAATAGGTGAGCATGCAATCTATCCTATATGCGGTCATTGGTGATATCGACACCAAGAAGGACGATTACGTAGCCTTGCGACGCGCCCTCCAGTCCATGTAGCGAGCCTAACTGGAGGTCTCGCAATGCCTCGCGCCGAAGCATGATTTTCATAATTTCCTCCTAGGCCGATTCGGTCCCAGGGCCCCGGGTACCGTCTTGAGGAAAGCTCACCTTGTGCACAAGTCGTCCTTGACCATGCGAATGTATGAACAGTTATATATGTATGAAGTAAATTGCATAGCATAACCATTATCAAATCACATAATCATTCCTACTCGCGCAAGGGTCCTTTCCCCCGAAACCGTACGTTCTGATTTAGCATCCCGTAGGCACCAAATTCTCCGAGGCATGATGTACCGCCACCAAGGTTTTCATAGTTGTGTTTTGCATGGCATGAAATATAGTCTATCTCTTTCTTAGTGTGAACCTATCGATTCAGAGTTTACTTTTCTAGGTTGATATATTATCCCGAGCTCTTGATCTTAGTGGCAAGCATACATCCCGTTAGCATCATCGATTTGAACGTTGAACTTTAAGAATTTAGTTGGCGGGAAGGAGTAGAAAAGAAGGGGCCGAAGAACCACCCACCTAAGGAGATTGCGCCGAGAGTAGGAGAACGCTTCGCGACGGTCAAGCGTCAGTTACACGAACTCCTGCAATGGCACGAGCATCGAATTAGAACCCTTCCTTCAATCCTTCCTTCGAAATTCTCAAGGACGTATTCAGAAATCGACGCGAAAGCACACTATCAAATCCACGCAACAATTCGTTCAGAAAGCCAAGAAAACCAATAAAACCAACGGCAGACGGGTTACGTCGCTCCCTTTAGAGTTCCTTTGCCAAGACGCCGCCTACCGCATCTAGGACTTATTCCAACAGTAGTCGATCCATTAGTTGGAACGGTACTCATATCACTCGTCCAAATCGATTTTATTGATGCCATGGTTTTTGTATACAAACTCGTCGCCGAGTCAGACTAGCCATCTATGTTTCCAACCATGTCTGACTTGGCACGAGCCTATTACATAGTGCTTCGTCCCAACGGGAGCGGGGCACTACATAATATACCACTAAGAAAAAGTTTCGTCCCGAAACTTAAGAACAAGGGTCTGACCTTCGTCGGCAAAAAGTGAAGGGTACTTCTCCCTCATCTCCGCCTCTAGCTCCCATGTCGACTCCTCGACGGAATGGTTGTGCCAGAGTACGCGAACCAAGGACATCGATCGGCTCCGCAGGATCTTTTCTTTACGGTCCAAAATTTGCACGGGCTCCTCCGAGTATGATAGATCGGCGCGTAGCTCCAACTGATCGAAACTAACCACATGACTTGGGTCATGCACGTACTTCCGAAGTTGGGAGACATGGAAGACGTCGTGCACTTCAGCCAGGGCAGGAGGTAGCGCGATCCGGTAAGCAACGGTCGCCACTCTTTCGAGGATCTCGAAGGGCCCTACGAATCTTGGACTCAGCTTGCCTTTTACCCCGAATCGCATGACGCCCCGCATCGGCGTCACCTTCAGAAACACATGGTCCCCAACCAAGAACTCTAACGGTCGTCGACGAGTATCTGCATAACTCTTTTGTCGACTCTGAGCAATGCGGAGTCTATCTCGAATCATGCGGACTTTCTCGACGGCTTGTTCGATTAATTCTGGCCCGAGCACCTGTCGCTCCCCGACTTCGTCCCAGCAAATCGGAGATCGGCACTTCCTCCCGTAAAGTGCCTCGTAGGGAGCCATCTGGATGCTCGATTGGTAACTGTTATTGTATGCGAACTCCGCGAGCGGCAAGTGTATGTCCCAGCTAGTCTTCAAATCTATCACGCACAGACGTAGCATATCCTCCAGGATGTGATTCACTCTTTCTGTCTGGCCATCGGTTTGCGGGTGGTACGCGGAGCTAAGGTTCAACTTAGTGCCCAGCGCCGCCTGTAGACTCGTCCAAAAACGTGATAGGAATCGTCCATCTCTGTCCGAAATGATTGTGGCCGGTACCCCGTGCAGTCTGACGATCTCATCGAGATAAATCTGAGCTAACCGATCGACGCTCCATGATGCTTTAATAGCGAGGAAATGAGCAGATTTGGTCAAACGATCGACAATGACCCAAATCGCATCATTCCCCCGCGACGTCTTCGAAAGGCCCATGATGAAATCCATAGAGATGTTATTCCATTTCCATACTGGAATGTCGAGGTTCTGTAGCTCCCCGCCTGGTCTTTGATGCTCGGCCTTCACCCGTTGACAGGCCATACACTGTGACACAAACGTCGCCACGTCTTTCTTCATACCGTGCCACCAAAAGGTCGTGCGCAGGTCCTTATACATTTTGGTACTCCCGGGGTGCAACAAGTACTTCGCATAATGAGCCTCCGTCAGAATCTCCTTTCTAAGTTCAGCATGGTCCGGCACGCATATCCTTCCCTTCATCCACGTCATTCCGCCCTCGTCCACCACAAAGTCGGTCGCCTTTTCCGTCGAAATCAGCTCGTGCATCTTCTTCAGGAATGGGTCGTCCTCCTGTGCGATCTTTATTTTGTTGTGCAGGCTCGACTCAAGGTACAATTGGGCCAATCGTGCTCCACGGTAACGAATTCGGAGTTTGATGCCCATCTCCGCCAAGTCTCGCTGTATGTTACGGTTGATAGACAAGCACCCTGCAAACATTCTACTCAGCGCGTCTGCCACAACGTTCCCCTTACCTGGCGTGTACTCGATAGTCAGATCGTAGTCTTTGATGAGTTCGAGCCAACGCCGCTGCCGTAAGTTCAGGTCCCGTTGAGTGAAGATGTATTTGAGGCTTTTGTGGTCCGTATAGATGCGACAAGCTACACCATAAAGATAGTGCCGCCATAGCTTCAATGCGAACACAATAGCCGCTAACTCGAGATCATGCGTAGGATAATTTTTCTCGTGTTGATTCAATTGTCTCGAAGCAAACGAAATCACCTTATCCCTTTGCATAAGCACGCATCCCAAACCCGTCCGCGATGCATCGCTAAATATCTGAAACCCTTCTGGCCCGTCCGGAAGTGCAAGGATCGGCGCTGAGACGAGCCGTTTCTTCAACTCTTGGAAGCTCGATTCGCAGGCGTCGTTCCACTCGAATACGACTCCGTTCTGGGTGAGGCGAGTCAGAGGCGACGCAATTTTAGCAAAATCCTTCACGAATCTACGATAGTAGCCCGCCAAGCCGAGGAAACTTCGGATGTCGCCTGCTGAGGTAGGCCGCTTCCATTCGACTATTGCTTCGATCTTCTTTGGGTCCACCGTGACGCCTTCAGCGGAGACAACGTGCCCAAGGAATGTCACGCTGTTCATCCAGAACTTGCACTTGCTTAGCTTGGCGTAGAGTTGATTTTCACGCAGAGTCTGTAGCACCGTCTTCAAGTGTTCCACGTGCTCGTCCTTGCTCTTTGAATATATGAGAATGTCGTCAATGAACACAACGACAAATTTGTCTATGAACGATCAGAACACCCAGTTTATTAGATCCATGAACGCGGCAGGAGCGTTGGTCAAGCCGAAAGGCATGACTAGAAATTCGTAGTGACCATATCGGGTTTGGAAGGCGGACTTCGGCACGTCTTCGGACTTGATCTTCAATTGATGGTAGCCTGAGCGAAAATCAATCTTGGAAAACACCGTCGCCCCTTGTAGCTGGTCAAACAGATCATCTATTCTCGGTAACGGGTACTTGTTTCGTACCGTGGCTTTGTTGAGTTCCCTATAATCGATGCACAGCCGCATCGATCCATCTTTCTTCCTCACAAACAATACTGGGGCACCCCACGGGGAGACACTAGGGCGAATGTATCTGCGATCCAGTAACTCTTGTAGTTGTGCCTTCAGTTCCTTCAGCTCTGCCGGCGCCATTCGATAGGGTGCTTTGGATATCGGTCGGGTGTCCGGGAAGGTGTCGATGCTGAATTCTATCTCTCGGTCCGGCGGCATCCCTGGCAACTCGTCTGGGAACACATCAGGAAATTCTGCCACGACTTCAGTCTGGGCCGTACTTGCAATCTCCGTTCTTGTGTCTCGAACTGATGCTAGGTATCCGCTGCACCCAGAATGCAACATACGCCTTGCCGAAATCGTCGATATCACCATTGCCGACTTTGATGCTGCTCCGCACGAATAGGAGAACTCGGTTTCGCCCGGAAGGCAGAACACAACTCTCTTCTCCGCGCACTCGATCGTTGCGTGGCATGCACCCAACCAATCCATGCCGAGGATTATATCGTACTCCTTGACGTCGAGGACGATAACTTCCAAGGATAGATTCCTCCCTCCGATGCATATGTAACCGTCCCTACAAATATGAGTGGCAGGCATGTCTACTTCCGATGGAGTGCTAACGCTAAGATTCATATCTAAAAGTTGCATAGGTAATTCATTTTCTTTTACAAAGTCGGCTGATATGAAACTATGTGTTGTACCCGAATCGAACAATACTCTAGCAGGCAAATTTTTATAGAGTAGTATACCTGTCACGACAGTGTCGGACGCATAGGCTTCGTCCCGCGTTAGTGCGTAGACTCGACCTTGCGCCCCTTGGCGATTTTGTGGGTTCACGGGCACCGCGTTTGCGCCATGGGCGGGAGGCGCCCTGTTCTGGTTCTGGACGTCCCTTGGTGGATGTTGGTTCGCCCTCTCCATTCGACAATCTACCGTCTTGTGACCTAGCTGGCCACACTTGAAGCATCCCCCTCGGCAGTCGACCGCCAGATGTCCCATCTTGCCGCAGCGATGGCAACGTACGCCTGGGTGAGGCCCCCTATACTCGGTCGTATTCTGGCGCTTTGGCGCACCAGATCCTCCTGCGTCGTTAGGACGCTTGTTGAAGTTGTTGCGGATGCTTGATCCGCCCTTCTGCGATGCTCGACCGAAGACCCACTCCATATCAAGAGCGGCGTTATATGATTCCATGTACGTCTGGCATCTCTGGTTCATGACGTCCCGACGCAAATCTTCGTTTAGGCCTTGCTGGAAACGCTCGTACCACGCCTCTGCGTTCGGCAGAAAAGCCCTGGCAAACTTTGCTAGCTTCGCGAACTTCGCATCGTAGTCTTCAACGGACAAGTTTCCTTGCTTCAAGGACATGAATTCCTCTTCCTTCTGTCGACGAAGGGCACGAGGGATGTATTGTTCGAGGAAGGCCCGTTTGAACGTCTCCCACGAGATCTTGGCGCTGGGGTTGGACTCTTGGAGCTCCTGTTTCTTCGCCTCCCACCAGTCGTAGGCCCTCAAGTTGAGCTGCAACGCTGCGCACCCGACTTTCTTGGACCCCTTGATGTTGAGAAGAGTGAACAGACTCTCAATCTTTACTAGCCACCCCATGACTTCGTCAGGCTCTGCTCGACCGTTGAAGTCCGGCGGGTTCATTTTCTTAAACTAGGTCATCTTGAGCAGGGAGGAGGAAGACACATGTTTTGTCTTTTCGGCTTGCACTTCTTTCTCGGACATGATGGTCGTCGAGTTCTGTTGCGTCGCTATGGTACTCACGATCCTGGTCAGGGCGTCCATTTACTTTTGTTGGGCGCTGACTTAGGCCTGGATCTGTTCCTGCAGCTGTCGTTGCTGCATCTCTGACTGACGTTGTTGGAGTTCCATGAGGCGTAGTAGTCGCTCCATGGCCGATTCGCTAGGCGTCGCACCTTCGGTGCTATCGGTGCTAATCAATGTGGGGACACCCAGTCTTTCCGTCATTCCTACAAAATTGAGCAAACCCGTTAGTATTCTCAAAATATCTACGGGCTTATGTGTATGGAACGATTATTTCAGGCCGCATATGTCGAAAAGCATAGTTTTTGAAAAATCGTAACGGTATCATCTAAAGAAAGCATTTGGAAGGTCCGAGGTGTGAACCGTGCTCTGATACCAACTTGTCACGCCCCGACTCGCCGAATCGGTCGCCATCGCCTTGATTCGATATAAATCGATCCCCACGGGTCGGGACGTGATGCCGTACAAGTCTTTGATAGACTTGCACAAGGCAAGGATGTGCGCTTGGAAATTTCTTTTTGACTCGACGCGTTGAAATTAAACAGTGCAGAGAGTTGAAAACATAGCATAGGAAGAAACTTAGCTTTTCATTCATAAACTTGCAAAATATGTGCAAGGTCATATTTACATTACATATGCCGTTGCGGCTACATCTTTGAAATACAAAAGAAAGCTATCGACAAGCTACGCCTTGAAATAATCCTCGGCGTTCCATACATTCATGCCCCTTTATACATTTGAACAAAAGCCTTCGGTCTGAATTGGGCATCAAAATACTTCAAAATAGGAGAGCTTCGTGCCGCCTCCCGTTCTTCAGCTCCAGCTTAGTCTCGAGCTCCCGCAGCACGCTCGTTACCTGGGGAGTTGGGGGTTAGCACACTTGCTAGTGGATGGGACGAACCCACTCGTCTAAACCGACACTGCTTATTAAGGATTCAGGCATACGAAGTGATCTTTCTATTTAGAACTATATGAGTTGCATTTCATATCGAAGGCACATTTAAGAGCATTCTTACCACGGCCGTGCTCCTTTCCTGCACAAAATATACATGATACTTACCACCTGCACAAGACAATAGGTGAGCATGCAATCTATCCTATATGCGGTCATTGGTGATATCGACACCAAGAAGGACGATTACGTAGCCTTGCGACGCGCCCTCCAGTCCATGTAGAGAGCCTAACTGGAGGTCTCGCAATGCCTCGCGCCAAAGCACGATTTTCATAATTTCCTCCTAGGCCGATTCGGTCCCAGGGCCCCGGGTACCATCTCGAGGAAAGCTCACCTTGTGCACAAGTCGTCCTTGACCATGCGAATGTATGAACAGTTATATATGTATGAAGTAAATTGTATAGTGTAACCATTATCAAATCACATAATCATTCCTACTCGCGCAAGGGTCCTTTTCCCCGAAACCGTACGTTCTGATTTAGCATCCCGTAGGCACCAAATTCTCCGAGGCATGATGTACCGCCACCAAGGTTTTCATAGTTCTGTTTTGCATGGCATGAAATATAGTCTATCTCTTTCTTAGTGTGAACCTATCGATTCAGAGTTTACTTTTCTAGGTTGATATATTATCCTGAGCTCTTGATCTTAGTGGCAAGCATACATCCCGTTAGCATCATCGATTTGAACGTTGAACTTTAAGAATTTAGTTGGCGGGAAGGAGTAGAAAAGAAGGGGCCGAAGAACCACCCACCTAAGGAGATTGCGCCGAGAGTAGGAGAACGCTTCGCGACGGTCAAGCGTCAGTTACACGAACTCCTGCAATGGCACGAGCATCGAATTAGAACCCTTCCTTCAATCCTTCCTTCGAAATTCTCAAGGACGCATTCAGAAATCGACGCGAAAGCACACTATCAAATCTACGCAACAATTCGTTCAGAAAGCCAAGAAAACCAATAAAACCAACGGCAGACGGGTTGCGTCGCTCCCTTTAGAGTTCCTTCGCCAAGACGCCACCTACCGCATCTAGGACTTATTCCAACAGTAGTCGATCCATTAGTTGGAACGGTACTCATATCACTCGTCTAAATCGATTTTATTGATGCCATGGTTTTTGTATACAAACTCGTCGTCGAGTCAGACTAGCCATCTATGTTCCCGACCATGTCTGACTTGGCACGAGCCTATTACATAGTGCTTCGTCCCAACGGGAGCGGGGCACTACACCTACCGCCTCGTTAAGCAGAACGGAGACTTGCTCATGTTGCCCGTCAACGGCAAGTTCCTGAAGAAATACTATGTTTGAACATCATTCTCCAGATTATCGAGTCATGTACCCCTTTAGTACCACTGAACTCTCATCCATCATTCTCCAGATTATCAAGTCATGTACCCCTTTAGTACCACTGAACTCTCATCCACCCTATTTCAGATTATCGAGCCATGCACCCGCTGGTGCCGTTGAACTCCCACTCCCTCAATAGTCCAAATTACCAAGTTATGTACCAGCTGGTGCCTCTGAACTTACATTCCGGTCACTCTTTCAGATAGTAAGTCAAGTATGATTATACCTCTGAACTTTCTTCCTGGCAGAGATCCTCCCTCAGGATTCACTACCCGCACTCCCAGTACACAAAAAGGGTAGTCGATCCACCAATTTCCGAAACGACCATGTCCTTATTACCTCTGAGTCGTCTTCACTTCCACCAAAAACAAACCGCCCCCTCGCATAGAACTTCCACGTTCTCCTACCTCTGAGTCGTTCTATGTACCCAATCTTCATTGAGCCCACTCCTGCCATGTCCTTACTACCTCTGAGTGGGAAGGCTCCGTCGAAGAAATCGTCATATTTGCCATGTCCACATTACCTCTGAGCAAGTATGTCGGTCCTCTTTTAACCTATCATCTGTACCCACAACCGGAGTACGACAAGGATAATAGGTCCACAAATGTCCTCTGTTGACCACAAATGTCCTCTGTTGACCACAAATGTCCTCTGTTGACCACAAATAGCTTCCGTAAAGTCTCTCCTGCCATGTTCTCATTACCGCTGAGTAGGAAGATTTCACGATACAACCTTCATGTTTGCCATGTCATCATAACCTCTGAGCAAATGTGATCGGTTCCCTTTCACCCCATTATCCGCATCCTGAACTAGGGTACGCCAAGGGTAATAGGTCCACAAATATTCATTCGCTAAGCTTCTCAGCATAAATCCACCATCTTACCATGCCCCGGGAGCCCAGCTGCTCTACGGCATTCCTTCCCCCAGTACCGAGAACATCCATGACCACTTTGCCGTGGCTGTCCCGGACATCCTATCTAAACTGTTATCCGTACCTAAAACCAAGGTACGCCTAGGATAACAGGTCCACAAATAAATCCCCCAGCAAGTCCGATTCCATGAACACCGATACAAGAAAGCAAAGATGAGATGAAACACGTCTATTTTTGAGATCATATCACTGTTACAAAGTAGAAATAAAAGGACAAACAAGCAAGACAAGACAAAGAAACGACTATGGTTCAGAGGTACACAACGTCGAGGGATGGTCCTTCAGCAGGATAGTCAACCGCTCAAACTGTCGATTAGTTCCACATACTGCTTTTGGAGTCAACAGCGTCACATCTC
>JANAVB010011688.1:0-26820 GCA_029216955.1 Iris pallida | reverse complement strand
TAAATGTTACTACAACAATATTTTGTAACAAGAAGAGAGAGAGAGAGAGAGAGAGAGAGAGAGAGAGAGAGAGAGAGAGAGGAGGAGGAGGAGGAGGAGCTACTTCTCTCCTCCCATTATTTAGAAGTAATAAAGCACACTCTGGAGGATCATGCATGCAGATGCTATACTTAGTTGACGAAATGATAAAAATAAATTAATTAAGGGCACTTGGGCTGCTTCTTGCTGTTGAGAAGGTCCCTGTAACAGGGGCACTCATCCTTGTTGCCATAAAAGCCAGAGGGCACACAGTTGCACTTTGCACAGCATATACCACAGTACTTGAGGCACCTGTCCATCACCCAGCCTTGGAGCACCTCACCTTGCACTTGCCATCACAAAATGCTGAAACAACAAAAAATTCGAAATCCATTGTAAAAATATCAGTTTATATTAATTATAATTAGGTTAATTAGCTTTAATATATACCCTCAACATTCATGCATTTGATATTGCTACTTTGTATTTTTTTTTTTTTTTTTTTTGCTTTTCCAAATTTGCAAGTTACCACCCTAAGTTTTTATAATTAAAAGCTAAATATTTTGAACTTTTCCCTCCTACTCGATATTTAATATTAGTAAGATTGTCCTTCACATTTTCTTATTTCTTAGGACCAGGGGCGGAGCGAAAGGTGGGCTATCCCGGGATGTAGTCCGGGCTTAAATAATTAGGAGTAGCTAGCAATATATACTACGAGAAAGCAGTAGCTCAGGTGGTTGAGTTAATTGGATTCGATAGCATGGTTTTTGATTCGAATCCTATGGTAGTAGCTTTTTGTTTTTGTTTTTTTTGTTTTTTTATCGATCGCTTAGCCCTCCCTAAAAAAAATTTCTGGCTCCGCCCTTGCTTAGGACCTCCTCCCACCGTAGTAGTAGGTAGAGAGGTGTAAATTGAATAAAATTTAGAAATTTTAGTTGTTATTTATTATAATTTAGCATGACAACATGTAAATCGAAAAAAAGTGCAAGATATTTAGTTAGGAATTGCCCTTTAATATAAAAAGAAGAGAGATAAAAAGGCTAATTAGAATTTAGACCCTGAACTTCATACCAGTCCTGTTATATCCAATTAAAAAATTTAGACACTGAATATTATATATATATATATATATATTATATATATTATATATAATATATATATAGCTTGTATAGAAAAAAATTGAGGATAGCATGCATGAGAAGAATGAAGGGTATAATATAAAAAAAATAAACATAAAATAAATATCGAGAGTTCAAACTTTTTAACTGGACATATTAGGACATAAACTTTAAACTGATAAAATTCAGAATCTAAACAATAATTAGTCCAACAAAAAAACATTACCAGTGCCAGCCATGGTGGCTTGGAGGTAGGAGGAGGCGAGGAGGAGGAAGACAAGAGCCAATGTTGATGCTGATAGGAGCTTCATTCTCTATGGATAGGTAGGAAGAAGAGTGAGAGCAACCTCTAGTACTTGTCTATTTGGAAGCGAGTATGAACTTGAAGTCAAAGGAGAGGGAGCTGAATTTATAGGAAGAAGAGTGAGTGGCATATGAGCTGGCATCTAGCTAGCATAGTTATGGACAGCTTTGGTACTTTAGCCACAAGGGAAGAACGGAAATAGCCAAATGTAGCTCACTAACAAAACAAGAAGAAGATATGTGATGCGAGGATTGCTGGTGAAAAGCATGCACATCTGCATGCATCTCTGCATTGGGGATTGCACTAATAGCATCATACCGCATCGATCACGTCTCTCTAGTACAATCTAATTAATGGTAGTGCATGTCAGCGTGTGTTTAGGGCCGGCCGGTCCGGGTCATTAGGGACGGATCTAGAAACTATAACTAAGATGTGCTACTATAATATTTGGGTAGGCTATAAGTAGACTAGCTCATATAAAAAAAATTCAAAAAAAATTTATATGAAAAAAATATATACAATATTTTTTTGGAGTGGGCTCCAGCCTGTAATGTCTCGCTCCGCACGAGACATTTGGTTGGCTTGTTGGATGCGATCAGAATGATGGACCGTGACTTGGGTTAAAAATCAGGAGAATTGAGACTAATGCAGTCTCTCTTAGCTGGCTAGACGGAATGAGTATTGGAACGTGGCTTGCTGGTAGACCTACGTTTAGTGGGAATGTGTGCGATCGAAACAGTAAGACCCTTTATTCAAGTGAGTGGAACTGTCCTTCATCCTCTTTACTCCTTCATGCTTAATAAAATGGAGTAATGTGATGCTATGAATTGTCCCTAAATATCCCATGTATTAGTTGCTGAATGATAGATATGCTTATGCTGAGAATTATTGAAATGAACAACATATGAACATTGAACTGCTGAATGAATCACACTTGAACTGCTAATGTGACTTAATGCCTGAGAATGAATTGATAAGATTGTCCCTTATGTTTAATGCTACTGAAACAAATGAAATACTTGAATAATGAGATGTGGTGTGATTGATACATGGGAAAAGAACTGGCTATGCTATTAACACAATGAACTGAATGAGACTCTTGATTCATGTACACTCTGTATAACTGTTGTAAAGAAATGAGATGCTGCCTATTTTCGTATAAGCAATGAACTGAAGAATAATTATCCCAACGAAATGAATGAAAAACTGCTTGTCCCTTTGAAATGAATGAAATGTTATTTGTTCCTCGTTGAGAGGAATGCTATGAGAAATGTTGCAATGAATCAATGAATGAGGAATGATGAGGCTTGGGATCATGGAGATTACCAAGTGGAATGATGGTAATGATGGAATGATTAGTCGTTGAATACGGCTCAAAATTGAGATGATATGTTGAACTGTTGGCTTTGCTTACTTTTAGTTGTTTACCATGCACTTGTGTTTATCGAGTCTGTAATACCCCGCTCCGCACGACGCATTACGCTGAGACGTTGACTCAAAGAGTACCGAATGAAATATATCGAATTCAATCGATACGAGAGTTACGTTGTCCCGAGCAATGCATTGAACTAAGTCGATGCGAAGAGTTGCATTGTCCCAAAGAATGCATCGAGTTGAATCAATGCGAATCGCTGCATTGTCCCGGAGGATAAATGCGTTGAGTCGGCTCGAAGATTCTAAAAAATTGAATCGGCCCAAGGTGCAAGTCCGAATTGATGCAATTATTGATTTTAGTTGGTTTCATGTGCAAACTATCCGTTTATGCTGAAATGTTAGAGGTCAACATTTGCCTCATTCGCAATGGGTGTACAAAACCCAAACCACCGCCTTGCAACGGGCTAGGACTTGGGCATGATAGGTCAAAATCGATAGAGTAGTTCAATAAAATAAGAAGTGCTCGAATGGTTAAGTCAAAAGATTTGGCCGTGCAACAAAGATATGAAATCGAGCCGCATTGGCTCGACAAACAATAAGGCATATCGATTTAAGGTGGAAGGACTGACTCTTCTTTTTACTCCTTCATGCCTAAGTAAGAATGTATCATTGTATGCTAAGTTAACCTATCGACGCCACGGGCGTGGTCCGATCGGAAGATAAATTATAGTGTGTGTCGAACACTAGTTAGAACAATTGAAATGAAACATGCATCAAATGTACGAGTCGCTATGGAACATTGGATATCGCAAAGGCAAGTGCCTCGGTACGTAAGCCACAAGAACATAGGATAACTGTATTCGGCGAGTGCCTTCGTGCACGAGCCATTCCGTGCCTTCGTGCATGAGTTAGAAAGGTTAGCACATTGAAAGATTATGAAGGCGAGTGCCCTAGCGTACAAGCCACGAACATTGAACATGAAGGCTAAGATCATGGAATTATGGTATCGAGACGTGCATCGCATGCACGACTCGAAGAAATGAGGATAATTGTGTCAAAGCGTGCCTACGTGCGTGTACGAGAATCATAAAAGATGGCTTCGTTGCGAAGAGAACAATTGTGGCATGAAGGTGACGGAACTGTCAGATATGACATGATGCCTCAAAAAGTGTTCGGAAGCTTCGGGTCGTTTGGTTGACGAACATTGAGTTGAGGCATGATGCCATTGAACATTAAAACGAAGTATGAAATGTGAAAACATAGAAAGTTAATAGAAGAAATACGAGGTGATAAAGTCTGAGTCTCAGACTCAAGACTATGTTTGGTTGTTTGAATAATAGTGTGTTGCATGGTCGAATGGACTTGAGAAAATTGAGATAATCTTCCGTGCACGGGAATGTTCCCTCAGAACGGGTGCGCCAGGGCACCGGGACCGTTCGGCCTAGGAGGGATATAATCTTTGATGGGCGCACATCTGTAAGACCACTAGCAAACAGTTATAGATATAAAAAGTCACAAAGGATGGTATGCATACGATATGTCTTCGATTGTTTGGGACAGCAACCCAACCCCTGAAGCGCCGGGCTACCCAAATTGAGAAAGAAAAGAAAGAGAGAAAGAAAAGAAATAGAGAAAGAAAAGAAAGAAAAGAAAAGAAAAGAAAAGAAAAACTTTTAGTCCATTCTGGTGCGAATACGCCAACGACCTTCATATAGTTAAGGAACGATGGGTTGAAAGTGCAGGCACGTATGTATCCTGCACACATAGATCCTGCATAGAGAGCACTTATAACAAGACAGGAAAGGAATGGGGCATATTCACCTTGCGTCGGTGCAAGGGCGAGTGCGTCTATGTTGGTAAAAAGTTGCACCACAAAACAAATACGAGATTGCTTGCCTGCTTGCATATTCAATTCGAATAATATGCTTGCCATGATAACATGCTTTACCACTTTCGAATATGCCATGAAATCGACCCTAAAGAGAATATAGCAAGATCATAAGCTAAGTTGCATGATTTAACATAAATACTAAATGTCGGTTTAGAAAGTGGGTCTTTTCATCAGTACATGTGAGGACGAACGTACTGATCCCCCACCAGCTTTCATGCAGGGTGCAGGAAATGGATTTGCTCGCGATAAAGCTTCGCTTGATCGCACAGAGGCATAGAATGCCGTAGCGTTTGAAGCGTGCGATCGCATTGACGCTCGGACTTGCAACATGATTAATGCGGTCGAGATATAGAAGGCATGATGTATGGAACGGTGAAATCCTTTGTAGGCAAGAGAGAACTTGAGTGTTGTAGCCAATCTGGTAAATTTAGTTGGGCTATTTGAAAGCCTTTGTAATCTCAGTTCATTATCAATAAAGAGAATTATTTCGTATACTCTGTTTTCTTCTGTTTGCTAATATCAATATCAAAGATAACCATTTAAGAACTTGTCATCTTGCTTTATACGAGTGCAACTCCAGGCTTGTGCGGCATCACGTCCCCTGCGAGGACGATGATTCGGGTGATTCCGGGTCGGGGCGTGACAAATTGGTATCAGATCTCTATGCTCAATTTTCTCAGGACGCTTGTTTTGTTTCAATTCTAAAGAGTTGTCCACCACCAATCGAATCACAGTTGACTCTACTCGATGTCGCACTGGATGTTCCATACAATAAGTCTAATATAAATCGTATAATTTTGCTGCATATGTTTTGGAAATTACATGATGTTTGCTAAGAAAGTCGCGGAAGGTTTATTGTATTGAGTGCAACGAGCCATGAAATATTGTTGCTCCAAGTACAACAAGTTGAAAAATGTGAAATGAGATGTTCGATGTTGCAATGCAACAAAGTTGAATGGGAAATGAAATATTGCATGAAGTGCAACGAGAGAAATAAAAAGTTGCATGAAGTGTAACGAGCGAAATAAAATGTTTCTGTATCAAATTGTAACGAGCTGAAGTGTGAATGATGCGTGCAAGAATAATAAAAGTTGATATCGAATGTGTTGAACGAATTCGAGCATTGGCTTTGAATGTCACAGATAAATACTTGCACAAGATGCAATGGTTATCAGGAATAAATCATTGCACAAAGTGCAACACATATCAGAAAGAAAATGTTGCACGCTGTGCAATACGTGTCGGAAGTAAAATCGTTGCACGTGGTGCAATGCGTGTCAAAGTAAAATCGCTACACGGAGTGCAACGGATATCGAAAATGAATCGTTACACGAGATGCAACAAAAGGAAATAAAGTCATAAATCGATAGAAACGAATCGTTCGATAGCGCACCGAATTTGAACTTGTATTGGCTAATATACACATTAGTCGAATTGTGTCAGATTTTGATTAATCAAAGTTAAGGCTGTGATCAAGCACGATCACTGCAGAAATCGTGAGTCAGAAGAGATTGTTGGTTCATACCGAGTATGCTGCGAGAAAAATAACTTAATTTTTGAGTGGTATATGCCATACCACGTATGCGATTAATGACTCGATTCTGAGTGGTATATGATATACCACTTGTGCGATGAATTACGTCGACATGTTGTGAGAATTGCGAAAGGTTTGTCCGCAACGGACGTGAGAGTATCGACACTTGATTGGAAATTTGTATGACGGTATATCGATGCAAGTGTTCTTCGATAATCGGTTGGAACGATAGGGTGGGTATTCGTATCAATGAATGATATATCGGACGAAAATTTATAAGTCGGTCGAACGATTGAGACTAGCGAAACGATTATGGCTTGAAGCAATAATCGGATCGACGAAAAATGAAAACTTGAACTTATAAACGAGTCGCACGACTTGCGATCTCGATAGAAATGTTGGGCGAGACGAATCGAAATCAAATCGCACGACTTACGATCTCGATAGAAATGTTGGGCGAGGCAAATTATAATCTGATTGCATGATGTGCGACTTTGGTGAAGAGTTGGTTGATGCGAGTAAATAGTGCCTAAGAGATAGTTGGTTTCGTTACGGTAAAACTCATTTGAGTACGACTGAAACACGTAAAAACTTAGAGCACGTGATCGAATAACTCGAGGGTTCGATGTTGGATAATCGGTAACTCGGTTACGCGATCAAAGTATAGCGGGATGCGATGAAAACGGAAGACGAGTTGATGCGTATGAAAAAGTTTGTAGTAAACTTAGATGTATGCAATACGAACTAAAGTCGACGTTGATGCGGATTAAAAGTTGAACCTCGTGTTATCGAAATTGATACGACCTATCGGAATCGATACGCAAGGAAACATAAGCACGATATGAGAACACAAAACAGAATGGGCCTACGATATCGAGATTTTGGAATAGTAATACGGAAGTGTCGAACTAGTTGATCGTAAACTTTGTGATTGATCAGGACGAGACCGTAAAGTTATCGATAATTGTTTCTATGCGTATATCATCTCGGGTGTCGACCGTGGGTAGATAGACTTCAACTCAATACGAGTAGATATTTTGTGAATTTCGGAATCATCGACGGTAGTGCATGACTTTACTCGGAGGATAGTTGTGCGTCTGTTGCGCTGATAGAAATAGTTTTGTCCGAAATTGGGTAGTCACATAGAAATCATTGGAACGTGATTTGGCTCTGAAATAAGATATAGCATGGTTCGTAGTAACTGTCCTTCATTAATGATCTACAATTATCGAGCGTAGATTTTGGGCAGCTGACCCTAGAAGACTTGACCGTCAACTCAAATTGAATGTTGCAGACCGTAAGATGACACATGCGATATCGCATATGAAATTATATCGATAACAAATATAATATGGTACATGTTGATAAGTCTAGGCGATTTTGAGAATCATGCTATGCACGAGCGCGAGTGATAAGAGAATGACTTACGAGTTATGTCGTTAGATTTGGATTCACCTTGTAATTGAGCTTGCGTGAATCGAACTTATATTCGATGTTGCGAGACGGATAAGGGAATTTGGCTAGTAAATTCTTACTCGTTAGGAATCGAACATAAGATGCATCATAGAGACTTTGAGTCAAAGAGATTGTTGCCTTGAGCACCGTCGTCTCGATGTAAACTTTTGTGTCGGATAGATTGTGGCCTTTGTGCAATGTCAATTTAGAGTTGCGTCGGAAGAATTTAAGCACGGTGTATAGGTAAGTAACCTAGCGGACGTAGTCCTGAATGTTGATGCTTTGCAAGTCAACAAAGAAAATTGTATCAAGATAAGTTGCATAGCCAGACTTCAAAAATAGTTGGGTGGAGACTTCGAACGCAAGGCGTTGCAGAGGATCATTGCGATCAGATGCGCAACGGCTCGACGCGACGCATAAAATTGATGGTCCGTAGAAACATACGAAACGAGAAATGTGATTTTGAATCGCGTCGCATGTAGTGACTTTATTGAATGAATCACGTATGTATCGAATATACATATGGTATAAAATTTTAAGAACAGTTGCTAAAGATAAGTCCGATAGGGAGTACGAGATGGCAAGCATATGATTGAAAGTACCTGTCAGCTTTGTTCCAATTCTCTGCCAATGGGCTTGGCTGAAATACACATATTTTTGGGACGCCTTGAATAGGTGTACGATCCAAATCAAGTTGTATACAAAATTCTAATTGAGCTGCATGAAAGATTTAAAGTTAATGAAAGCTTGTAAGATAGTGTGAAACTGAACAACATTGGTGGTTCGAGATCGTGAAACAATCTATAAAATACTTAATCAGAGTGTTGGTTTTGGTTCGAGGACGAACCTTGTTTTGAGTGGTATATTCTGTAATGTCCCGCTCTGCACGGCGCATTACACTGAGACGTTGACTCAAAGAGTCGCATTGACCGAATGAAATGTATCGAATTGAATCGATACGAGAGTTACGTTGTTCCGAGCAATGCATCGAACTAAGTCGATGCGAAGAGTTGCATTGTCCCAAAGAATGCATCGAGTTGAATCGATGCGAAGCGCTGTATTGTCCCGAAGGATAAATGCGTTAAGTCTGTTCGAAGATTCTAAGAAATCGAATCGGCGTAAGTTCGAATCGATGCAAGTATTAATTTTAGTTGGTTTCATGTGCAGGCTATCCGTTTACGCTGAAATGTTTGAGGTCGACATTTTGTATCATTCGCAACGGGTTCGCAAAATCCAAAACACCATCTTGTAACGGGCTGGGACTTGGGCATGGTAGGCCAAAACTGATCGAGTAGTTCAATAAAATAAGAAGTGCTCGAATGGCTAAGTCAGAAAATTTGGTCGTACAACAAAGATATGAAATCGAGCCGCATCGGATCGGCAAATAACAAGACGTATCGGTTTAAGGTGGGAGGACTGACTTTTCTTTTTGCTCCTTCATGCCTAAGTAAGAATGTATCATTGTATGCTAAGTTAATCTATCGATGCCATGAGCGTGGTCCGATCGGAAGATAAATCATAGTTTGTGTCGAACACTATTTAGAACAATTGAAATGAAGCATGCATCAAATATACGAGTCGCTATGGAACATTGGATATCGCAAAGGTGAGCGTCTCGGTGCGCAAGCCACAAGAACGTGGGATAACTGTATTCGTCAAGTGCCTTCGTGCACGAGCCATTCCGTGCCTTCGCGCATGAGTTAGAAAGGCTAGCACATTAAAAGATTATGAAGGCGAGCGCCCTAGCATGCAAGCCACGAACATTGAACATTAAGGCTAAGATCATATAATTATGGTATCGAGGCATGCATCGCATGTACGACTCGAAAAAATGAGAACAATCGTGTCAAAGCGTGCCTACGTGCACGAGAATCATAAAAGATGGTTTTATTGCGAAGAGAACAGTTGTGGCATGAAGGTGAAGGAACTGTCAGATATGACATGATGCCTCAAAAAGTGTTCAGGACCTTCGGGTCGTTCGGTTGACGAACATTGAGTTGAGGCATGATGCCATTGAACATTGAAACGAAGTATAAAATGTGAGAACACAGAAAGTTAATGGAAGAAATGCGAGATAAAAAAGTCTGAGTCTCGAACTCAAGACTATGTTTGGTTGTTTGAATAATAGTGCGTTACATGGTCGAATGGACTTAAGGAAATTGAGATAATCTTCCGTGCACAGGAATGTTCCCTCCGAACGGGTGCGACAGGGCACCGGGATCGTTCAGCCTAGGAGGGATAGAATCTTTGATGGACGCACATTTGTAAGACGACTAGCAACCAGTTATAGATGTCAAAAGCTGTAAAAGATGGTATGCATACGGTATGTATTCGGTTGTTTGGGATAGCAACCCAACCCCTGAAGCGCCGGGCTACCTAAATTAAGAAAGAAAAAAAAGAGAGAAAGAAAAAAAAAATAGAGAAAGAAAAGAAAGAAGAGAAAAGAGAAACTTTTAGTCCATTCTGGCGCAGATGTGACAACGACCTTTATATAGTTAAGGAACGATGGGTTAAAAGTGCAGACACGTATATATCATGCACACATAGATCCTGCATAGAGAGCACTTATAACATGACAGGGAAGGAATGGGGCGTATTCACCTTGCGTCGGTGCAAGGAAGAGTGCGTCTATGTTGGTAAGAAGTTGCCCACGAAACAAATATGAGATTTCTTGCCTGCTTGCATATTCAATTCGAATAACATGCTTGCCCTGATAACATGCTTTACCGCTTTCGAATATGCCATAAAATCGACTTTAAGGAGAATATAGCAAGATCATAAGCTAAGTTGCATGATTCAACATAAATACTAAATGTCGGTTTAGAAAGTGGGTCTTTTCATCAGTACATGGGAGGACGAATGTACTGATCCCCCACCAGCTTTTATGCAGGATGCAGGAAATGGATTTGCTCGTGACGAAGCTTCGCTTGATCGCACAGAGGCATGGAATGTCGTAGCGTTTGAAGCGTGCGATCGCATTGACGCTCGAACTTGCAACATGATTGATGCGGCCGAGATATAGAAGGCATGATGAATGGAACGGTGAAATCCTTTGTGGGCAAGAGAGAACTTGAGTGTTATAGCCAATCTAACAAATTCAGTTGGACTATTAAAAGCCTTGTCATCTCAGTTCATTATTAATAAAGAGAATTGTTTTGTATGCTCTGTTTTCTTCTGTTTGCTAATATCAAATCAAAGTTAACCATTTGAGAACTTGTCATCTTGCCTTACACGAGCGCAACTCCAGGCTCGTGCGACATCACGCCCCCTGCGAGGACGATGATTCGGGTAATTTCGGGTCGGGGCGTGACAGAGTCGACACACATTCGCATGGTCATGGACGTACTTGTACAAGTTTGAGTAAGTTTCCTCGAACGGTACTTGGGACGCTGGGACCGATTCGACCCGAGAGGAAATATTGGTTGTGCTATGGTGGCACGAGGTATTATGGGACATTCGGCTAGGCTTGCAATCTACCCTGGAATGGTGCATCGTAATACCCATTGGAAAGTCCTTTATGGTGCAGTTTCACCAACGACCATATAGTCAGGATGCATGCTAACGAATGTTTTGTGCAGACAGAGCAAGTATATCATATTATCATGTATTGCTATGCAGGTACGAGGGAGTCGGCTATCGGTAAGAAATTACTTAAATGTGATACGGCTATTTACATGTTAACTTCAACTTGACTGCTTAACATGTTAATACCAACGATGATAAGATGTTGGCTTTTAGAATATTACCATAACCTGTTAGACAATAACATCAAGTGTTTTCTAATGATGCCTTCACATGAACGCTGCTAAGAATATGTTTACATGCTTCACTATGAATATTTTTTATGAACTGTAAACTGATGCTAGGCCCCAACTAGAAAGATTATTCTAATAATGCTTGCTAAAATTGACCATTTAGTGTCGGTTTAGGCGAGTGGGTTGGATTCTGCTTGCCAGTACATAGATGATATACTGACCCACGTTGTGGACAGGTGCTCGTGCTTGGAAAGTTTTGTACACGAAGATTGGCTTGATCGGTCCCGCGGCATCGAAGATTTGTTGGGCATGCAAAATCTCTCCTTGTGCAAAATGACGTCTTCTGTTTATAAAGGACATAATGTATGGAACACTGTAATCAGTTATAAAAGTGAGTTGTAAGCCAAGTCAGTATATTGAGTTGTATTCCAATTATGAAAGTATCAAATGTAAGCTTTATGGCTCTTGTTCAGTTGGCTGTCCATGTAAAGTAAGATGTGTTATAAGCATTGTATTTCAATACCAGTATTGTACTTTACTTCAATTATCAATAAAGAGAATATATCTCTGTGCGACTCAAGTTATCTGCTTATCTCGCTGCTATAAATCAGTGATGTGTTTTTTTAATAAGAAACAATATCCTTATTAACTTCAATTTGTCTGCTTCTACCACTGCGATGTATTCATGTTTGAAGATTATTAATTTTGTACCATCTTTGCCTTGTACAAGTGCAATACCAGACTTATACGGCATCACGCCAAGTAGGACGATCGATTCCAAGAGATAAAATGACTCTACAGAAATTGGGGCATGATAAATTGGTATTAGAGCACGACTTTACGTCCTTGGTCTCCTATTTATTCGTTTTAAATCAAAGTTGCTTCGGCGATTAACCAAAGTTGCTTCCGCGATCACTCACCATTGCTTCCGCGATTAAATCAAAGATTATTTCGCGATTATGTTATCATTGTTCCTATAGTCGTTTTAAGTTGTTCGTGTCTGAAAGTTCTTTGAACCTCTTGGCTGCTCACTGGATGTTCCATATAATAAGTCTAAATATGTTGTGATGCCCCTGAATGTTTGATTGTTATTGGTTTGGACACTAATGACACAACAATGACTCGATGCCATAGTATGTTGTTTGTGAATGATGTTCGAAATATGGGAATAGAGAAAGTTGTTATTTGTGTTGTTGGAACATATTGGAGAGTTGCATGTTATATTGGAAAAGAATTGTGAATGGATAATTGATGGATGAGTTCAACAAAACTGGTGAGTTGACTCATGTGTGTTGCTAGTGCTTTTGAGACCCTAAGAATGTTGGCTTGTGATATGAGACCCCAAGATGTTGGCTAAATGTTGTGATCATTATAGATCACGAATGTCCAGAATAGATTTGAGTTGGTATTTTTTGGGAATGGCTTCATTTCTGAGTGGTATATTGTCTCTACCATTTCAGAATGAGATGTATCGTGACCCTTTCGATCGATAGCAATGAGTCTATCTGTGAGCCTTAGGTAGTGCAGAGACTTAGCTGGGAGTCATGCCATATTACTAGATGACTTGAGTGCCCTTGACAGTGACGTTATGCTGGGTAGCGAGATTGTCGAAAAGTGTAGCGAGTGCCTTAGTTGAGAATTGTTCAGTCTGGCGATGGCTCAGACTAGCAGGATGATAGTTATACTATGGGTAATAAATTTGGCTAGCGGATATTATGTGGCTTAGAACATTGAACGATAGTTGCGACTACTTGGATGGGAATCCTGTGTGGCTATTACAAGTTGGTTGCTAAATTAAAAGTTTTAGAAATATCGTCGGTGACTCGAATGGATATTGAAAATCTGTGCTATGACCCTAAGGTGCGATAGATGCTAATCCATCTTGACCCTCGACGAATGGAATCAGAAGTATGAGAGCGTGCTTGGCTAAATAGATAGTCATTGCATATATGCATGTGTGCTGAGGGATTAAACTATATCACAAAGGTAATAAGTAGTGACCCTGAATATTTGTGCTGCATAGAGAATGGTTAATTGATACATGAATTGTCGGATTGATTCGAATGGATTACTCGACCCTTGCAATGAGAAATTATAAATGTTCGTGTGAGATTTTGATGGCCAAGAAACGAACGGGATTGAGAACCATGAAATGTGTTGGATAGTATCGGTAGATGGTATGACAGTATAGACGGCTGTCGGTTGGGATATAGATTGCTGGCTTATGACTTAGTGGTATGACTTTGTCATATAGACCAAATAGTATGATTCCATAGTTTTGTTGAGACTATAAAAATTGATGACCCTTGAATAATTAGCCTCGGTATATAGATCCGTGTTGGTACGAAGGAATTGAATAGAAATTGGATCGTTGGGAATTTACTTGATGAATTACTAGAACGTTAGGAATAGTATGTTGGATTGGAATTTAGACCGTAATGTTGTTAGATCAATCTTAGTCGATCTTGGGTAAGTCTAGAATGAGCCTATGTGGGAATTAGTTCCTTGAGGATGACCATAGATAGACTTGACCCTAGCGACCGTGGACTACATAACCAATTGTCGACATAGTCGGCAATGACCAATAGTTGTTCAGACTGAGTGGATACCCATAGGTTTGGATAGAGTTGATGGGAACTATCAGTTGCTTGTTGGCCTAAGAATAAGAAATTAGTATGCTCCCTAGTAGCCGTCCACTATAGGGGAGTCACCTGATGATTAGGTTTAACTGTCGGTATAGTTAGCCTTAGAGACTTGATCGAATAATAGGCTGACCATTGGCGACCGTAGGATAACCTTTTGGTATTGAACGAGAGATGGTAATAAGTATGACCTAAGAAATGATATGTTGTAAGTATATGCTTCAACATGAACCTTAGAGATATTTGACCTTGAGGATTATGTGTCGGCCTATAGCGGGAACTGGAATCGTGGGATGAGACTTGAGTCGTATGTATCGAGCAATGAGTTGTTCCATGAGATGGAATTGCTGCTCTTGACGGAATATTGGATCGGTATCTAAAGTCAGGTAGCTGAGTTAACCTTGACTGTTCTAGAATTGTACCCTTGGCTCGAGTAATTAATAGTGGGTGACTTCAGATTGTATATTTCAGAAAAGATGAATTGCCTTAGTGAGAAACATTGTGGGATTCGAAAAAGAATAGAATTGCATATTGATTATTGTGAACTCTTAGTATGGTTGGCTCTAAGTTAGACCCTTGGTCCGAATACTAGAAATATTATGCTTGATAAGGAACTTATCTGAGTTGTCCCTGATGTTAAGTATTGTGGCTTGAAAGATAGCGATTGTGGAAAGCGAATGAAACAATAAGTCAATTAAAAGGATGCTAAGTCGAATTTGGAAAAAAGAGTTACAATCGTGGTTTATCGAATTGCACTAACATAGAAGTTGGTTGAAGTACATATATTTTGGGGACGCCTAAGATATGTGTACGGATCCAACCGAAGTGATAGCTGCGACAGAGATAACACTACAGAGGGAGCTTATTGAATCGCACTAGCACGGACTTTGGTTGAAATGCATGTGTTTTGGGGACGCCTATGATATGTGTATGAATCCAAACGAAGTGTAGGCTGCGACGAAGATAACAATGCTGGAAGAATATTGGTGAATCAATAAGAGTTTTAAGTATTTTGGAAAAGAGAAAGACAGATTGAATCGTCGATGGTTTAAGTAGTACAATAAGATAGTGATTTTGAGATGACCGAGTGTGCTGAAATGAATATTGAATTTAAGCTGAATGAGTAACTTGTTGTGACTAAGTGAATTAGTAGAATGAGTTGTTCCCTTAAGTTTCAAGGATGAAACTTTCTCTGAGTGGTATATTATGTAATGCCCCGCTCCGCGCGAGGTATTTGTTGGCTTGTTGGATGTGATCAGAATGTTAGACCGTAACTTGGGTTGGAAATCAGGAGAATTGAGACTAATGCAGTCTCTCTTAGCGGCTAGACGAAATGCGTATTGGAACGTGGCTTGCTGTGGACCTACGCTTAGTGAGAATGTGTGCGATCGAAACAAGAAAGCCCTTTACAAGTGAGTAGAACTGTCATTTCTACCCTGGAATGGTGCGTTGTAATACCCGTTGAAAAGTTCTTTATTGTACAGTTTTACCAACGACCATGCAGTTAGGATGCATGCTAATGAATGTTTTGTGCATGCAGAGTAAGTATATCATATTATCCTATTTTGTTATGCATATGCAAAGGAGTCGGCTATCGGTAAGAAATCACTTAAATGTTATACGGTTATTTACATGTTAACTTTAACTTGATTGCTTAACATGTTAATACCAACGATGATAAGATGTTGCCTTTTAGAATATTGCCATAACCTATTGAACAATAACACCAAGTAAGCTATAATGATGCCTTCACATGAATGCTGCTAAGAATATGTTAACATGCTTCACTATGAATATTTTTCATGAACTGTAAACTGATGCTAGGCCCTAACTAGAAATCATTTTAATAAATGCTTGCTAAAATTGACTATTTAGTGCGGTTTAGGCGAGTTGGTTGGATTCTGCTCGCAAGTACATAGATGATGTACTGACCCACGTTGTGGGTGTTAGCCCAATGATTATAATATTTTTGAATATGGCTAATTAATTAAGTTTACCATAATGACATCACTACTATTCATGTAATCACTATCATGTTGCTACTTAAACTTAGTATTGTCCTAAATATTCTCTATATCAATATATTGGTTTATTTGTCTAACATGTACTTGTAGACATGAAGTAAGCATGATCAAGTTTGTCAAACCAGGACATATGCAATAGAGAATTATGATGGGCCAAAGACGGTGTTATACAAAAAAAATTTTCTGAACCGCCTAACGACCTATCTGGGACCTCGCATCGGGTTCCGCTGCCCGGTCAGCGGACAGGGGTCGAGGGGACAGCACCTCCCGTGGGGGTTCGGGAGCGAAGCCACCGAAAGGTATTCAGATTTTTAGATCTGTTTATCTTTGGACGACCTCGTCAAGTGAAAAAGGCATCTTCAAGTCTGCTCAAATATTTGAAGCAAGGCGCCATCAAAGGGCTCTTAGTTTTTCTATTTAATCAATATAATTTTTCATATTTATTGAGTCTAGGAATACGATATACACTATCGTACTGGCAAATAGGCTATCTAAGAAACATTTTTAAAATATCTTTATTTTGAAAACAAGCCCACTTTTGTCCCACTTACAAAAGTCCAAACTACTTTCTAACTGTTTGATCTTTTCAAAAAGCCCAAAACTAATTTGCAAAAATCCTGACAGAACTCCAACAGAATTCGGCCGAGTTTGGCCCAAATTCGGCCAGAGTTCGGTTAGTGAATTTGCTTTTTGAACTTGGTCTTCCGCAATTACGGATCCCAACGAGATTTTTTCATAGAGTTCTGCCCCAATTCTGTCTGAATTCTGTCAGAATTCTACCTTTGGAAAAACTATAAATAGAGAAGGATTTCGATCATTTCAATATACCAATTCACTTTCATATCTCTTCTCTATAATCCTACTACTTCTTCCAAAGTATTCTGAGCTATTCATTTTTAAATCCCAAGCCAGTTACAATTAATCCTCTAGTCGATTTGCCATACGGTACGGTATAGAAGTTTCAGAGTGATTATAATCAGAGGCTTGATTGAAGATAGACACTTCACAATTGAAGTTGGTCGAGTACTTCGGATCGAAGCTCGCGTTGTAGAAGTTGCAAGAACTTCAGATGAAAACTTGTAGTGATTTTCCATAGTGGATTCATCTGGAAGCTAGAGTTCTTCCGACTGGACTAGTCCTCACAAGAGGGAAACTATACATCCTTGTGTTTGTGTTTGCTCTCTACTCTCTACTTTTTATTTACATATCAGTATATAAATATTATGTGATCTTGTTACTAATATTTTTAAATAGTTAATTTTTGCTGCCTACTCTATTCACCCCTCTAGAGTATTGTGCTTTATAACTCGTTCCTATAATCGGTCGTACAATTGGTATCAGAGCGGGTTCTTTTTATATAGGTATTTCTATCATACCAATTATTTCTATAATTGGTATCAGAGCCAGTGCTCCATCTAGAGGTATTATTATGATCCTAATTATTCCTACAATTGGTATCAGAGCGGGTGCTTGTTATATAGATATTGCTGCTCATACCAATTGCTCCTACAATTGGTATCAGAGCGGATTATACAGGTAAAGCAAGGTAACATTGCTATTATATTCTTATTTATTATAACTGTTGTTACATAGATCACAGTATCACATATGGCAAGTATGTACTTCACAGCTGAAGAGCAATCCACAAATAGACTCCCACTATTTGATGGAACAAACTATAGTTATGGGAAGACACGAATGAGCTTCTACCTGAAGTCTCTAGATTTTGACTTATGGTCAATTGTTTCAATGGCTACAAAAAGCCTACTATCACTTCTATTCTCACGTCCTCTATAATCAACAAGCCTTATTATAGTTACACGGAGGAAGAGAAGAAGTTAGCTAGCCTTGATGCAAAAGCTATGTATATTTTTATTGTGCTGTAGACACAAATGTATTTAATCTTATTAATACTTGCACAACATCTCATAAAATTTAAAAAGTTCTTGAAGCTACTTATGAGTGCAGATATGACAGCAAAGCTAGCAACTCCAGAGAGAAGGATAATCTTCATAATGATGCAAATATATGCACGATAGAATTAGGATTTAAGGTACAACACAATCCTTTATACGAAGAAGAGCTTGTATGTGACAACTGCAAGAAGATAGGCCATATCCAAGAAGATTGTACTACTATTAGAAAGGAGAGTCACTATGAACGATCAAAAGAAGAAAGATTTATCACAAGTACACTAGCACGAGCATATGGTGTGAAAGCGAAGCAAGAGTTTCTGAAGAAGAAGAAGAAGAAGAGAAGAAGAAGAGAACCTTATAAAGCTGTAAATGTAGCACCCAGTTTTCCAAATGAGGGTAATTTTGAAATTTCATGTTTATAATTATTTTAATAATAATATTTAATTCATGATATGATTTTTGGTGATTTTAAATTATTTTAAAATTATTTAAATCAATGACTTATGGTTTTGACGTTTTGCTAGTGAAACCCTAGAGACTGTTTGACCTAGAGCCTAACCATGTGATTATGATATTTTAATGTCATTTTTGGCCTAAGGATTTTTTTTTTGCATTTGACCTTTTTGAATTATTTTGATATTTTTATTATTTATGATATTGTTTTGGGGTTATTTGAGTCAGGTTCGAATTTCAACTCAATCCGACTTGAAACGGGGACCCGGGGGTAGTTTGACTCTAGTGGGACCCACACACTAGTTAGACATGGCCCACATGATATTAATTTTAGTCCACATGATAGAAATATTTTAGTTAGAGGTTAGACTAATTATTATGGATAAGGTTAGTGTGATTAGAGACTTTAGAATGACTAATTTAGCCCCAACCAATTAGCCCTTTCCTAATAATCATAGAATAGGTTAGTGGGGGCATTTTGGACCTTACCATAATAGGACAAATAGTCCCATATGGCTAGCCACTTTGGGAGAGGATAGGCTCAAGTTCATTTCATTATTCTCATCCACACTCTCTCTCTTGTTCTTCCCCAAATTCCTAGAGAGCAATCCCTAGCAATTTCTCTACCAAACCTTCTATTTCACCACCAAATCTTCTTCTTTCCTTCTTCATTCTTGCCAAGGAGGAAGCTACCCAAGTTTGGGAGAATTCGGAGCTCGTTCGTGTCCTTTTGGAATCTCTACGTGTCGGTGTCGCTCCGGGAAGGCTTTTCTTCGATTCGATCTACCGGGAGGTATAACCCTTCTCCTTTTTATTTTCTCATGCATATAGGTCTATTTTGAACCCATAGGAATGACCCCCATGGTTGTATCTCCATTTGTGTCCATTTCGTGTCCATTTGGAAGTCATAGGAGTGTCATTTGTGTTGTGGTTGTGTCCATGTGGGAAAATCCAAATTTGGACACACTATGTGTTGTTGTTATGTATGAATGAATTATTACATGTTTAATCTCATATTTTTGTATTGGAGATGTGTTCTATAGTGTCTCATATATATATATTAGTGTAGAGAGTGAGTTCTTGATATATTATGTTATATACTTGTGTTCTTTTGTCTCAAACTACCTAAATCCGTCATGATTTTTCCACGTTTTTAATTTCAGCCCTAACTTAGAAATGTCATAACTTCTAGCTCAAAGTTCGGTTTAATCTCCCGTTTTTTTAAAAGAAGCGTATTGAAGTTAGATTTCCAAAAACATATTAATAGGCCTAATTCTTTCTGTAACTTTCTGGAGAATTATTTGAGTGTCCGCTGTACGAAAGACAAACGCGTTCTCGGTGTTTTCGCGATTCCGGGAGTTTCCGAAAACGAAAAGGCGATCCGTTTGAAGTTTCGGAAAGCTAACACATAGATATATACCATACTTTAATCCTAAATTTTAATTCATACTGAGATGGTACAGTATTGATTATTAGTAGGAGTTACTATTCGGCATATGCATCTTGTGCACCCTTGTGTGTAATATAAGTTCTATTTAATTTTAACCCATATTAATGTACTTGATGCTGACACGATCATCACGGATTAGTACTATGTGGATCTTCTTCTGAGATGTTATCTCCTTGTATTCACTAAATACATATTGTGATGTGCGTTTCACTTATATTGTATTTATTGAATATTCTTATCATTGTATACTCATTGTGCATATTGTACTCTCATTATCATATTGAGCCATTGTATAAGCCATTGTACAAGCTTTGTATAAGCCATTGTACAAGCCATTGTATAAGGTAACGTAACTGAATTGGATCCTTGTGTATTGATTGGGAGGGAGAGTAAAATTGGTTATGCGATCAATCCTATTGTATAAGAAATTGTATATGTCCATTGTACACCCACGTACAAAGGAGTCCATTTTATTGTATAACCTAACCCGTTTACATAACCATATTGTGCTTTAAATTACATGTTGCTTACAGTTCTTACTTATCATATATAGATATTTCCTATTATCAAATCTCTGCTGTTTTCATATACATTCTTCTTTCAACGTTTCATGTACCTCTATTGCTTGCTTTATATTTCCTAACATGATATGAACTACGTGAGATGTTTTGTGCTCGCTCCCGTCCTGACTGGACCTGTTGAAAATTTTACAGAGGATGATGAGGAACCCTGCACCCTTACTTGGAGTTTGCCTAGTTGACACTCGCGACCTGGACCCCTGGGGAGGTTCAGGCAGCTGCTCAGGATGATACCTTGTATAGTGTAGATAGCTTAGACTGTCCTTTCTTTCATGTTTAGCTGTTGTCTTATTTTCAGATTTGTATATTTTAGAGATGTTGAGACTTTGTTATTTCTTTCTGCTGTACCTCAGTTGAGGATTTCTTATCTATTTTCCATCATGCTACATTCTACCTTAGATTGTGATTGAGTTGTACCTCTATGTTGGCCTCCTTATGGAGAGTATTCATATTATGTTAGTTATAGTTCATGACTTAGAACAGCGTTCTACCGCCGACACTGCGGCGTAGGCTGGGCGTTGTTACGCTCTCGTACCCTCACAGTGGGTGCGGGTCGTGATACGTTTTTAGTGGTGGCCCATGCAGGTCGAGTTTATATAGTGGTATTCGAACTAGAGTATCACTACAGCCTGCAGTAGGATTAGGATATTTTTGGAGGTACTCAATCACATTAGAAAAATACTTAATCCGATTCCTTTTGTCTAAAATTGTTGCTTATTGACTTCCCTTGAATATAAACTGTTCTCCTTGAATTTTCGCTTCATTCTCAGAAATTGCTTCTTGTTTTGATCTGTCTTCATGATGGTTATGAAGACACGATCTCATCGCTTCGGTTTGGAGGATACTATCGAGAGGCTGGCCACCTCTCGTCCTGTTCATCAGGGCCTCGAGACCGCAACTTCTGTTGTGCCGACTCAGGTTGGCGTTTCTGCTATATTGGAGGTGCACCTCCGTCTGTACAGAGACTTTTCTCTTATTTTTGGTTTTCTCAGCAGCAGCGATTCATGCAGCATCAGCATCAGAGATTTGTGCAGTATCAGCATCAGGCTGGAGAAAACCAGCAGGGCGAGCTATCGTCAGGACAGTCGAGGATGCACAGACCGTTGGAGATCTTGCTGCAAGTTCCGTTCTTCTCAATTCCATTCTCGTAATTGTCTTTTATAATTACCTTGAAATCCGATTCCATCTGTTCCTTGTTGATTGATTAATTTTGTCATGTTACTCTTTTGTTGTGTTTGTTTTTTTCTTCTGAGAAAATCATATGGGCTAGGTCGCCTAAATCATGGGATCTATAATCCTCGATAGTCGTGTTAGCTGGCATAGTGAGGACATGTAGTCAGATTTTGGATGTATTCTCGGGTATAGAAATTTAAGGTTTTCACTGTCGCATGCGGCAGTGCGAAAATTTTAAATACCATGAACCTAGAGGTATGTACATTAGTCAAGGACTCAGTGATTATCGTAGCCTTGCTAACTAGCATGATGAAGACTCTGGACAACATTTTGGACAGACGCATATGAACAGATTGTATCTTGAGAAGGTTTAAATATTATACCCTTTTGATTGTTATAAATGACTTAGGAGTAGGGATATTTAGTTTTGTAGAGCTTATTCATAGGTAGTTCCTTCATAGTATAATGGTATGATAACTTGTAGAGTGTCTGTACCCTAGAGGTGATAGTTAGCATTGGTGTTAGAATAGTAACCCATTGCAGATAATTCTCCTGTTATCTATAATACCAACCAGTTACATATAGGATAGTAGACAGCCCTACAACCTTGATGATTGTTTTCCTTACCTTCCCAATTAGGATACCCTAGATTGTTTGTGTGTTGATACCATAGTACTATTTTGACCTAGAATGATTAGTGTACCTAGGTGAGACTTCCAACTGCTACGGTATGTCCTGACCTTGTATACTATTCCTTTAAATTGCACGATTTAGATAAAAAAAAATTTAGACCTTGATTGTTGGGAAATAGGGACGTCACTCCATTAGTATCAGTTGTAGATATATGGGTTAGTCCTTGATGTGGGGATGCGTGTCTATAAACATGTAGCTTAGGAGATTTAGGAGAGATTATAGTATCAGCCTTGATAGGATGTACTAGTCTTTTGGTGAGTATAAATGTGTAATGAGAGATAGGGACCTATATGGTTAGTAATGCATCGTTCCTATGGTAATAGAATGTATTAATAGATGGTTAATAGGAATAATAGTTTGAGCATACCTATAGCCTATGATCAGTTCCTTTCATCCTTAGTTAAGACCACTTTAAAATAGGTCCAGTCCCTTGGATATAGGTTCCAGTCCATATTCTATTGAAGTTCCATTACCGCCGTACAGCAGAGTATTGGAGGTATTCCTAAATTGACACTTTTTAGATGTCCGTTTATTATTCCAGTGTTAGGAAGTGTTACCTTAGATATTGGGTAGGTTAGAGGCTCTAGAAGGAGTACTATCGATCTTAAATTTCGAGGACAAATTTTTCTAAGGTGGGTAGAGTTGTAGCACCCAGTTTCCCAAATGAGGGTAATTTTAAATTTCATGTTTATAATTATTTAATAATGATATTTAATTCATGATATAATTTTTGGTGATTTTAAATCATTTTAAAATTATTTAAATCAATGACTTATGGTTTTGACGTTTTGCTAGTGAAACCCTAGAGACTGTTTGACCTAGAGCCTAACCATGTGATTATGATATTTTAATGTCATTTTTGGCCTAAGGATTTTTTTTTTTGCATTTGACCTCTTTGAATTATTTTGATATTATTTATTATTTATGATATTGTTTTGGGGTTATTTGAGTCGGGTTCGAATTTCAACTCAATCCGACTTGAAACGGGGACCCGGGGGTAGTTTGACTCTAGTGGGACCCACACTAGTTAGACATGGCCCACATGATATAATTTTAGTCCACATGATAGAAATATTTTAGTTAGAGGTTAGACTAATTATTATGGATAAGGTTAGTGTGATTAGAGACTTTAGAATGACTAATTTAGCCCCAACCAATTAGCCCTTTCCTAATATTCATAGAATAGGTTAGTGGGGACATTTTGGACCTTACCATAATAGGACAAATAGCCCCATATGGCCAGCCACTTTGGGAGTGGATAGGCTCAAGTTCATTTCATTATTCTCATCCACACTCTCTCTTGTTCTTCCCCAAATTCCTAGAGAGCAATCTCTAGCAATTTCTCCACCAAATCCTTCTATTTCACCACCA
Source organism: Iris pallida (assembly GCA_029216955.1). Classification (NCBI taxonomy): domain Eukaryota; kingdom Viridiplantae; phylum Streptophyta; class Magnoliopsida; order Asparagales; family Iridaceae; genus Iris; species Iris pallida. Next base: position 3,071 of record JANAVB010011688.1, on the reverse strand, counting down.
AATCTTCTTCTTTCCTTCTTCATTCTAGCCAAGGAGGAAGCTACCAAGTTGGGAGAATTCGGAGCTCGTTCGTGTCCTTTTGGAATCTCTACGTGTCGGTGTCGCTCCGGGAAGGCTTTTCTTCGATTCGATCAACCGGGAGGTATAAATCCCTTCTCCTTTTATTTTCTCATGTATATAGTCTATTTTGAACCATAGGAATGACCCCATGGTTGTATCTCCATTTGTGTCCATTTCGTGTCCATTTGGAAGTCATAGGAGTGTCATTTGTGTGTGGTTGTGTCAATGTGGGAAAATCCCAAATTTGGACACACTATTATTGTTGTTATGTATGAATGAATTATTACATATTTAATCTCATATTTTTGTATTGGAGATGTGTTCTATAGTGTCTCATATATATATTAGTGTAGAGAGTGAGTTCTTGATATATTAGTTATATACTTGTGTTCTTTGTCTCAAACTACCTAAATCCGTCATGATTTTTATCCACGTTTTTAATTTCAGCCCTAACTTAGAAATGTCATAACTTCTAGCTCAAAGTTCGGTTTAATCTCCGTTTTTTTAAAGAAGCGTATTGAAGTTAGCTTTCCAAAAACATTATTAATAGGCCTAATTCTTTCTGTAACTTTTGGAGAATTATTTGAGTGTCAGCTGTACGAAAGACAAACGCGTTCTCGGTGTTTTCGCGATTCCGGGAGTTTCTGAAACGAAAACGCGATCCATTTGAAGTTTCAGAAAGCTAACACATAGATATATAACATACTTTAATCCTAAATTTTAATTCATGCTGAGATGGTACAGTATTGATTATTAGTAGGAGTTACTATTCGGCATATGCATCTTGTGCACCCTTGTGTAATAATGTTCTATTTGATTTTAACCATATTAATGTACTTGATGCTGACACGATCATTATCACGGATTAGTACTATGTGGATCTTCTTCTGAGATGTTATCTCCTTGTATTCACTAAATACATATTGTGATGTGCGTTTCACTTACATGTTGTATTTATTGAATATCCTTATCATTGTACACTCATTGTGCATATTGTACTCATATCATATTGAGCCATTGTATGCCATTGTACAAGCCATTGTATAAGCCATTGTACAAGCCATTATATAAGGTAACGTAACTGAATTGGATCCTTGTGTATTGATTGGGGAGGGAGAGTAAAATTGGTTATGCGATCAATCCTATTGTATAAGAAATTGTATATGTCCATTGTACACCCACGTACAAAGGAGTCGCATTTTATTGTATAACCTAACCCGTTTACATAACCATTTTGTGCTCTAAATCACATGTTGCTTACAGTTCTTACTTATCATATATAGATATTTTCCATTATCAAATCTCTGCTGTTTTCATATACATTCTTCTTTCAGCGTTTCATGTACCTTACTCTATTGCATGCTTATATTTCCTAACATGATATGAACTACGTGAGATATTTTGTGCTCGCCGTCCTGACTAGACCTGTTGAAAATTTTACAGAGGATGATGAGGAACCCTGCACCCTTACTTGGAGTTTGCCTAGTTGACACTCGCGACCTGGACCCCTGGGAGGTTCAGGCAGCTGCTCAGGATGATACCTTGTATAGTGTAGATAGCTTAGACTGTCTTCTTTTCATGTTTAGCTGTTGTCTTATTTTCATATTTGTATTTTAGAGATGTTGAGACTTGTTATTTCTTTCTGCTGTACCTCAGTTGAGGATTTCTTATCTATTTTCCATCATTCTACATTCTACCTTAGATTGTGATTGAGTTGTACCTCTGTGTTGGCCTCCTTATGGAGAGTATTCTTATGTATAGTTATAGTTCATGACCTAGAACAGCGTTCTACCGCCGACACTGCGGCGTAGGTTGGGCGTTGTTACGCTCTCGTACCCTCACAGTGGGTGGGTCGTGACAGTAAATTTATGCTCAATGGTATTATTTAACGAGGTACAACATAATTCTTTTTATGAAGAGAGTGAATTTTCTCATGATGAGTTATCTGATACTTTCAGTGATCTGTTAGAAGAACACAAGAAAGTATTAGATAAGTATAAGCAAGCTAAAAAGGATATTCTATCCTATAAACGGAGAAAAATTAAAGCTTACTTGCTTATTGAATGATGCTAGAAATAGTTCTCTTGTGATAACTCTACTGAGATTTCCACACTGAAGGTTAGATTGCATGAGGCACTTGATTGCATTGAGAAAAACACTCAAAAAATGCTAAACTTAAGGAGAAACTAGAATCAGAAAAGAAGAAGTATTCTATTGCTTTATGTAGAATTGATGCTCTTTCTGCTAAGTATGATGAGATCTGTGCTAACTCTAAAAAGTTAGAGATTAGACTGGAAAAGCAGGTAGTACAACCTACGACTCAGTCAAACACAAGACACTTAGCACATCACAAAGTCACCCACGTCAGATCTTTTACAAAGGAAGCAAGCAAAGCTAAAGCTTCACGGAACCATGCTTTACTTTCTGTCATTATTGTGGTTTGAATGGACACATTTCTAATCGTTGTCAGATTAGAAAACTAGTTGATATAAATTTGTACAAATGGGTTCCCAAAGCTAACAAATGTGGATCCAAGTATTGGATACCAAAGTCTTCACCTAATATTGTAGGTGAAGCTTCTCATATCAAATAGAACCAGGAACATGGGTGTTGCAAAGCTGAAAAGGTCATCTTCCATGCAATTGCACCAACATAAGTGTGGTCACTAGAACCACTTCGATAACTGCTTTCTAAATAGTTCTTAATATCTAGCATTTTTTGTCTTGCTACTAGCCCTCATTATATCTTTTAAATTTTTATTATTTTAAATTAATATGAGATAATCCTAGCATGACTAATCGTCTAACTCAATGTTTAGTTCACATGATAGTCTTTACTCACTTTCCATTAGTGTGACACATTTGTTAGTATGATTTACTGTTAATCTTTATTCTTGAAGCATGCATAGGAGCTTAATTTTGGTGGTGAATATGTTTTGACTCTCGTTTTTAATATTTTTTAATGGTCACTTCTCACCGATTTGTCTTTAACATGTCGATTACTTTGATCAG
>JANAVB010011687.1:0-65870 GCA_029216955.1 Iris pallida | reverse complement strand
GATAATTTAATTATCATTTTTAGCCTAGGGTAATTTGGTCATTTTGACTTATTTGAATTATTTGATTAATTATTGAATTGGTGAGGATGATATTGACTTTGACTTATAAAGACTTGCAGACCTAGCCTAGAACCTAACCCTCGCTATGGTAACCCTAGTCTAACTTGAGTTAACCCATTTTAGTCATTAGAGATTAGTTTTAGAATGAGAGGATTAAGTTTAGTGTAATTATCTGACTTATGGTTTAATACAATGACTTATGTTTCATGACTTAATGACTTGTAATTGAGCCATAGGCCCATGACTTAAGCCCAAAACCCAAACAAACCCACCCATGGCAGCCACTTAGGATTTCCCCTTGCCTATAAGTATTCTCTTAATGTTGTTCTTGCCTCTTTTGTTCTTGACCTAGATTTTGAAGGAAAGGTAAATCCCCATTCTCCTAAATTCCCATTTTATTCATTTAATCTCCTTTTTCATCCTAGTCTTTTGCATTGGGTTCTAATTGAAGTTTTGGACTGTTGGTGGAGAGCTATTTCAGTTTGGGATCAATTTGGAGCATTTTGCCATCAAGAAGAACACCCTCCCCCATTTGAAGCTTTTTCTTGTAATTTGCACTTATAGGTAAAAGCCTACAAATTGCATTTTTATTCTGATTTCTTTGCATATTAGGCTACGTTTAGGTGTCCCCTAGCTGTCCCTCAAGTTTGGTAGGAAACCGTGTCCGTTTGGTGTCCGTATCGGACACGTGTCTATGTGTATTGCTAAGTGTTCGATAAAATGCTTGAGTGGATTAAACCTTGCTTATTTTCGAAACTATTTGAACAATATTTTAGCTCTTGGTGTGGATCACAATCATGATTGACTGAGTTGAATTCTGTGCACCCTTGTGTCCAAAATTGGACACACACGCACGCACGAGGACACCGTGCACTGCCCTGCTGCTCAGGGTCGACACAGGACACGACATGGCGATTCAGGTCATAATTTTTGGTGGACACGTGCCTGCAATCACTGACACACTGCACACAAAATTTAAGACGATTTTTTTGAGCGGATTGGGAGAAATCCCACCCGTACTGGAATTGCACACGCGCACACGCGCGCACAGACACTCCCCGATACGCGACTCGCACACGCAACACGCTCCACGTGGACACGGTACAGGTTGTGGGACAGGTACCCCTATCCTTGGCGAACCCTAGGACACGAGCATGAGCTCTCTAGTGTCGTGTCGTGTCCTGGGACGCTCTGTACCTCTGCACGAGGCTGCATGTGTGTCATTCCTGCTGAATGTTATTTTCGTGATTGGACACGTCGTGTCCACATTTGTGGACACAAGACAACCTGAGTGACACCTACAATTGTGCACGAACCCTTATCCACCATTATTTTAATGTGTTATGTGATTTTTCGAATGCCCAATTGGTTATCCCCAAATTTTCTGATACGGTTTATGTAACAGGAATGTTCTCTGATTTCCCCCGTTTTAAATTCGATTATTTGTGTAAATTTCGATGATAACATGTTTTATAGAATGATGTGTACATGTTAGCTAACCTAGGGTTCAATAATGTTTGGTTTTAGCTTGGTTATGCTTTCGAATCCTCATTTCCTGAAAACTGTCAATGCTAACACTGAATCCTGAGTTTAGACACACAGTTCATTACACACCACACACACTGTTTTGATCTCACACAACATGTGACAGTACACCCACACACGCCCCTGTACTTCTCCTACATGCACATTGACACTGAATTTGGGTTTTAGAATGGGATTTTAGTTTTGTTTGGGCATTCCTCCTGTCATTTACTGATTTTCACTGAAACTTGATACTTCAATATTGGGTTTCAGTTTTAGGTTTTGAATGAATATGGTTGAGGGTTATGTTCCTGTGTTAGTGTGTTATTCACCCCTTCATTGGTTCAATCAACATTGCCACTACTTAGTTTAAACCCATTTTAATGTATCAGACCATACTTCCTATTTGATTTGTCCCTTGATCAATGGTATATCCTGTACCATCCTAACATGTATCTAGAGCTCTGGTCCTTGATTTCAGTAAGTAACTCTTGAATAGTTTGTTGGCATTAGTTGGTTTGTATCTCATTTTCCATTCCTTTCTATTAGTCCTATTATTAGATATGTATCAGTCATGTGATGATACATGCACCAGCCCTATAGTTCAGTCATATGCAAGTTAGAGGAAGAGGTTTGTCTATGTGTAATTAAGAATGTGAGGTAAGAGGGTGCCCAATACATTTAGCATAGTAACATGACTAGTAGGAAGCCATTTTGGGAGTGTGGGTTCCTGATTACAGGCATGCCCAGGCCATTTGGCCACTGTTCAGGCCTTTGTAGCAGTAGGCATTTGCCTTGGCATGCAATGTCTTGGGTGGCATTGCATTTTCTGTAATGCAGCAGCAGGGGAACTGCCTGTCCTTGTGGACAGCCCCTTTCATGTTGACAGTCCATCCAATCCATTAACCCTTGTGAGTGAGTGGTGAGTTAACTAGTAAAATATTGGAATGTTTGAGAGGGTGTATTAGTGTTAGATAATTGTTAGGATATTGAAATAGAGTGGTTGACTGTTGAGTTTGTATGTATAAATGTGAATCTGAAATCTGAGGACTGAGACACTCACACACTCATACAAACACACGAAATCTGATTACAACTACACACACACATGCATATGCCTAAACTAAGAACCACTAATTTCTGAATTCACTCATTCACCTTTGGCACACACTATTGTATCACCTATACATGTCCCACACTCACACTCTAGTCTAGGTTGCACACACACACAAGTTAGTTGTAAACACACTCACATGTCCATCTCCATATGTACTATAAAGGTTAATGGCCTATATGTATATATAAATATATCTATATGGCATATAGCCTATGAGTGTATACCTCTATATGATGATAATACTTATATACCATGCCTAGTATAGCCTTGTATATCATCCTATGGCCTATGGCACATATATACATTATATTTGTGTGTGATACTTGGCATGGTTGTACTAGTGTGGTCCTATTGGCTTGTGCTTGTACTTGATTGCTAGATTAGGCTTGGTTAGGCCTAGTAAGACTTGATGGACTAGGATCGACCTAGTTTGATTAGAGTGTTGACCATGGTTGACCTAGGTTTGACTTAGAGTTGACTTTGACCTAGATTTGACTTAGAATCATGTAGTTTGCATTGTATCATTCATTTACCTTATCTTAAACACATTATAACCTGTATTCCTCTGTTTAGGACATTGTGACTCTGTTGCAGACATCTGATATTACACTACTCTTTTTAGTAGCAGACGAGTACATTCTTTGATAGTTCTCTCATTTACTTGTCAATTACTGTACTTCAGTTCTAGTTAGCTGTATGTAATTCTCTATTACAACACGTATGGATATTCTGGATTCATGTATGCGACACACATACCATATTGTCTGGCCTCTATTACTGGTATCATCATGTCTGGCTTCTATTACTGGAATCACCCTGGAATCACTTGCTGGTATCACCATGTTGGCTAGACTCATCTCGATTCTCGTATCGTATTCTGTATTCATTTGTACTTGCTGGAAGGAGAAATACTTGAGTAAGACATGTAGACATACCCTAAATCTGGAATCTTCCAACTGGAATCTACTGGAATCTATTGGAATGATAGCCATCTCACACCCGGCTAGGTGTGTGATGTGCCGTATTACCTACAGCCGTTTACATGTCGATCTCGGTATTTTAAAACATACTGTTAGTATAGACTGGACTCACCCTGGAATCATTGATCACTATAACTGAAATCGTCTCGTACTGGATTCATCTTGTATTAGATTTATCTTGTACTGGACTTACATTGGAGTTACACTTGTCTACATTTACTGTCTAGACTTATATCATGTTACCCTGGTTCAGCTAGCTTCTACTTTACAGTCTTTATTGCCATGATTCTTCTCTTGTTTTAGTTACTTACTTTCCTTGTACCTTATCTGTCTTTCTATACCATCACCTGAATATAAACTGCCATGTTCATCAATACAACTGTCTATAACTGTTTTATAGTTCTCTGTCATTTACTTGGGTTTTCTAGATGAGATTGTACTCGTTCTGTCTTGACTGGACCTGTTGAAAATATTACAGATACTTGTGCTGAGGATACATGCCCTACATATTATGGACCCGGAGACGGATGGCTACCTTTGGCCCCGACACTCAGGAGTGATCGGGATTTAGTTTAGTAGACTAGCATATGTTTTTCATGTTGAACTTGATGTAGTAGATTTGAGACTTGTGTAGTATTTGAGATTGTTGAGAGTTGTTATTATTTTAGTAGTTGTCTTTCTATTTCTTAGTTATTTCTTCTGTGTTATCTTATCGTGCTTAGACAGTGATTGAGTTACAATATCTTATACTTGTTCTCCATTCGGAGTTGATCATGATGAGTACATTATATTCTGTATAAGTTGATGGTTAGTTAGAGACTTAAAACACATTCATCTACCGCCGACACTGCGGCGTAGGCTGGGCGCTGTTACGTACTCGTACCCTCACAGTGGGTGCGGGTCGTGACATCCTAGGACTAGTAAAACTTCACAAAATATAACATAAAATATTCAGTATTAATTCTTAAATAAATCTCTATAATTCTGGAAATATATATTATATATTATTATTGCATAAAAATCATTTAGAAATTAATTCATGATCAAACTAATATTCCCATTGATAAATCAACGATATTAGGAATTGTTTAACCATAAATAATTAACTTTAACATTCTGAAGTAAATGGTAAACAATCATTTAAATTATCAAATATCCATGATCATGAGTCAAGGATCGATAATATGGTGCATTGGACACAAAATTATTTGGGACTCAAAAGATAGTAAAGTCGATAGTTTATTTTGCGGTAAAATTTTGTCCTTCAAAGATCGAATGATTCAAGCATTAAAACAACAAAATTATGAAAAACTCATTGAACGGGAATTGTAGGTAATCAAAATACGATCGTTTTCATATATGATATCAATAGTAAAAGTAAATTTATATGGTTCAAACATGTCCCGCAATGAACAATTTTGATTCTGGACACACTTTAGTAAAACGTGTGTCCTGACCAATTGTCACGATCCGCTACCCAAATTGTTGGGTCGGGCCGAGCCATGTCCAGCCTCCGCTTGGTTAAAGTGCAGTAAGTTGTTCTAAGTATAGACAATAAAGGATCTAAGCTGCTAACAGTTCTAATATAATATTTAATAGGTTCTTCACAACACAGCATCTATAAACGAAAGTAAAATAAGTACAGACTTAATAATACACTTCCAAAGTATCAAAATGGAGACAAAGTCCAGTGACTACAAGATATAGTCTAAATAGTTCAATAACTAAGCCAAAAAAAATAACGAGACTACCAAGCGAGGTTCCCTGCAGGGACTTCCTCGGGAGCAAAAGCCGGATCCTCTGTAGTGGGTCCATAGAAAAGATCACAGAGCAAATCTTCCTCCGAAAGTATGCCTACAACGTTATCCTGTCAGGACGGGAGCAAGTACTGATTCTATAAACTAAACATACTGAGCATGGAATAAAAGAGATGTAGTAAATAAGAATCATGTCATATCTCATGTCGTATCACAATCATGTCATATCACAATCTATCTCATGTCGTATCACAATTATGTCATATCACAAATATATCATGTCAGGAATACATTTGTCATGGCGACATATGTATATCTAGAGTTTAAAACTGGAGCAGGTACGTGATCGTCAATAGGTGTACAATGTGCAGGGGCACATAATAAATATACTTTCGTACAAGTGTAAAGGCGATAGATGTACATACGCACAAATATAGCTTTGAGAATTGCCTACGACGTAGTAACATGTAAAATAAAACTTTGCCCGGTACAATAGCGGGGGCATTGTTTGCCATTAAAATCTTTTGATGTAATTTCAATACAAACAGAACAGTGTTACAATGTAGGACTTAGACGTAGTCCTAGGAGAACACTTTTGTTTATCTGGGTTCCTTGTGCCGAAGGAGCGAGTGGTAATACGTTGACTCCGTGGACGATCTGACGATGGTTATCGGTTCTCTGAAGGTCTGAGTTGCGCTGGGTGCTGGAGCTCACGGAGAAGAAGAAGACGTTGAGTGTCTGTATCTGCCTCTGTGTGTGTGTGTGTTCATAGGTTCGTCCTCTTTTGTCAGAAGAAAATGATCCCTCTATTTATAGTCTACAGGCTGGCTGCTCATGCGCCATATGTAGGATACACCGGTTTGTGGGGATGCCACGTGGTGATTGCTGATGGAGGCACATGGACGATGCGCTCTGATTGAGGAGTTGAACCCTTCATGTTGCCTTTGTGAGCTCTGCCGAGCTGATACGTAGCAATGGAGAGGATCTTCAGTTGCTGAGATCTTAGATAATTAACACCCTTTCATCGGCTGAACTGAGTCAAGAGACACGTGGTACGTATCCGTTGCTCAAAGATCTCGGATTTGGTGGAGCGTAATCTGATAGGATACGCCTGGGATTGGGCGCATGAGGAGACTTTGGCTTGTAACCTTTAGGAGTCACGAACCAGTCTGGGCGCACAGCTTTTGAGGCACATATGAGGCCTCAGTAGTGACTTTGACTTCTTTCTTTAGGGATCAGAGAAAAGTCTGAGGCACATGGCTTTTAAGGCGCATACGAGGATTTGGGCGCATGGCTACGGAGGCGCATGCAAAATCGTTGGGCGGCCACGTGGCTTGTAACTGCCGGAGGGAAGTAATGATGACGTTGACGTCAGTGACGCTTCGTCTTCTAAAAAGCTGTCACATGTTCAGTCTTCGGGGGACGTGTTGCTGTCGTGTCAGACTTCAGCATTTAATGTTCTTTGACGGGCGATGGGCTGTTGAGTGGAAGCATCGATCTGCGTTCCACTAGGTGCATGGGGACGCATAGGCGCATCCTTACAAGGCACTTGGTGCTGATGGGCACATCTTTATGATGCGCGGTCTGACCGGCGCATCCATTTGTAGGACACGTCTTTATTGGTCTGACTGTTACGTTCTTCAAGTGCTTTAAATAGCCATTTTGACTTGGCTGAATTCGAAGCGTCAGGTTTATCGCCATTAATGCAAATTTATTGCATGGGATTCGGAGAGCCCGCCACTTGGCGTATGGGTTTGATTTGCCCGGCCTATAAAGTGGCAAAGAGAGAGTTTTGCTTCTCGTTCTCTTATGTCCTCCCGAAATAAACTTGTTTGTTCGAGCACATCCTGTTGACTAGATGTTTCCGAGGGTGAAGATGCGACGCATTGTCTTCATTGACGCACTTGAAGGTGACTGTTACATCCAAAAGTCGGAGTCGAGGGCTTCTGAGGCAGGAAGAAGGTGCATGTTGCATCCAAAGATCGGGATGCTCGAGCCTCGTCTCCGTTATGCTGGAAGAGCCGCAGATCAGAATTGTGGTGCTCCGATCATCTTCCTTGGGCTTTGGAGGCTCTTTCTTCTGTCAGAGTGGGTGTTGCCCATTCTGGTTGTGTTGAAAGCCTCCTTTTGCCGTAGGTCGATTGCAGTGCTCTCCTCTTCCTTTGGAGAGCTCTTTCTACAGCTAGGGGGTTGATTGCCAACCCTCGTTCTGCTCAATAAATGCTTATTAGTTGAAGCATTTGATCGGGTCGAGGTAAGACACATATGCTGAGACTTCATGATGCACATAACTGAGGCTCTTGAAGAGATGCGCCTGACTGAGACACCGAAGAGATACGCCTGACTGAGACGCTGAAGGGCGGCACATAACTGAGCTGCTGAAGGGATGCACCTGGCTGAGACGCTGAATGATGCGCCAAATTGAGACGCCGAAGAGATACGCCTGTTTGAGAGCACATGGCGAGATGCGCCCATTTGAGAGCGCATGGTAGTTGCTGCGCCTGGCTGTAGACTTAGGGTCTTTACTTTTTGTAGAAGTTCTCCTTTGTATAGCCTTTTTTAGACATGTATAGACTTTTATATGAAATAAAAATCTTCTTTTAATGTCTAAGCTTTTGCTGTCTACTGTGCCAAGTACTTCATCTGAGCTTCCTGGCGCATGTAGTGTTTGGCGCATAGCATTTCTGGTTCTAAAATTCTATGCTTCTACAAGACCCCCTTCAAAGTTTCCAAAATGTTTTGTCAAGTTTTGGAATACTTTGAATAAGAAGCATGATGGTGTCTTCAACGGGAAGCATGACTGTTCGGGCGCATGAGTACTCCGTGCATCAGTGATGGGGCGCATGCTTCCCTCAGTTAATACAAATGATAATGCTTCGATAAGCAAAAAAGGATTAATGATGATCTTTTGGATTTATTTGCAGTTATCTCCTCACAGAACCCGAGGCGACGGCTGATGTCATTTCTTATCGGTTTCTGCGTATGTCTAAGCCTATAAATAGGCGTCTGATAGAGAGAGAGGGTTCTTCTCCACTTTGCTTTCTTCTTCTCTAGAGTTCTTCTTTCGAAAAACCCTAAACTTCTTCTTTCACGAGATGGCCCCCAAGACTCCTCGCGGTGGTGCTGGCAAGGGAAGGAGCCTGCGAAGTTCGTCGAGGAGGATGTTCCAGTCACCATCGTGACTCCGGCCGACGTTCGGCCTGTGGTGACGGGTGGGTGTGATCCCTAAACTTTTTAGACGAGTTTGGAGCACATGGATTGTTGTGCCATAACTCTTTATCGCCGACGCACATGGGTCTAGGCCCTGATTATGTGCCAAGGTTTCACTGCTGACGCGCATGGGTTTAACCCTGATAATGCGTCGAAGCCTTCCTGCTGACGTGCATGGGTTTAAGCCCTGATGATGCGCCGAAGCCTGACGCACATGGGTTTAAGCCCTGATGATGCGCCGAAGCTTGACACACTCAATATTTTGTCTTCTTCAGGCTTCTATGTTGCCTGACTCTTATTTTTGCTATGTCAGTGTCGATGACTATCCCTTTGTTGAACGAAGTCCTTCTGGATGCTTCTCTTTACAAAATGGGAGTTGATTTCGACGAAGAGGTTATTAACCCCGCAAAGGCTGCTATCCTACTGAATCAGCCTTCCGAGAGACTGCTGTAAATCCGGGATCAGTCACCTGTTTACCTCTAAGTATGATGGAGAGCGGTAAACTGAAATCTGCCGAGTCCGAGGATGTGACCTTCTTGAAACATGCCTTTCTATTTGGTGATCGCTTGACTTCCACCGAGGCAAAGGTTCTGAAGATCAAGGAAGACTGGTTCTTCTCTGTGAAGGGCATGGTCCTGTACATACGGCAACTTGAACGCCAATTGCCGCTGACGGCCTTCTACCGTTTAGCTTCCAAGAGAAGGATGTCATGGGAACTTACTCCTTCTCAAGGAGGGGTGGTGGGGGGTACCCTTTCGATTGATGTTACCTCAAATCAAAGGGATACCTTAGTCGCCTCGCGAGCCGGGCCCTCGTTCAGTTGTCGAACTTTGCGCCCTGGGAGCCTTTATAGTGAGGTCCCTAATGACACCTTTGTCTTTGGTGCTTCGACCTTTGCAAATCGGATGTTAACGTCAAAGGTTATGTATCCGAAAGGTGGCTTTAGGGTTGAAGGTTGGTGTCACCACGTGCCGAAATAGGACGAGTTGGCCCTTTGGGTGTTGTCGAAGTTCAAGACTGAGCTTAAAGAGATTGAGCTGACGGCCGCTATCCGTGCTACACAGGCCGACGTGGATCTCAACAAGCATATGTTTCTTGCACTCTTGGAAATGTTCAATACCCAGACTGGCACTTTCTTTACTCCAGTGAGGGAGTTGGGATTGGCTCTCCATGAGATGTACGAGGTGTCCAAGCTTCTCTGGGGCTCGGAACCGTACGAGGAATATTTTTCGACAAATGAAGAGATCCTGGTTCTGGAAAAAAAGGACCCAGAGATGATGGCCGTCTTCAAATAGGTGGCGAGCCATCATTATCTGTTACAACGGAAGGACAGATGCAAGTCACAGCCTCATGTGACTACTTGGAGGGATTATGTCTTCAAGCAGGACCTGGCGGACTCTACGAAGGTTCGGTTTACGACTCCACAGGGACTGAAGCCCGCGGAAGTAACCTCTGAAATGAACTGACTAGGCGAGAAGGCTCCTCGTTCCAATGAGAGTTGCAAGGATGTATACAGCTGTTTCTGGCATTGCGTGCATCGGATGTCATCTAAGGCAGTGTTGACTTCGTACTTGATGATATGGCTCCGGGACTGTGTGTTCTCAGGTGGGTCAGGCTCTGTGGAGAGGGTGACCCGAAATCTCATTTTGCCATCAGTGAAACTGGCTTTCGGTCATCCTTTGGCTCTCCTTCCTGCGATCGGTGTAACCTGCTGTCACGACCTGCACCCGCTTTTTGGATACGAGACGTATCCAAGCCAGCCTACGCCACAGAGTCGGCGGTAGAACGCTGTCAAGCCCGCAAGAAATAAATGCTAAAAATCACAAAATATAATATTCGCTGCTCATTCACATTTCTAAGTTTATTACAACAGTTACAACATTCATATTTAAAGGAAATACAAGATTTTATAATTAATGAAAATGACAACTAGTTCCACTATCTAGGTCGGCCTCAGCATGCCCATGTCTTCTCAGTGCTAAGAGTGATCGTGGCTAAACCTGAAAAATATTGGTTTCCAGTCAGGAATGGAACAAGTACACAAACCGACGGCAATGCAAAACATAATAGAATTAACAAGACATGAAAATAGCATATGAGAGATGAAAAGTAGAGAGATACTAATGACATGGCACGGTGGGAAAAGTAAAAGGAAAAATAAAACATCTACCTAGGTGGTGTGAAATATCCATTTCGACATGTGAACGGCTAGGGGGTAAATAAGGCATACTGCACGTGTCGTGTGCAGCTGCTAGCATTCACGAAAGACACGGGGATTGTTTTGGATAGTCCACATGTCTACTAAGATATTTCCCCTCCCGACTACTCCGTGACGAGCGTGTCAACAAGCAGTAAGATATATGTATAGACATGAAATGAGAAAACTACTATGACGAAAGCAATCAGAAAGTGCACTTGCCTGAGGTCCTTAGCCGGAGAAACCAATAATACTATACCACTCAATGAGCCACAATCAGTCAACACATGCAGAAGTCTCCAGATGCTGAAATAAATAGTATCAACATTCTCAGAATAGTCAAATTAGCTAGGATTGCCTGTCCTTAAGTCCAATTCTGGACACAGGGGCAAAACGGTAATTTCGAGCAAAAACGATGTCCGCCGTTGGATCCGCTTTGCACCAAAAAGCGTGCCAGAGTCAACGGTCTCTATAGTCGTCAAACTACATGTCTACGGATCCGGTTTTCCGATACGAACCCAACCGTATGTCCAGAGTTGGATTCCGGCGGGCCGTGCACAAAATTGCCCGTTGAGTGGGACCGTGGTGCCCGCAAAACGACGTACAATTCAACTGTCTCGAAATTGGACCAAACTTGGCATACAGGACCAGAAAAATGATACAGTCCTACTGGTGCAAGTTTTGTCTTGGTTTGACGAGCGTACACAAAGTTATGACTGAATTTGCATTGCACGGATACGGGGCGATTCCGACGGATACGCATCAAATTCGTCGCGCACACGCGACCAATTTGAATTCCGTCCAAGCCCACACGACCACGAAGTCGTTACGCACCTTTCGATGCTTTCTGTTCGTGACCACTTCGCCCGGAATGGTGGGACGCACGTCGTATGGAAGGATTTTCAATATTTTGAAAACATATTTTGATAATTTTTTCTAAACTTCTACAACTGATTTCTCTGTACATATTTAATGAACTTCGAATCTACAAAATGATTTCTGAGCTCCTATATGTGATCTAAAAGATTGTTCAAATGGATTTCCGAATAGGTCCACGGATTGGCAGGAATTTTCCTTCCAAGTTGGGGGTTTGGTCTGCTACATGTCCTATTTTTGGACAGGTTTTCGCCAATCTTCGGACTCATTTTACGAGGCACATAACGCAAAATAAACCAAAATATTTGAAGGGTGTCGGAGTTGGTTATATCGAAATTGTACCAGAGTTGATGGATCGCAAAACGATCGAGCGATCGTCGAGAGATCACATCGCGAACTCAGCGTCTTCACCCGCTACTGCTGTTGCTGTTCGCTGTGCGGCCTGGTTGCGCACGCGTGGCCACGCTACCGGCGGCCGACGGCGGCCCAGGGTGGCGTACGCGCGCGGGGAGTGCGCCCACGTGCTAAGGTCGGCGGGTGTCGGCGTTGATTGCTAGGGTTGGGTTTCGATAGGTTCTTTCTCGATTACTTTCTGTTATATATATACAGGGAACACGGCTCGGGTTCAAACTGTGACTTTGGAAAGGCTTGGGGAAGGGCTCGGCCTGTGGGGACTCAAGACTAGGATGGGTGCTCGGGCTAGGATGGGTGCTGCTCGGGTTCACACAGTATTGGGGTGCCCAGCTCGGGCTTTCTTTGGCCGGTTGGCTTTATTGGAAGAAAGCCGCATGTGAGGGAGGGGGTCTGTTACTGCTGGGCCAGGGGAAGCTCGGCTTTAGTTTTATTCCTTAGCAATTAATATGTATAAGTATACTCCAACACATCTACATATATATATACACATATACATGTATACATAGTTCTATACACATATACGTATATATCTATATATATAAATATACAATTGTATATATACTTGTATCAATCAATATATACACATATATATAATTATATTTATACATATACATATAACCAATTAATATTTATATAATTATTTACACAAATATATATATAACCCTGTATTCCTCTTCATATTATATTAACATACATATTCATATATTTATATTTAACACTCCCACGCACGTATATAATATATTTATACATACATACACGCACATATATTTAATATATATTTATATATTCATACACACGTATATTTATATACACTTGTATATATACATGTACATATATATATAATATATATACGCATAAATTTTAAATCACATTATAAAAATTATAACAATTAAATATAATTAATTATTTAAAAAATCAAAAAATCACTATTTAATTAAAATATGTAAAAATAGAATATTTCTAAATTTTTGGGAAGGGGAGCTACAAATCTACCCACCTTAAAAATAATTTCGTCCTCGAAATTCTAACTTATAAACATGCCTAAAATTCAAAAATAAAAGTAAAAGAATAAATCCATTATTACCACAATCTTCTCAAATTTAATTTCTCAAAATAGTTTATATCCTCCTCCTAGCCATTTGTAACTACATAAACTCTAGGACTTCTTCCCACCTTTGGTCACACTTCTCCTCAAACTAAAATTTTATAATCTTCTAACTAGTTGCTAACAATTCTACCCACAAATTTCTAGGCATATGGCATCTAAAATCCTCTCCTATTTATCACGCAACCCAAAATTTAACAGGCAACAGATTTACACAAGTAGCTAAGAAATATTGATAAATTCTAATATAAATGACCATTCATCACTCTAAAATGGTAAGGAAGGAAGATAAGGAAAATAACCGAGAGCAAATATGAAGTTTCAGAGCGGTAGAGGGTTTCCAACGATATAGCTAAAAAGGGTGTTACGAACCACTTGACTTATTTGCAAGATTGGACTACTCTAGCCTAGTCACTTGCTAAATCGAAGAACACTTCATTTCCTAGAGAGGTTTGAAATCCGTGCAATACAGAAGTTCCGTTCCCGAAATTCTAAATAGGTTCCATAATAGAACAGAATTTGAGAAGTCAAGATCGTGATCTTTTTCGTGGTTATTTAAACACACGAGCAAGGAACATAAATGCAATACAAGATCGTATCTTGACTTCCAGGCAGATGGGATAAAGGTTACGAATGGATTCACATTCTAAGGGGTGGAGATTACATAATAGGTACAAGGGCCGATTTCTAATAGTTCAGTTCTATAGTCCAAAGTGCGCCTTCGGTGACTCCTGTGTTTAAGTAGCACATGAGGCCTCAATTGGGTGACACACTAGTGGCATGGGCGTAGTAGGCTTCGAGTAGATCACAACCAAATATTGGGTCGAATGTATTGAGCCAAGGTTGAGGTTCCAGGGAAAGTCGGGAAGTATACCGGTATTACGGTAAGGGTCATAACTAATCCTTTTATACCTGAAAGTCGTACCATAAATAGAGTACAAAGGGACGGGTTTGAGTAGGACATGGTATACCTAGATGAAGATGGACTTCTCTAGATCTTGCATATGAAATTTGTTGGTAGGTAACAGCTGGTCTCGTACTCCGAATATTAATGACACGGTCGGGGACACAAAATGATCTCAATGGAAAGTGGGAGTCCATGGGGCACTAAATATTCATTCTAATGGAAATTATTCGAATCAATCAGTAATCCTTGTATATCAAAATTTTAGAAAGCTTGCGGTCTACCCACCTTAGAAGCTAGGTTATGGTTTTAGGAATAGTCAGGTTAGAAGAATCTCAAAGTCCGGATATTGTACCTCGACTATTGTTAATAAGGAATAAGGCACGACGGGATACGGTATATAAGTCAAGTCAAGGATCGTTCCTTAAATAATGGAAAACGAGTGTATATAATGACACATGGTCAATAAAAGGAGAATGATCTACTCGTCTATGGTATACAAGAGTTATCGATGGGGTAACCAACTCTAAGGCACATCACATAAAATATCTCTAACAACCGAGTCGCAAATTTCTATTTGTGTCAAACCTGCCAGACTATTGTCACAAGGGTTCTAGTTAAAGCAAACTTCAATAAATAATTAGAGGCTCACTACATATGGTCGTTTGAGGATAGGTGGTCTCCTAGGTTGGCATTTGGTCAAGGGGTAAGATCCTAATCATTCTCGGACTCTAATGACTAAAAAGATCTAGATAGTAGGTTTAGGGTCGCAGAGAGGACGAGTAACTTAAGGCAAGGTTCTAGTCACCTGGTTGGCCGATGGTAGTTACCCTTGCGTAGACAGCTATCAAAGCCATGGGGAGTACTCTTTATCTATCTATTAATTACGAGCTTTCGTCTTTCTAATTGGTGAAAGACAAAACAATAAAGAGTCCAAGAGAGATGTCACTGAACACAATTTCGTGATTCAAAGGCGAATGTATAATTTAAGAGAAATTGTCAAAGCAGTCGTGGATGAGATCCTAGAGACATCTACATCTTAATCCACGTAGGGAATAGATGAAAAGCGAACCAAATGCATCATGGTTGATCAGACCGTAATACAATGATTCTGATTAGACAATATGTTAGCGGGCGTCCCCAATAAACATATGTCTCGAATCAAGCTCAATAAAAGAGTAAGCTTATAAAAACTAGGCTGTAATAGCAGCGTTGGTCAAGATAGTCAAAATATAAGTTTGCAAGATTTTTAGAAGGAGGAAATAAGTAGCTCGAGTTTAGTGAGAATCAAAATCTAACTCGAGATTTATACACAAATAACAGAATCAGAAATTATAAACTAACTCCTTACAGCAAAAGAGAATTTAAAATAGACAATTCTAACTTATGATACAAGATTATATCTAACAAAGCAAAAGAAATTAAACAGTTTAGCAAAATTAACGCCTTAATTCTAGGCAAGCCTAACATACCAAGCGAATAATATATCCACATTGGATCACATTGTCATATCAAAAGTATAGTGTACCTATAGTGATCTAGCAAGCTATCTAAATTCAACATTATGTATCTAAATTGCATGGCCTATCGGAAAACCTTAACTACCCAACTAGTCAAATTAATAAGGGACCCTTATCCTAGTTATTCTCCTAAATCATTTTAATCCTAATTGTGAATGAGCATTTCCTGGGCACAGGCTCGCAGCAGTACGACTAATATGGTACTACCGCGAGTTTGCATAATTTGCGAAGACTGACCTGCATGGGCCACCACAAAACTTGTCACGACCCGCACCCGCTTTTCGGATACGAGACGTGTCCAAGCCAGCCTACGCCCAGAGTCGGCGGTAGAACGCTGTCAAGCCCGCAAGAAATAAATGCTAAAAATTATAAAATATAATATTCGCTGCTCATTCACATTTCTAAGTTTATTACAATAGTTACAACATTCATATTTAAAGGAAATAGAAGATTTTACAATTAATAAAAATGACAACTAGTTCCACTATCTAGGTCGGCCTCAGCATACCCATGTCTTCCCAGTGCTAAGAGTGATCGTGGCTAAACCTGAAAAATGTTGGTTTCCAGTCAGGAATGGAACAAGTACACAAACCGACGGCAATGCAAAACATAATAGAATTAACAAGACATGAAATAGCATATGAGAGATAAAAAGTAGAGAGATACTGATGACATGGCACGGTGGGAAAAGTAAAAGAAAAAATAAAACATCTACCTAGGTGGTGTGAAATATCCATTTTGACATGTGAACGGCTAGGGGGTAAATAAAGCATACTGCACGTGTCGTGTGCAGCTGCTAGCATTCACGAAAGACACGGGGTTAGTTCTGGGTAGTCCACATGTCTACTAAGATATTTCCCTTCCCGACTACTCCGTGTGACGAGCGTATCAACAAGCAGCAAAATATATGTATAGACATGAAATGAGAAAACTACTATGAATCAAAAGCAATCAGAAAGTGCACTTGCCTGAGGTCCTTAGCCGGAGAAACCAATAATATTATACCACTCAATGAGCCACAATCAGTCAACACATGCAGAAGTCTCCAGATGCTGAAATAAATAGTACCAACATTCTCAGAATAGTCAATTAGCTAGGATTGCCTGTCCTTAAGTCCAATTCTGGACACAGGGGTAAAACGGTAATTTTGAACAAAAATGATGTCCGCCGTTGGATCCGCTTTGCACCGAAAAGTGTGCCAGAGTCAACGGTCTCTAAAGTCGTCAAACTATATGTCTACGGATCCGGTTTTTCGATACGAACCCAACCGTATATCCAGAGTTGGATTCCGGCGGGCCGTGCACAAAATTGCCCGTTGAGTAGGACCGTAGGGCCCGCAAAACGACGTATGATTCAACTGTCTCGAAATTGGACCAAACTTGGCATACAGGACCAGAAAAATGATACAGTCCTGCTGGCGTAAGTTTCGTCTCGGTCTGACGAGCGTACACAAAGTTATGACTGAATTTGCATTGCACGGATACGGGGCGATTCTGACGGATACGCATCAAATTCGTCGCGCACACGCGACCAATTTGAATTCCGTCAAAGCCCATATGACCACGAAGCCGTTACGCACCTTTCAATGCTTTCGGTTCGTGACCACGTCGCCCGAAATGGTGGGACACACGTCGTGTGGAAGGATTTTCAATATTTTGAAAACAGATTTTGATAACTTTTTCTAAACTTCTACCACTGATTTCTCTGTGCATATTTAATGAACTTCGAATCTACAAAATGATTTCTGAGCTCCTATTTGTGATCTAAAAGATTGTTGAAATAGATTTTCGAATAGGTCCACGGATTGGCAGGAATTTTCCTTCCAAGTTGGGGGTTTGGTCTGCTACATGTCCAATTTTTGGACAGGTTTTCGTCAATCTTCGGACTCATTTTACGAGGCACATAACGCAAAATAAACCAAAATATTGAAGGGTGTCGAAGTTGGTTATATCAAGATCGTATCAGAGTTGATGGATCGCAAAATGATCGAACGATCGTCGAGAGATCACATCGCGAACTTAGCGTCTTCACCCGCTACTGCTGTTGATGTTCGCTGTGCTGCCTGGTTGCGCGCGCGTGGCCACGCTGCCGGCGGCCGGCGGCAGCCCAGGGCGGCGTGCACGCGCGCGGGGGTACGCCCACATGCTAAGGTCGGCGGGTGTCAGCGTTGATTGCTAGGGTTGGGTTTCGATAGGTTCTTTCTCGATTACTTTCTGTTATATATATACAGGGAACACGGCTCGGGTTCAAACTGTGACTTTGGAAAGGCTTGGGGAAGGGCTCGGCCTGTGGGGACTCAGGACTGGGATGGGTGCTCGGGCTAGGATGGATGCTGCTCTCGGGTTCACACAGTATTGGGGTGCCCAGCTCGGGCTTTCTTTGGCCGGTTGGCTTTATTGGAAGAAAGCCGCATGTGAGGGAGGGGGTCTGTTACTGCTGGGCCAGGGGAAGCTCGGCTTTAGTTTTATTCCTTAGCAATTAATATGTATAAGTATACTCCAACACATCTACATATATATGTACACACATACATGTATAAATAGTTCTATACACATATACGTATATATCTATATATAATATACAATTATATATACATGTGTATCATATCTATATACACATATATATAATTATATTTATACATATACATATAACCAATTAATATTTATATAATTATTTCCATAAAATATATATATATCCCTGTATTCCTCTTCATATTATATTAACATACATATTCATATATTTATATTTACACGCTCCCACGCATGTATATTATATATTTATACATACTACATGCACATATATTTAATATATTTATATTCATACACACGTATATTTATATACACTTGTATATATACATGCACATATATAATACAATATATATACGCATAAATTTTAAATCATATTATAAAAATTTAATATAACAATTAAGTATAATTAATTATTTATAAATCAAAAAATCACTATTTAATTAAAATATGTAAAAATAGAATATTTCTAAATTTTCGGGAAGGGGACCTACACCTGCTGCGGGGTTTGAGGGATTTCGCGGATCACGTTGGAGGTGACGCCTTTATCCGTCGCTTCTACAAGAGGAAGTGGCTGCACACCGGCGTCCCCGTCTGTAGGAGAGTCTTGTCTTATCTTCAGGGGTGGGAGATTGTCAAGGTCAGTCCCATTTTTAAAGATTTTGAGGCTGACCAAGATTTGGAAGACTCTGGTGAGGATGCGATCACTCTGCCGAAATGGGGATTTCGTTGGTTACAGAGTATTCGGCCTTCCCACTTGGTCTATCGAAACCAGAATAAGTGTTATCTGGAGCCATATCTGCCGAGTCGGTTTGTTCGCTAGTTTGGTTACACCCATCTAATGTTACGGAACCCCAGTAACAGTCTGGGGTTTGCTGGAAGTTTGCTTGATGGAGCCCGGGGTTGGCAATATTACAATATCGGGTGCACTGGGGTTCGTTTTAATACACCAGTTTACAACCCTCGGCCACAGATCCTGTATTCGGCCGTTAAGCTGTATTGTTCCATGAATACTGTGCCTCCTGATTACGATAGGTTGACCAGTTTCATCGTTGGAACTCAGCTAGAGGGTACGAAGAACATATTGGCGACGGCCCGGTCATATCGTCCACCAGAGTTGGCGGGATATCGGGCTGCTTCTGCAGCATCAACGGGAGGCACTCGGGAAGATCTTCCAGCTGGAAAGAGGCTGGCTGATGCGAAAGCCGGTTCATCTGCACCAAAAAGGCCGAAAAAACGACGACTCCAAAGGCTACGGGAGTGACGCCTGTAACGCCAATGGAATCAGTTCCTGCTGAGGTAAAGACGTTCTCCATAATCTGGCCCCTTCTGTCGTTTTTGTGACATATGCTTCCCTTTTGTAGGAACCGTTGAAGAAGAAGACCCGGGTTTCGAAATCGGGCGTCAGTAAACCGAAGGAGGTGGAAAGCTCTTCTGATGAGCGCATTCCTCAAATTGTAATGTCTCCCGTGGAAGAGAATCCTGACAACGTCGTTCCTGCGGAGATTTTAGTATCTCCAGATTATGTTGGAAGGGAAGCTGAGGTTGAAGCAGTTCCCGGGAGGGTGCAAGCTACCGTGGGGGCCTTTAACATTGAGGACCCAGCAGATAAGGGGCTTCCGGATGAGGAAGTGGAGTAGAGTTCGTCGTCTTCGGATGACGTTCCTCCAGAGATGAGTGAGTCTGTTGCAGGAGCAACAGACATGATTAAAGCAGAGGAGAGGACTAATTCCCTCATTGTCATGATTAGGGGAGGTCGGCTGTATCGTTGCCGAGACCTACCCCAAACTCAGCAGCGGGGGCTGAGGTGGCTGCCGACCAGGAGGCAGCGACAGATTCTATCCCCGCTGAGGGATCCGATAAGGAAGGTGAGACTCGTCCGCCGAGTCTGACTCCAGGGGAGCCGAGTCAGGAAATAAGTGCTGATCTCGCTGCTTTGCCCGAGGGAGAAGGTCCCGTGCGGCCTGCTGACAGTGCGATGGAGATGGAGGAGATAGCTTCTGACATTGGTGGTCCCTCCGAGCTTGAGAAGGGTAAGGGTTTGCTGAACCCCCCGTTGCTCCTTCCACTTGGGGTATGATATCGACGCCTCTCTCGGCTCCTTCCGCTCTTTTGGCTCCTCGGGCCAGTAACGAAGTTCAAGCCCCAGTTGAGGGAGAGTCCGTTGATGCCGAGGTTTCAACCTTGCAGATTGAAGTCGGCAGATCTTCTTCTGGTCCGTCGTCTAGAACAGCTCTTCGAACTTCTGCTATGACACCGCAAGTGCTGGCGGATGCGGATGAGTACATAAAGTTCATCATTGAGGCAGTATACAAGATGCTGCAGATCGGGCGTATCGGTAGTGATGAATGCCAATGGAAGTTTTGCGACGGCAAAAACCATGGCACTCCCTCACATTGGTCTGATACGTTTCCACCAGGGCCATGATCATATGGCCGAGATTCTGGAGGCATCGGTGGCCAAGCTCGACCAGCTGCTTTCCGAGTTTCAGTGTATCCAGCGAAATGATCTCTCCGCTCTGATAGAAGCAGAAAAGGAGAAGTTGATCGCTGAAACTGAGTCATCTTATCAGGCCACCATGGCCGTCTGGGAGCGCGAGGTAGCCGACACTGAGGCTGCGGTGGAGAGGCTATCTCAATCCGCACAGAAGAAGGTGGAGTTACGGGCTGCGTTGGACGCTAGTATAGCGGAGGTTAATGTCAAGATTCGCCTCCTTGAAGACCAGCGGGCCCAACTCTTGTTAGATGCTGAGCGAGTCCAAGCTGAACATGTAGCATCTAAGGAGGAGGAAGCGGCTTTCACCCGCCAGGCTCTTTCCCTGGCCCAGCAGCGGCAACAGTTAGACGAGAAGCATGAGGATGACACTTCTCCTGAGGCCGTAGAAATTTGCGTCAAGAAGTCGAACGTCGAGTCCTGGCGACCGCAGAGACTCGAGCGGCAAACTTGAAGCGTCGGATTGAAGAGCTTTCGGCCAATCCCGAGGATGTTTAGGGATCGTAGTCTCTTTTTTTGTGTAATTTGCAACTCTTGCTGGGGATGTATTCTTTACTTTTAAATAAAGAATGAAGAGTTTTGTGGTGTGTTCATTTGTTTATCATAAACTTGATGATTTGTGTGGACCTATTATCTTTTGTGCACCTTAGTTTTTGGGTACAGATAACAAGTTTGGGAGAACCGACATGTTTGCTCAGAGGTAATATGGACGTGGCAAATATAGGGTTCAAATGATGGAGTCTTCCTACTCAGAGGTGTTATAGACGTGGTAGGAATGACTCTTGGAGGGATACGCGGAACTACTCAGAGGTGATATGGACATGGAAGTTTTGCGATCAATGCATGGCAACACAGGGATTTTTTGTACGGGATGTTTACTCAGAGGCAATGTGGACGTGTCACGACCCGCTCCCGAATAATCGGACACGAGTCGGACACGCCCAGCCTTCGTCGTTAGTCACGACGAAGTAAGCTGTACCAAGCTAGGGAAAACTAACCAGATAAACATGAAAGTATAGAATCACAGCATCTAAAAACGTATCCCAGAATGATCACCATAATCCACAATTCTATGTATATAAATGTACGAATCATCAAGAATGAAATGTACATGAATTCTAAAGACAATATCTAAAAGTAAAGCTAAGCAATCTAAACCTGAAGCCTCAAGCTAAGCCTCATCCTGCTCAGCTAAAACCTGGGCTCTGGCCCAGAGTAGAACAAATGTCTGCAAGCATACCTGCAACATATCCTATTCAGGAGCGGAGCAAAGTACAGTTCTAGGTAATGAAACATGAACATGATATGAACAGGGTACAGGAGTACAGGAAAATGAAATACAGGAATGAACATGAAAGTACAGGAAAGTAGTACAGGAAAATAAGTACAGGAACTATAGTGCATGAATGTAAAGTCAGGAACATGTAAAGTACAGGAATGAAACTATATCCTGAAGTACCAGACATGACAAGTGCACAATATCGAAATACATCTAGTCCATGTGACCGGCTGGGGTGAGTACAGGAGCATGCACAGGAGTACATGAATATGGTACGACTTAGGACCCGCGTGCACAGTGCGAGGCCTAAGCTAGGTACAGGAATATATAGTAACCGGGATTGGTCACATGGCTAGTGTATTTCCCCACCCGACACTAATAAGTACAAGAACAAGGGTACAGGAATACAGGAGTACAGGAGTACATGATATCGTGCCATGACGTGTCACAAGAAAGCGTACAAGAATGTAAATGCACAAAACCGTAGAAAAGTACTTGCCTGGCTCCGGAAAGTACTGGTAATCAGGAACTGGATGTCTTCCTGAATTTATAATTTGTACAAGATGGTTATGAACTAAACATAATCTCTAAATTGGTTTTGCAGTTCTATAAATTCTAATCTAATCTTCTTAGGAGATCATGGCCTTTAGTTTTTTAAAAGAAATCTTAGATTTAAATACTACTAAAATGGTAAATCAGCAAGTCTCGCAATGCTTAATTAAGTAAGAATATTAATAAGAACATAACCCTATACAATATACCAAATGTTTTTAACTAATCACTCTAAATGGTAATCTGGATTTGACTATGGACTGTCATTCCAGGAACCACATTGGTTCTGCCTCACTCTAGTTGGCAAGCCCAACTCCACAAAACAACCCAAGGCTAGCTTACTCATAATGAATTCATAACTTCTCAAACCCAGCAACTGATTTTAACAACTAGCAGTAGATACATAAAGAATGTAAAACTACAATATGGCCCTTACGTCATCCACCAACCATTGTCATCATATTACTCCAAGGATTAAATTCAAACCAACAGTAAAAATGACAATATTATGATTCAAATCTCCAACCCAGCTTCTTACTGCCAACAGAGATTGTCAAACAAAATACCACTCCACTCTCCCAACCCAAGCTACTACTGCCAACAGTCAAAATGACAATAACTATAAATTAATTCTAAATCCTAGCTCTGCCAACAGTAAAAAAAATAACAAACAAAAAATATAACTTCCACTCTCGGTCCCAGCTCATTATCAACAGGAACATAAACACATTCAAATCAACGGCTACTAAATTTGAATTTGAAAGCAGTAGCCACACCACAGCTTATACAACTAAATTTCGACAACTCTTCCCAGAGCCCGACACTACTTCCCCGGACGCGACCCCCCACATGGATATCAGCCAGCAGTCACGAACAAAGCCGGACAAATGAAGACTTGAGCATGAAAAACTCTCGAACACGAATACAGGTAGTATCGCAGACACAATACCAACGCTGCACTCGGCCATAACTGCCAGTACGACCCAACTAAACAATTAACAAAAATTTTGATACAAACACAGCAAGGAGAGAATTGATTAATACCTGAAGAGTAATCGAAGAAGAAACTCGATCCTAGGCACTCGAATACTGCTCCTCATGCCAAAAATTATACGAACCTGTTGTGGCATTTCAGCAAACAGATGATGCTCAGGAAAACAGAGTTATGATCTACACTTCTCCTTAAAAATTTAAACTCGAAAATTCGAGAAAAATATCCAGGACTGTGAGGATCAAATAGTCCGATCATCCATATCAAATCAGAGACTCAAAAATTCGAAGACAATCCTCACACCGGAACTTCAAAAGAATTTCAACAAAATTTAGAGATACAAATTCCTCACCTGAGTTAGGATTCAAAATTATACTGAGGCCCGATCCACAATTGCACCAACTGAGGATCCAACGTTCGATCTGTCCGATAAGAACGATCATGAATCTCACTAGAACGACCGATGCCTGGAATTTCCAAATCGGGATCAGTTCGATCGATCGGAGACAATTGGAGGATAGATTAGAGAACTCACCAATGGTTCTGGATCGAACACGATCAAGTAAACCACGGGATCGACAGGTTCCAGATGATCTCGACTGAGAAGAGGATCAAATTGATCAAAAAAACAATTCAACTTACTTTCGAAATGCCAAGGAGAAGCACGAATCGAAGTTAAACATACTTACCAAATCTTGCGTCGTCGACGATCGTCACCGACGTTGTCGAGTCTCCGTCGTCGTCGTCGTTCTCTGGAGAGAGAAATCTCTGTCGTAGCCGACGTTCTCCACTGAGCCGAGCCGAGACGTCGATCGTCACCACCGTCGTCGATCGCCAGACAGATCATCACCGTCGTCGTTCTCCGCCGAGAGAGAAGTAACAGGGCAGGAAGAGTATACTGAACAGAGGAAAAGAGAATGAGAACTTTCTGTTCTCATTCGCTTGATATAAAAGAATTGACTAAATGCACTTAGCCCCTCCCCCGCAACTTATAATTTCTCCCAAGTCCCCCCGCAATGAAATATTTACAATATACCCTCTGCTTTTTCATATTTACAGAAAATCTAGAATTCAGTTAGAAAAACTTGTGATTTGAGTGGGGACCACTCTAATTAGTTGTAACAACCTTTTGAAATTCAAAATCCTGCTCTAAAATTTCCCTCCAAAATAGATAACCAAAGTTTATAAATGAAACTAATTCATTGTTTAAACTAGTAATAACAATTATATAATTTTTAGAAATCAATTTTATTTATTTTAAAACCGGGAAGTGGAGTTACAAATCCCTTCCTTAAAAAATTTCGTCCTCGAAATTCAAAGGACCAAACCAAAACTCAAATTCACAACACAAAGATCCAAACACACAGTTATTTATTGAAATTAGAATCCCACAAACAGAGTACAATCAAATCAATCAAATAAAATGGGATAGCGCTCACGCATCTCGTCCTCGCGCTCCCATGTGGACTCTCCCGGAGAGTGGTGTCTCCTCATGACGCGAACGAGAGGAATAGTCTGGTTCCGCAAGTGCTTCTCCCTCCGGTCCAGGATCTCTACTGGCTGCTCCTCGTAAGTCAATCTCGGGCCCACCTCCAACTCGGAATAGTCCACCACATGGCTCGGGTCTGGAATGTAGCGTCGAAGCTGAGATACGTGGAAGACGTCATGCACTCCCTCCAAGTTAGCTGGAAGCACCAGTCGATACGCCACCTCGCCAATCCGGGTCGTCACGTCGAAAGGTCCGATGAATCTCGGACTGAACTTCCCGCCTCGCCTCTGCCAAAACGAATGGTGCCTCTGGTCGACGAGGTTCTTCAGGAACACTCTGCTTCTAGCTGCGAACTTCGGTGACCATCTGCTGTTGTCCGCCTAGTGCTTCTGTCGATCCATGACGCTCTGAGCCTTGAGTCCAAGTACACATAAGAAGTTTGGGATATCACGCTTTGACAAGGATCGAGGATCAAATAGTCACGAAGTGGAAGGAATTTCAATTACAACTTAGAGGAGCAACATCATGAAGATACAAATATTAAGTACGATCAAAAATCGATAGTTTAACACAGGTAGCTAGCACAAGATAGAACAATCATGGTCAGACAGACATGATTTAAGATCAAAATTTAGACAAGACACAAACGAAGTATGGAATCAAAATCTGGCAATGTATAATTTGAGGAAATCAATGATCTAACGATACAATACTAGAAGGTAAATAGCAAAGGTTGATTTGAGGAACGTACGAAATATTCAGGAGATACAGTATCAAATCAGGGTGAACATGCAAGGATTTGTGATTCTCGAAAACCAATAATCATATGAAAAGGAATTATAGTCCCGGAATATCCAAGAACAGGTTGGTATCTGAAATCACTTTGCTTAGAATCCCTACCCCGCCAGTATGTATCTGACTGCAGTGGACTTTCAGCTCCGTGACTCAAATAACAATATGTCTCCAAATACTCTATCAACCTTATCCATTTTCCAACAATCACTGACGAAACAACCCAAGAGGTCAAGATATGAAGAATATGACAAGTCTCGTCAATACTCGAAAACCTATGGGTGTCTGAAATCACTTCAACTTAGAGTTCCTGCCTCGTCAGTGCGCTACTGGCTGCAGTGAACCCTCAGTCTCCATAATATCCAGCTAATGGCTGCAGCGCGCAACTGTCATGCCATAGTAGGTCATCGAATAGCCTCTCGACTTTATCCCTAGGAATTTCAAAAGAATTTCAAGGAATTCAAAATGAATTTCAGTAGTCCAAGTCACGAAAATGGTGAAGTTACCTGACTGTTAGAATACAAGGATTTATTAGGTACTAAGAGACGACAAGGGATCCCATCGGTGAGTACAAAAGGGCAACCAGGGAGATTTAAAATTCCAGACAGGACGAAGTTTTAAATTATGACGGAATATCAACTGATATCTGGAATGGTAACAAGATTCCATATATGGGACATTATCCCGAATGGATAACAGAGTCTCGAAGGATGATCTCAGCAAGGTATTAGATAGGAGACAAGTTTCAAAATAAGAAATAAAATTCTGTACTGGAATCAAGTTTCAATAAAATCTTGAATAACAATAAAATCTCGAGCAAAACTTGAAGTGGAAATGAATTCTCTAATAAGGTACACAGTGAAAGAAAATAGAAAAACAAGTATCAACAAAGTCGTGAATAAGGAAATAAAATCTTGAATAGAAAATCTTGACGAGGAAACAAGATATCAGATAGGGAACAAGGGCTCATCGAGTCATGAGTAGGAACTGAAGTTTCAAAGTTTGGAAAAAATCTTAGATATATAAGACAAAATCACGAACAAAACAAATTCTCGAAAATAGGAAACATGATCTTAAAATCTCGAATGGAATCAAGTTACGAATCGGAAAAGAGAATCAATGGGTGAATAGAAAACAATATTCATGAAACAAGCGATACCCCAAATAGGAAACAAGATCGAAACAAAGTCATAAAAAATCAATATGAAAACATGGTATTAAATAGCGGATATGAAACAAGTGAAATCTCAAAATACGAGGCAAGATCAAACAAGATCGTGAGTAGAACGAAAAACAATTTACGAATTGAGAAATAAAATCTTATAAGGAACGAGTCAAAATTTCAAGATAGAAAACGAAATCTGCAAATGAAATCTCGAATAGAAGCAAGATTCAAACAAGGTTTGAATGGCATAAGTTTGATTAGGAATGTAATCCGAATTAAAGTCTTAATATCAACAGGGTCTGAATGGGGAACAAAATTCGAGTTGAACCAAATCTTGAATTAGGAAATGACGCCATAGGAAACAAGTTATCGAACAGGAAGAAAATCTCGAATAAGAACAGAGTTACGAACAATAATGGAACAAGCTTTCGAAATACATCTCGAATAGCGACCAAGGTTTAAGAAGAGGAAATAAGATCTAATAATCCTTAAAGGAAACAATGAGGTTTTAAGAAACAAACTAGGTGCAAGAGGAATCTAAGGAAAAACTAGATTATGAATCATGATCTATGGTTTCCTCCAACCATGCAAAAGAGTCTTCTGTCTTCAGTCTATCTTCAGTATTCTTCCAGGACTGGAATCACTTCAATTTCTTCAGCTGTCCTGATATAGGCTGGTCCTTGCGGCAGTGCTCCATGCTGTTGCTGAATCTGGAGAGACGGGTCCTTCTGTGATACTGGTGCTCCTCGTACTTGTCCTTGGGCAGTGTGATCAGCGGTCTCCAGCAGTCCTTGACTTGGTGGACAGACGATTAGCAGTACAAGCATAACCATCTTTTGTGGCATTCGTCGTAGTGGTGTCCTGTGCTACGGCAGAAAATACAATGATAGTCGGCTGAATCTGAATCTCCTGCTGGGCTGAAGAAGTGTTGTCCGAGTGTGGCAACGCTTTACGGATCCACAGTAGTTGCTGTCCTCGTCATAAGTCTTCATGTCTCTCCTGGGCTTCAACTTCCGATTTCGTTCCATTGTCTGTGCTACATTCTGGATCTCCTGGCTGGTGGCTCTAATCTTCAGATAAATCGGGTCCTCAGAAACTTGGATGACTTCAGTGGCGGCTTCACGTTCTCGATCTGCTCCTCGGTACAGGATATGCGCTCAGTGTCGGAGAAGCCCAAAAATCTGAGTCTGGAAATCAGAAGTCCTTCCTGGCTCGGTGAGTGTATCCACCAGTCTGGCTTGGAAAAGGATGGCATGCTCTCTCTGGTGTCAAAGGACTCTTCAACATCTCCGTCAACAACGTACTACCCATGGGGATAGTAGGGCGATAGAAGGTAGTAGAGGCTAAAAATCTTCAAGTGTAGGTGGATCAATAGTTCCGTGTCGCGTGCTTTTGAACTATCTGAAAACAGAAAACTGTTAAAATAACCTAGACCTACATACAACAAGTGTTTTGAATATTAAAATACCTGATACACCTGATATACCTGATATACCCTTATTTTCCGATTTTCCTATGCTGTGATCAAGTTTTCCTAGTGTAATCAAGTCCCCCAATAGTACGCTAAGACCTAGGTACCATTAGGATAGACCTGCATGGGCCACCACTAAAAACATGTCACGACCCGCTCCCGAATAATCGGACACGAGTCGGACACGCCCAGCCTTCGTCGTTAGTCACGACGAAGTAAGCTGTACCAAGCTAGGGAAAACTAACCAGATAAACATGAAAGTATAGAATCACAGCATCTAAAAACGTATCCCAGAATGATCACCATAATCCACAATTCTATGTATATAAATGTACGAATCATCAAGAATGAAATGTACATGAATTCTAAAGACAATATCTAAAAGTAAAGCTAAGCAATCTAAACCTGAAGCCTCAAGCTAAGCCTCATCCTGCTCAGCTAAAACCTGGGCTCTGGCCCATAGAGTAGAACAATGTCCTGCAAGCATACCTGCAACATATCCTATTCAGGAGCGGAGCAAAGTACAGTTCTAGGTAATGAAACATGAACATGATATGAACAGGGTACAGGAGTACAGGAAAATGAAATACAGGAATGAACATGAAAGTACAGGAAAGTAGTACAGGAAAATAAGTACAGGAACTATAGTGCATGAATGTAAAGTACAGGAACATGTAAAGTACAGGAATGAAACTATAATCCTGAAGTACCAGACATGACAAGTGCACAATATCGAAATACATCTAGTCCATGTGACCGGCTGGGGTGAGTACAGGAGCATGCACAGGTACATGAATATGGTACGACTTAGGACCCGCGTGCACAGTGCGAGGCCTAAGCTAGGTACAGGAATATAGTAACCGGGATTGGTCACATGGCTAGTGTATTTCCCCACCCGACACTAATACAAGAACAAGGGTACAGGAATACAGGAGTACAGGAGTACATGATATCGTGCCATGACGTGTCACAAGAAAGCGTACAAGAATGTAAATGCACAAAACCGTAGAAAAGTACTTGCCTGGCTCCGGAAAGTACTGGTAATCAGGAACTGGATGTCTTCCTGAATTTATAATTTGTACAAGATGGTTATGAACTAAACATAATCTCTAAATTGGTTTTGCAGTTCTATAAATTCTAATCTAATCTTCTTAGGAGATCATGGCCTTTAGTTTTTTAAAAGAAATCTTAGATTTAAATACATATACTAAAATGGTAAATCAGCAAGTCTCGCAATGCTTAATTAAGTAAGAATATTAATAAGAACATAACCCTATACAATATACCAAATGTTTTTAACTAATCACTCTAAATGGTAATCTGGATTTGACATATGGACTGTCATTCCAGGAACCACATTGGTTCTGCCTCACTCTAGTTGGCAAGCCCAACTCCACAAAACAACCCAAGGCTAGCTTACTCATAATGAATTCATAACTTCTCAAACCCAGCAACTGATTTAACAACTAGCAGTAGATACATAAAGAATGTAAAACTACAATATGGCCCTTACGTCATCCACCCAAACCATTGTCATCATATTACTCCAAGGATTAAATTCAAACCAACAGTAAAAATGACAAATAATTATGATTCAAATCTCCAACCCAGCTTCTTACTGCCAACAGAGATTGTCAAACAAAATACCACTCCACTCCACTCCCAACCCAAGCTACTACTGCCAACAGTCAAATGACAATAACTATAAATTAATTCTAAATCCTAGCTCTGCCAACAGTAAAAAAAATAACAAACAAAAAATATAACTTCCACTCTCGGTCCCAGCTCATTATCAACAGGAACATAAACACATTCAAATCAACGGCTACTAAATTTGAATTTGAAAGCAGTAGCCACACCACAGCTTATACAACTAAATTTCGACAACTCTTCCCAGAGCCCGACACTACTTCCCCGGACGCGACCCCCCACATGGATATCAGCCAGCAGTCACGAACAAAGCCGGACAAATGAAGACTTGAGCATGAAAAACTCTCGAACACGAATACAGGTAGTATCGCAGACACAATACCAACGCTTGCACTCGGCCATAACTGCCAGTCGACCCAACTAAACAATTAACAAAAATTTTGATACAAACACAGCAAGGAGAGAATTGATTAATACCTGAAGAGTAATCGAAGAAGAAACTCGATCCTAGGCACTCGAATACTGCTCCTCATGCCAAAAATTATATACGAACCTGTTGTGGCATTTCAGCAAACAGATGATGCTCAGGAAAACAGAGTTATGATCTACACTTCTCCTTAAAAATTTAAACTCGAAAATTCGAGAAAAATATCCAGGACTGTGAGGATCAAATAGTCCGATCATCCATATCAAATCAGAGACTCAAAAATTCGAAGACAATCCTCACACCGGAACTTCAAAAAGAATTTCAACAAAATTTAGAGATACAAATTCCTCACCTGAGTTAGGATTCAAAATTATACTGAGGCCCGATCCACAATTGCACCAACTGATAGGATCCAACGTTCGATCTGTCCGATAAGAACGATCATGAATCTATCACTAGAACGACCGATGCCTGGAATTTCCAAATCGGGATCAGTTCGATCGATCGGAGACAATTGGAGGATTAGAGAACTCACCAATGGTTCTGGATCGAACACGATCAAGTAAACCACGGGATCGACAGGTTCCAGATGATCTCGACTGAGAAGAGGATCAAATTGATCAAAAAAACAATTCAACTTACTTTCGAAATGCCAAGGAGAAGCACGAATCGAAGTTAAACATACTTACCAAATCTTGCGTCGTCGACGATCGTCACCGACGTTGTCGAGTCTCCGTCGTCGTCGTCGTTCTCTGGAGAGAGAAATCTCTGTCGTAGCCGACGTTCTCCACTGAGCCGAGCCGAGACGTCGATCGTCACCACCGTCGTCGATTCGCCAGACAGATCATCACCGTCGTCGTTCTCCGCCGAGAGGAGAAGTAACAGGGGCAGGAAGAGTTATACTGAACAGAGGAAAAGAGAATGAGAACTTTCTGTTCTCATTCGCTTGATATAAAAAGATTGACTAAATGCACTTAGCCCCTCCCCCGCAACTTATAATTTCTCCCAAGTCCCCCCGCAATGAAATTTACAAATATACCCTCTGCTTTTTCATATTTACAGAAAATCTAGAATTCAGTTAGAAAAACTTGTGATTTGAGTGGGGACCACTCTAATTAGTTGTAACAACCTTTTGAAATTCAAAATCCTGCTCTAAAATTTCCCTCCAAAAATAGATAACCAAAGTTTATAAATGAAAACTAATTCATTGTTTAAACTAGTAATAACAATTATATAATTTTAGAAATCAATTTTATTTATTTTAAAACCGGGAAGTGGAGTTACAGGACGTGGTAAACATGATGGGTAGCGTAGTCTTACGGAGCGTAAGATTCTGCTTCGTAGGGCGTAGAGGAGCAACTCAGAGGTAATGTGGACGTGGTTGTCCTTCTACTGGAGATGGGATGCAATGGAACAACAGGGTTCCAAAAGCATAGGATTTTGTAGAAGGGAGGTGTATGTGAGCTCTGATGATCAGGTCCACTGACTCCCTTGCTAGGTAGAGGTAGAAGTACATATCTGAAAGATGTCAAGAGTAGTACTTCTTTAGGAACTTGTCGTTGATGGACATCATGAACAAGTCTCAGTTTGATCGGGCGAGGTGGTAAGCACCGTTTGAGTATACCGTCTCTATGATGAAAGGTCCCTCCCATTTGGGCTTGAACTTTCCTGGTGTTTTGTGAGTCAACACCATCGGCCTCCTGACTGCCAGAACCAGGTCGCCTACTTGGAAAGTTCTTTGCTTGACCTTCTTGTTGAAAGCCTGTGAAATACGGGCTTGATAGAGTTCGATGCGTTGTTGAGCAATGAGACGCTTTTCGTTAAGTACATCTAATTCTCGCAGACGGCGACGTTGATTGTCCTTCTGGGAGTTGATTTGTGATTGCTATACGGAGTGAGGGTATCTGGATCTCGAGAGGCAGTACCGCTTCGCTCCCGTAGACTAAGGAGAATGGTGTGTTGCCCGTCGGAGTCCGTACCATTGTGCGGTAGGCCCAAAGGCATTCGTCGAGCTTTTCATCCCAGTCGTATTTACTGGATGATACGACTTTTTTGAGTAGCCTGACGATAGTCTTGTTAAACGCCTCGGCCAATCCATTTTTTGCCGGATTGTAGGCGGTCGATGCCACGTTCTGAATACGGTTCTTGTCACAGAATCTGCTAAAAACATGGCTGATAAATTGTGGACCGTTATCGTGGATAATCCTCCGAGGTACCCCGAAACGGTAGATGACATGGTGCTTGATAAAGCTGGCCACCCTAGAGCTCTTTACTTCTGCCAGTGGAACTGCTTCTGCCCATTTGCAGAAGTAATCAGTGATGGCTAGGATGAAGCGATGTCCCCTTGATGATGGAGGGGTGATAGGTCCCACAATGTCCATGCCCCAAGCTTCAAAGGGCCAGGAGGCGACCGTAGGATGTAGTGGTTCCGACGGTGTATGGATGAAGTCGACATGAAGCTGATAAACATGGCACTTCTTAGCATAGTCGACAGCGTCGGCTGCCATGGTCGGCCAGTAGTAACCCATGCGTCACAGTCGATCTTGCAACTTAGGCCCAGGTTGATGAGCCCTGCAAGTTCTATCGTGCGCTTCTCAAAGTGCTTCGGCTGCTTCCTCGTTAGATAAACATCGAAGGAGAAGTCCATCGTAGGAGCGTCGATACAGCATTTTAGTAGCTGTATCGTAATAGAATCGAAGGAAACGCCTCCTGACTGAGGCAGCTTCTTTCGGGTCTTCTGGAAGAATTCCGTAGACAGCGAAGTCGATGAACAGGAACCTCCAGTCTCGGACATTAATACCAGCACTTGTTGACATCGCATGGGCTATTTGTGAGCATAGGTTAATTTTAGGACAGACCAAGTCTTGACCAATTGCCGTGACGTAGTACTGAGTCCCGAGGGGTGCTGCCAATGAGGCTGCGAGGCCAGCCAGAGCGTCGGCCTCCAGGTTTTGTAAATGGGGTACGTGTTCTATGAAAACTTGGTGAAGGTTGAAATAATGTTCAATGCAACTTCATGGTAAGGAACCAGATCTTTATGGCGAACTTCGTATTTCCCTCTGATCTGGTTAACGACGAGTTTTGAGTCGCCATAGGTTTCCAGATGATCTACCCCCAACTGTTGCGCCAGCTGGAGTCCCATGATGCGAGCGTTGTACTCGGCAACATTGTTGGCGCACGGCTTCGAAAGGGAGTAAGCACGCTGGATAACCAGCTGATCGGGGGAGACTAAGACTACCCCCACTCTTGCTATAATTTGGCCTTTGGGGCCTGTTCTTAAAGCGCTATCGAAAAACATCC
Organism: Iris pallida; assembly: GCA_029216955.1. NCBI lineage: Eukaryota > Viridiplantae > Streptophyta > Magnoliopsida > Asparagales > Iridaceae > Iris > Iris pallida. The sequence continues at coordinate 32,072 of JANAVB010011687.1, read as the reverse complement.
GCCAGACGGAGCTTTCTTCAGTGACGTTTGATTCTTGGACCTCATCCGAGATGTCTTCTTAGAGTCTGTAAGACTCTGGGATGGGGTGCGCAGCTAAAAAGTCGGCTAGAGCTTGACCCTTGACGACTTTTTGTGGAACGAACACCATGTTGTACGACGTCAACAGGATCGCCCATGTAGCTAGCCGGGAGTTCAATGATCCTGGCTTCGTCATGAGAACTCTGAGTAGATTGACTCGGGAGATGTCATGAATTGTCTGGCCCGAGACATAATGGCGAGTCTTCTGGATGGCGAACACCAAAGCCAGACACTCCTTTTCAACGAGGTTGTACCGGTGTTCGGCCCCGATCAGTGTCCTTCTGAGGTAGTAGATAGCTTGCTCGTAGACCGCATCACTATTCTGAGCCAGCAGAGCGCCGAGGGAATGATCCATGGCACGGACGTAAAGGAAAAATGGTTTGCCGGCGACGGGCGCCACCAGGACTGGCGGGCTCGTCAAGTAAGCTTTGATATTGTCGAAAGCTTTCTGGCATTCTTCTGTCCAGACGTAAGAGACTCCCTTCTTCATGAGCTGGGTGAAGGGTTGACATTTTCTGGAAAGGTTTGCTATGAACCTTCGGATGTATGCCAGACATTCCTGCAGGCCACAAAGTTCTCGGAGATTCTTCGGAGGGTCTATGTCAAGGATGGCCTTGGTCTTCTCGGGATCGACATGAATGCCTTTTGCCGTGATAATGAAGCCTAGGAACTTTTCGCTAGAAACCCCAAAGAAGGATTTAGCGGGGTTCATCTTGAGTTGGTGCGCTCGCATGAGATCGAAGACTGTCTTCAGGTTTTGTAGGTGATCCCTTTTGAGACGACTCTTGACAGCGATATCATCGACGTAGCACTCAACTGTCTTGCGAAGATGTTGACGAAAGATGATACTTATAGCTCGTTGGTATGTAGCACCAGCGTTCTTCAAGCCAAAGGGCATCACTGTGTAGCAGAAAATCCCCTTCGGTGTCCTGAATGACGTGTGTTTTGCGTCATCGGAGAATATCTTGATCTGATTGTAGCCTGAATATCCGTCCATGAAAGACATGCGTTCGAAGCCACATGTATTGTCGATCATCACGTCAGTGATTGGAAGCAGGAATTCGTCCTTCGGGCAAGCGATGTTAAGGTCCCTGAAGTCGATGCAGACCCGTATCTTCCTATTCTTTTTGGTGACAGGGACGACGTTGGCCACCCAATCCGGGTGTTGTTCTTCACGAATAAACCCGCTGGTCAGGAGTTTGTCTACCTCTTGATCGATAGCGTTCATGATGTCAGGGCAAAAACGTCGCTGTTGTTGCTTCATAGGATTGGCATCAGGTAAGATGTTAAGCCTATGCATCGCGATCTGAGGATCAAGTCCCGGCATATCCTCGTAGCTCCAGGCAAAGACATCGATATATTCTTTAGCCAATTGGACCAAAGATTCCCGGTCTTCTCCTTTTAGGCTTTTGCTGATGAAGATGGATTTGGAAGAAGATACATCCACAAGATCGATTTGCTCGACTTCGTCTTCGGTAGGAGGTTCGCGTAATTCAAAACGAGACTCCCACTGAGCTCCTAGGCGTTGAGCCCAAGTTTCTTCCTCGAAGAATTCTGACGTTTGGTCTTTGCCTTCATCTTCTTGAGATTGTGCAGATGCCATGTTGACTGATAGCACCTTCTTGAAGACTGAGCCGATACTGGTATCGGAATCCCAGGTTGATGCTTCGGACGAATGAGAATGTTCTACTTCTTCCACCTCCGAACTCTCTGGAGTTGTCGGTGGCGTTACATAGCCTACCCCCCGTCGAGTTCGATGATAGTAATCCTACGGCTTTTCTTTAGGTGTTGGGAGCCGGAGAGGAAAACGTCGACCCTTGCCGTAGTTCAGGCCTTTGTTTCTTTTCAGATCGTAACCCATCTTTTGGATTAGGTACTTTGCCTTGTCCGTGTACCGATAGACTTGTATTCTGTCGGTATCTGGTTCTTGTTCGAGTGGCGGGAGGTCTTGATGACGCTCGACTTTGCTAAAGATGACGGATTCTTCATCTCGATTTTGCGGTGGGACTACAAAATAGACCCCTTGGGACGGGACTACTCGATTTACATGATTGACAGTCGTCATTTATGTTTGCAACGACCGTAGAACGTTATCTAATGTATACATGGCATTCCAATGTGGAAGACTAGAATAATTAAAAGACACTCTATTATTGATGAAACACGAGATTTTATCCCACGGGATTACGTTATCCAGAGAGGGTGCATCTACATCAGCAGATATATATTCTCCTAGCTCTTCATCTGTGAGTACGGGGGTTGGACCGGGAGAGTCCACCGCAGCTTTGACCTTGGGGTCTGAGAGGGCTATGTGGGCCTTCTCCGACAGCCTGGATGAGACGGATGATCGCGGAGGCTCGCCTTTAAGACGCACCTTCAGAGGTGCCTCAACTGCGCCTTCAGTGATTGGTGCCTTCCCTTGTAGTTTTGCCACAAGGGGAGCCGATGTTTGAGGCGGCTTTCCCTTGAGCCGTATCTTCAAGGGAGCTTCAGTAGGCATTCTACCTGGGGCAGTTGGTGCTTTTTCGGGTAGCTTGATGGTCATGGGAGGCAGCATCTGAGGCGGTTTTCCTTTGAGTCAAATTTTTAAAGGAACTCGAGAATCATCTCTGGCTCCATGTCCTATTCTGCTGCCGTTTCTGCTTAATCATCAGCATCGTTGGCTTCCTCTTCATCCAGCGACTTGTATAAGGTAGAGTCGATGAAGTAGGCTTCGACCCCCTTGAAAGGATCAATGTCCGCAAACTCTGTCCGGATGATGTTGTTGGTGGACACGTACTTCATACATTGGTGGAATGTAGATGGCACCACCATGTACTCATGCAGCCACGAACGACCCAATAGGAGGTTGTAGTTGACGTCAGCGTCCACGACATAGCAAGTCACCTCGGTTCGGAGGTAACCGATGTGACACTTCAGTCGTATTTTGCCCAACGGCTCGCTTTTGCTAGCATTGAAGTCGCTGATTGTAGTGTTGGAAGGCGCCAGACAGTACATTGGGATCCCCAGTGTTGAGAGTAGCGTCTTCGGGATGATACTGAAGGAAGACCCTAGATCGATCTGAATCCGCTTCACCTTGACGGAACCGACATACCCTGTATAATACAGTGGCCTGGTGTGTCGGTTGTGCTTGAGCAGCATGTCTTGTTGGGTGAAGGTTATGTTGGGGATAACCTCATCCGTACAATGGTAGTTCGCACATGTAGTCAGGAGATCTTCAGGCTGCTTGACCTGACTGATAAAGGACCCAGCATCCTTCAGAGCTTCACAGAGAGCTTCACGAGTGTCCTTGGAAAGACGAAGAAGCTCAAACAGAGATAGACGAGCAGGAGTACTTGCAAGTTGTGCCAGTATGTCGAAGTTGTGGGCTTGGCTAGCCCCGTAGCATTTTCCCTTCGTAAAGGCTTGTCGAAACGGGCCTCTATATGCTTCTATTTATTGGCTGTGGGAGGTTTGGATGGACCTTCTTCTTCGGCAGCAGGGGCAGTACAGGGAGGCACCACCTCGACGGCAGCTTCGTCGGATTGGACATTCAGCTGCGAACGGGTTTGTACAGGAAGAGCCTTCTCCGCGGAGGAAGAGACCATACTGCAAGACTTGATCTTCCTGTCCTTGGTTTTGGAGACAAAGTGTACCTCCGGTTGAGTAACCTCAGAGAAAAGATCGGGGTGAACCCATAAGATCTCTCCTCGAGATGTGGTGAGTGGAATGAGTCCACTCACGTTGTCACGAGTAGGTGGTAGATTGACCACCTCCATTGTCGCCTTTGGGATGGGGACGACGCCATCTTGTGTTGTGGTTGGCGGCAAGGTGCCAAATTGGAGTGACACCAGGTTGGTCGAGACCGTTTTCTCCTCGTAGTTGACGGAGATAACATCTACATTGATCATACACTGGATGTAGTTCTTGAGCACGTAGCAGTCCTTAATTGGACATTCGACAAACCGATGGTAGTGACAGTACCTCGGATGGTCCACTTTTCCAACCTCGTCGGGATGCTTCGAGTCCGGCAACTTGATCTTGTCACCCTGCTTTAATATCTCGAAGAGTTGTAGGGTGTCTTCATCATTGAAAGAATAAACCTCCTTTGGCCTTGGTGCAAGTGGAGGTTTCTGAGTGGGTGCTGATGCACCTTTGGAGGCATTAACAATCAATGCCTGCTTCCCCTTCGTCTTTCGTCCAGGGTTGTTGGCTGCACGCCGTTTTTCCTTGTCCTCAAAGGCAGGAAAATTGACCCCCAGAAGACGAGCATTGGACGCTTTCTTTTCTGCTGCTTCGGCCTCGATGATCAAGGAACTCCAGTCGGAAGGAGGAGTGGAGTTGAGCCAAAGCTTGATCGCAGGCAGCATGTTCATGCTGCAGGAGGAGAGGAGTGCATGTTCTGGCATGCCTGGGGGCAGTCTGAAGCAGGCCTGTCAGAACCGTTCGATGAATGTTCGAACTATTTCCTTCTCCTTCTGACGTATCTCTATGAGGGACGCCATTGTCATGTCCTTCCCTCCGTCGTAGAAACGATCGAGGAAGAGATGCGTCAAGTCGTCGAAGGAAGATATGGAGTTGTCGGGGAGATTGCAGTACTAGTCGTAAGCCACTCCTTTCAACGTCCCGATAAATATGCTGGTGAGCAGCGCGTCTTCTTTCGGAAGATATCCCGTTTGAGACTGGAAGTACGTCAGATAGCGGTGTGGAGAGTCCTTTCCGTCGTATGGCATCAAAGTTTACGGTTTATACTTGGGAGGATAAACCACTTTGTTCCATTCGAGGGGATATGGTTGGGGGAACCCCATCTTCTGGCGCTCCTCCTGTCTGTTCTTGGACTGAAAGCGCTCGCACAAGTCCCTGATCATCTCCACCACGTCTTCCGTGGAGCTGGAAGTCAGAGAAGGTGGTACAGCCTGGAGTTGAACATTTGATGGCTCCGACGTTCGAGGTGCTTCACGGTGATCTGTATCCAAGGATACCCGCTGAAGGGGTACACTTGATTCTCCATTGGCCCCTAGGTCAGGACCGGTAGACGGTGCTCTGGCCAAAGCTGACCGAATCTCAAATACTGCTTGAGTCAGTGTTTTCATGGAGGCAGAGAGGGTTTTGAGTCCTCCCTCCAAGGTATCCATGCGCTGGACGAGGTCTGCTGGCAGCGGATCTGGCTCGGCATCACCCCCAGTCATGTATACTGTCATGACAGGCTGGAAGTGGATGGATCGGTTGAGGCTTCACTTTCGGCCTTACTCTCCTGTAGGGGAGTTGCCTCTCCTGGAGCTTCGTCCTGGCTACCCCAGCTATGTCTTGGGGGATATCTTCACCTTCGGAAAGAACGTGGCTAGCCTCATCTGTGCTCTGGAAAACGTCTTCGTCTTCGGGAGGATGATCAGCGAGGACTTGGCTACCCCCAGCTATGTTCTGGAGGATGTCTTTGCCTTCAGGGAGAGGATCGGCAAGGACTTGGCTACCCCCAGCTATGTCTTGGAGGACGTCTTCGCCTTCAGAAGGAGGATCGACAGGGGCTTGACTACTCCCAGCTTCCTCCAAGATCTTCTTTCTCCTTCGAGTGCCTTCAAACACTCCATAGGACGAGACAGTCGTCTTGGTTTTCCTCGGCTGGCTTTTGGATGAGGACAAGAAATTACCAGTCGTCTTTCGGATTGACGAGGAGTTGGTGATTATGTTGCATGAAGCAACCTGTAGTTCTGGTTCCTCTTCAATTGACACCTTCTTTCCGAGGCGACGTCGGAGAGGTGTTGATGATTGCAGCCGCTGGAACACCGACTGCCTTGGCGGGACCGCTATCTTGCAACAGCAGTTGATGGTGACTACAGCACATGTGTGCCCTGTGAAGGACGCACTGTGCTTGTCAGTCGACTCTCCTGATCGGCGCTTGTGACTGATCACATTACGCAAATTATTGGAGGAGAGTGCCACCTTCGTACCCCCATCAGGCGCATGGCAAGGCCAAGCGCCGGGGTGGTCAAGTGAATGCTTCGCCCCCTGATCCAACGTAAAAATGCGCTGAGATCAATAGTGGGGGAACAACATTTACAGTGACTTGAACGAACCTCAGACGCACAACCAGTAGAGGCGCGGGAGTTCAAGACCACAGGGTTTGCCTTGCTCGACTTGGTTACGAACGTAACAGATGCACCCAAGTGAGGCAAGGACTTTGAAGGTCGGCTCGTTTCTGGCACAGAAGCACCCGAGTCGACCTTGTACAGCTTACCATCAGCAGCGCGCATGATTGTGAGCGCATGCTTCTGGTTTGCTGCCGACATAGCACGTTTGTGGCGCATGGCCCGTGCTGCCTTAGACTTCTTCGTACCAGCCCACTGGGACGCATAGTACTCAGAGTCTAAATTCTTCTCGCCACGATAGCGAGTGAGTCTGTCAAAGATAAGGGCCTTCTGTGGCACATCAGAGGTGATGCACAGGGCATTAGCTGCGTCCTTGCTCCGTCGACGCATCTTCTTTGTCTGAGAGGAAGATGGTTGGGGAATGTGGTCGGCCCCATATTTCTCTGAGAGATGCGCCACTGCGGTAGGTGCATCTTGGCTGCTGAGGACGTCAGTAGGAAGGGTAGGCTGCATCGGCGTATCCCCTTCGGTTGCGGTGCCAGAGGCGTCGACCTTGCGCACCCAGACTTGGTGAGTCTTCTTCGACTTTGGCAGCCGCTTTGAAGGACATGCGCTGCCTTCAGAGATGAACTCCTCATACGTCTGTTGATTTAGGCGTACGACCAGCGTCTTGTGGGAGGAGCCCACCTTCACGTCGTCGGATTGCGACACAGCTTTCTCGGTGGAGGAGAAAGAGGTCCCCAGCAGAATCGCCAGCTTATTTGCCATTAAAATCTTTTGATATAATTTCAATACAAACAGAACAGTATTACAATGTAGTACTTAGACGTAGTCCTAGGAGAACACTTTTGTTTATCTGGGTTCCTTGTGCCGATGGAGCGAGTGATAATGCATTGACTTCGTGGACGATCTGACGACGGTTATCGGTTCTCTGAAGGTCTGAGTTGCGCTGGGTGCTGGAGCTCACGGAGAAGAAAAAGACGTTGAGTGTCTGTATCTGCCTCTGTGTGTGTGTGTTCGTTGGTTTGTCCTCTTTTGTCAGAAGGAAATGATCCCTCTATTTATAGTCTGCAGGCTGGCTGCTCATGCACGCATATGTAGGATACGCCTATTTGTGGGGATGCCACGTGGTGATTGCTGATGGAGTCGCATGGACGATGCGCTCTGATTGAGGAGTTGAATCCTTCTTGTTGCCTTTGTGAGCTGCGGCCGAGCTGACACGTAGCAATGGAGAGGATCTTTCAGTTGCTGAGATCTTGGGTGATTAGCACTCCTTCATCGGCTGAACTGAGTCAAGAGACACGTGGTGCGTATCCGTTGCTCAAAGATCTCGGATTTAGTGGAGAGTAATCTGATAGGATGTGCCTGGGATTGGGTGCATGAGAAGACTTTGGCTTGCAACCTTTAGGAGTCATGAACCAGTCTGGGTGCACGACTTTTGAGGCGCATGCGTGGCCTCAGTACTGACTTTGACTTCTGTCTTTAGGGATCAGAGAAAAGTCTGAGGCGCATGGCTTTTGAGGCGCATACGAGGATTTGGGCGCATGGCTACGGAGGCGCATGCGAAATGGTTGGGCGGCCACGTGGCTTGTAACCACCGGAGGGAAGTAATGATGATGCTGACGTCAGTGACGCTTCGTCTTGTGAAAAAGCTGTCAACTGTTCAGTCTTCGGGGGACGTGCTGCCGTCGTGTCAGACTTCAGCATTTAATGTTCTTTGACGGGTGATGAAATGTTAAGTGGGTGCATCGATCTGCGTTCTACTAGGCGCATGGGGACGCATGGGCGCATCCTTACAAGGCACTCGGTGCTGATGGGCGCGTCTCTATGATGTGCGGTCTGACCGGTGCATCCATTTGCATGACACGTCTTTATTGGTCCGACTGTTACGTTCTTCAAGTGCTTTAAATAGCCGTTTTGACTTGGCTAAATTCAAAGCGTTAGGTTCATCGCCATTAATACAAATTTATTGGATAGGATTCGGAGAGCCCGCCACTTGGCGCATGGGTTGATTTGCCCGACCTATATATAGTGGCAAAGAGAGAGTTTGCTTCTCGTTCTCTCATGTCCTCCTGAAATAAACTTGTTTGTTCGAGCACATCCTGTTGACGAGATGTTCCCGAGGGTGAAGATGCGACGCATTGTCTTCATTGATGCACTTGAAGGTGACTGTTACATCCAAAAGTCGGAGTCGAGGGCTTCTGAGGCAAGCGAAAGGTGCCTGTTGCATCCAAAGATCGGGATGCTCGAGCCTCGTCTCCGTTATGCTGGAAGAGCCGCAGATCAGAATTGCGGTGCTCCGATCATCTTCTTTGGGCTTTGGAGGCTCTTTTTTCTGTCAGAGTGGGTGTTGCCCATTCTGGTTATGTTGAAAGCCTTCTTTTGCCGCAGGTCGATTGCGGTGCTCTCCTCTTCCTTTGGAGAGCTCTTCCTCCAGCTAGGGGGTTGATTGCCCACCCTCGTTCTGCTCAATAAATGCTTCATTAGTCGAAGCATTTGATCGGGTCAAGGTAAGGCGCATATGCTGAGACTTCATGATGCACATAACTGAGGCTCTTGAAGAGATGCGCCTGACTGAGATGCCAAAGAGATGCGCCTGACTGAGACGCTGAAGGGCGAAACATAACTGAGCTGCTGAAGGGATGCACCTGGCTGAGACGCTGAATGATATGCCAAACTGAGACACCGAAGAGATACGCCTGTTTGAGAGCGCATGGCGAGATGCGCCCGTTTGAGAGCGCATGGTAGTTGCTGTGCCTGGCTGTAGACTTTGGGTCTTTTCTTTTTAGAAGTTCTCCTTTGTACAGCCTTTTTTAGACATGTAATAGACTTTTATATGAAATAAAAATCTTCTTTTAACGTCTAAGCTTTTGCTGTTTGTTGTGCCAAGTACTTCATCTGAGCTTCCTGGCGCATGTAGTGTTAGGCACATAGGATTTCTGGTTCTAAAATTCCATGCTTCTACAGGCATAAGCACGTACTCAACTATCAGTTCCCCATAACCCAGATTCTAACATATGAGAGATACGAGAACAGTATAAAACATGTGAGAGATACGAAAATGGTATAAAACATGTGAAAGATACTGGGAGCACTATAAGCATGGCAGGTACTGAGAGCAATTTAAAATATGGTAGGTAGTGAGATCAATTTTAATTTAAGCATGTGAAGCATACGCTAGATATATAGAAACCTGTAAGATATGGTTTTCCAGTTTAAATTACTGTATTGACATGGTTCATACGCAATTCATTATCATATAAAGTAAAATAAAGTTTGTAGGGGTACTCGCCTCGAGCAAAGCAAGGATAAAAATATGTAGCTATAGATGTCCGGTGTCCTGTCAAAATGATACACAAACTCAGTTCTAAGCTATGTTCAATATTTTACACTACAGTATTTGTAAAAACAAAAGTATGAAACTTTATTGATACAAACTTTGTAAAGATTACAAGAATTCTAGGAAAGGTACAACTATAGGAATCCAATGTAGAAGACGATTGCTTTATCCCTTGGACGATGTGAACTTTGAAGACGGTAGCCTCTGAAGTTGAAGTTGAAGGCAAGAGCCTCGGAAATTTGAAGGCAAAAGCCTCGAAAGAATGCAGCAGCACTTGGGCAAGAAATCCTGATCTCTGGTGATGATCTCTGATCTCTGGGATCTGTGATCTCTTTGAATGGCGACTTGAAACTCTATTTATAGAGTTCTGAAAATAACTAACTTTTAGTTATTCTAGACTGCACATGATGGATTGCGCATGAATTGGATTGCACAATTGTATACTGCGCAGACAGTTGTCTGATCATGGGCCAACTGTCTTGGACACATGGCATTATTTGATTGAAATGCGCATGATCGTGCATAGACGGTTGCCACGTAATGAGCAATTGAAGGCATGAATGACACGTATATATTGTCAGTTGTGTTGACAAAGTACGTAACCTGAATTGTGCTGGCTTTGGATTGCGCAGGAATGGACTGTGCAGGCATGGATTGCGCTAATATGGATTGCGTACCAGATAGGCTGGCCGATTGCGCTGCCAGCTGTCCTCGAGCGCCGTGCTGCACGATTAAACAAACAGTCACCTCGTTCTCCGTGCTGTCAGCTGTCAAAAGATTTGATTGTGTCAGGTAATGATGATGATTTGCCACGTCAGCCTGCGCGCTTGAGAGTGTGCGCAGTCTAATGTACGCAATCTGTATGATGCACAATCTGATGTCTGCACAGTTCATTTGAAAGATGCATTTCTTGATCTTTATGACTTTGTTGATGTGTGTAACTTGATTTTTTAGGACCTACAAGACCCCCTTCAAAGTTTTCGAAAGTTGAACTTATTTAAAATTTTGAAATACTTTGAATTTTGAAATTTCAATCAAGTTGCGCATGTACTGAGCTGTCTGCGCAATCGGATAGATCACTCCGACTTTTTCGGCGCAGTCTGAGGCAGCCATTACTCTTTGTAAAGCTATAAATAGTTCTCTTCGATATTCATTTCATTCTTTACTTTGCTTTTGTGATCTGAGAGAGAAGTCTCGAGCTATTCCTTCCTTCTCCATCAAATCTCCATGGCTCCCAAGCGATCCTCCGCCGCTGCCAAGGACGAGGCCCCCGCCGAGCCTTCGGCTAGGGTCGCACGACGTCCTTCTTGCCACGAGACTGCGCATCCCGCATTGCAAGGTAGATGACCCAATCAAAAACTCTCTTTAGGGTTTTTGATTTTACTGTTCTTCAGAATCCATCTCTTTTTAGGGATGTGATCATACTGTGCCACCCTTTTTAGCGTTTGGTTGCACGAAACCATTTATTCTTCATTTTTATGAAGAATAATTTCTTGCACAATCGGTTGAACTGTGCTGGCAAAAGTCAGCGCAAGTTGCTGTTTTGTGCGAAACTGCCAGCACAATCTGATGACTGTTTGCTGTGCAGTCTGATTGTTGTGCAGTCTGATGATTGTGCAATCTGATGTTGCGTAATCTGATGATTGCACAGTCTAATGGTTGCATCCTTGATTTTTCCTTGTGCTGAATTTTTGTTTTCTCTGTTTGATGCAGTTAATACCAGAGAAGATCCGGGGTATGAGAACTTTGTAGGGACTCTTTCAGAATCAGAATACAAAGAGGACCTGTCCCATGTGCACTACCCACAGTATGATCTGCCAGCTTCCCGCTAAGCTATCTTGGTAGCCCAAGATATTGAAACTCTGTTATGTCTGATAAATGGGCAACCTTTGGAGTCGGTAGATGCCATCATTCACAAGAAGCCCCTATTTCTGTTTGGCGAGGCTTTTGAGAAGAGCTCTCAGCCAAGGCCACGGATGGAAGAACGGATTGTCCATCAGAAAGACAGGACAATCTCGATACCAGATGTCTCCCGCTGCCTCCCCTTATCTCGACATGCTCATGCAAGCTATCCAAGGAAAATGGAATAGAATCTCACACCTTTTCAGGATGCCCGTCCAGGAAAGATTTATGTGAAGAAGGGATCTGATAAGAAAGACATGTTCTATAGTTCTTCGGAACGATATAGTGTCTTGCTCAGAGGTTTAAAGCCCGATTGTATTCCGCCGGAAAATTCTTCGTTGTTAATGCCCGTGAGAGTTCCAATATTCGCGAATGAGTTCGCGAAGGTTGAAGGGAGGTATCCAGATTAAGACCTCAGATTGACTGGACTGGTGAATCCAGACTTTAAGAGATGGAATTGTATAGCAAATTGGATTTTGACTAAGTTTGAAGACAAACTCCAGCAGATTAACTTGTATCAAGCAGTGCATGCCACTGTTTACGATTTTGCTTCCAACCTGCATCTATTCCTGGCTCTAGCAGAGAGATACAATTACAGGACAGGGACTTTTATGACTCCCTGCGGAGAGATCGGGTTTTCCCTTCACGAGATGCAGTACATCTCTTACTTGCCGATGGGGGATGCCCCGTATGAGGAATTTGTCCCAACTAATGATGAATTGGACAAACTTCAAAAAGAGAACGCAGACATGGTAGCAGTCTTCGAAGAACTGCTGTGTCATTATAAAATCTGTTCTCTGTTTTACGAAAGTGGTACATCTAATACCTGCTATTCATCCAAATGGTTGCCTTATCTGTTCCTCAACCATATTAAAGAAAAGAAGACCAAGGAACATGATAACTGTTATCCCGACTTCTTTAAACTACTGAGCAGTACTGAAGTGGTGAAGTTGATGGAGGTAAGTGGAGATTTGGATGAAAAGATCAAGGATGATCATCAATGTCCTCCTCTAAAGAAAGGAGACACTCTCGAGAGTTATATGAGAGTGGAATATCGATTCATGTCAAAAGAAGCCCAATTAGCAAGATTTTTGACGTACTGGCTCCGTCGGTTCGTCGTTCCCGGATCAAGTGCCGTAGACCACTTCCATCGCGGTGTTCTTTTTGCCGCCGTTCGACTAGTCTTCGGCTACAAGATGGATCTCTTATCGACAATGACTTGTAGATTGAACGCCGGTCTCCGCCTGTACGTCAATTTGATGCTGAAAGCTAAGGGCGAGAAAGAGTTTCCTCGGCTAGAATTGCCGTATACTTATCTGTTCGGGTGGTTGCTTCTACACCATCCTACTTTGATGGACCCTAACATGGGACCAGTCAGTGGCAGATTTTTGCGAAGATACTCTCACGGTAAGTGGAAATACACTTCTTTGAGAGATTGCAGATATGCTTTGAACCTTGGTAAAGGATGGAACTTCTATTGCACTTATCCTCCCTGCCGGATATGAACAAATGCCGACCAACATGGTTGACTCAAAGATGCAACCTTTGAGCCGTACAGCTTTTAATTGGTTGAAGACAATTCGTCCATCCTACTTGGTGTATCGATTTGAAGAAGAATGCTTCTTGGAGCCATATCTTCCCAGCCGATTTGCTCGGCAGTTTGGATATGACCAATTCCACGTAGGTAATGCTATCACATGCCTACAAGGAAAAGGTTTCTTGATAGATGGAGCCCGAGCTTAGGCTTATTACAACGCTCGAGATACGAAAGCAACGTTATCGATGTCGGTGAATAGTAGTCATGGCCCTCGTATGCTGTTCACCTATTCGGTGTTTTATACATCAGCGAACACTTTTGCTGAGAACTTCAATCTTGCGGTTAGCTTCGCGTCTGCAACGAGATTGAAGAAGGGAAGAGTCATCCTGTCACTTCCAGGCAATGATGAGGTGCATGAGCCAGTGGATGCACCCTAAGAAGTTTCGAGGGATGCTATGTTCCCTGAAGAGGTTAACGCGCTACTGCGTGTTTCTTTGAAGGTTGCTAAATCTCCGGCCAAGAAGAGAAGGAGAGTGGAGCCTTCCATCCCAGCTGAGAAGAAGAAACTGATCTTGGATCATTCTTCAGAAAAGGTTACAATCAGATCTCAATCTCGACAGCTGGCCGAGACAATTCAGCAGGAAGAAGCTGCCACACCGACCTCTGTTCAAAAACAAGTCAAGACAATAGACGCAGAGAGTCCTGAGAGACCTCTGCATAGAAGGAAAATATTGGTCCACAGAAGACAAGTTTCGTCTTCAATCGTGATAGACGCTGCAGCGGGACTCACCATGCCCTCTCCCACTCCTGTTTCTGAGACTGGACATAAAACTCCTAGTCTGGAACAGAGGGAGGATATTGAGCAGAGAGAAGAGCTGAACCAGAGAAATGAGGCTGAAGAGCCCAGAGATAACATTGTAGAAGAAGAGCATAATGCCGTACGATCTCCTTTACCTGCTGCGGAGACTACTCAACTTCCTCTTACACCTGGAGCAACCCTTGCTGAAGAAGATCGTTTGACGATCGAAGCTTTATATGGCTGTGACTTCGGTTATCAGAAAGAAGCTGATCATGCTACTGATGCTGATAGTGAAGAGGTTCCCGAGGACAGCGAGAACGAAGAGAGCATTTCATCAGAAACTGCTGATGAAACACAAAATCTAGAAGAGAATATTGAGATCCAGAGATCCCCTCAAGACACTCTAATTTCTGAAAAGGAGGTTGAGGTGCCGAGATCTCCTGAGAAGATTGTTGATGAAGAGGTGGATGTGGAGAAAACTCCTGTTGCTGCTTCCGAAGGTATTGTAATGAAATTAGCGATCTTCTTTTAATAAGTAGTTTGATAGCTAACATCGTTACTTTATTCATACAGAACCCGGATCTTCTTTTGCTCCTCCAACATGTATGGATATAGTACTGGCAACGACAATTGCTAGTAGCAGCCGCCATTTATCTTGTGGCTCTGAAGCAGGAAGCAGCCAGGCCGTAGCGTCTGAAGCTACTTCTGCTCAGCTAAAGTCTGTGCCTGCAGATGATAGGCTTATTATTGGATCCACTCATGGTAAGACTGTTTTTACTTTTGATTTTCTTTATCAATAGCCAATGACAGGTAAAGTGACAGTATTTGATTTTGCAGAGGAACAACCAGGAGGAGCAACCAACTCCACTTTGGTTCCCTTATTCAAAGAGCCTGCTGTTCAGATACGAGAAATCGAGCGTCCTGCAGCTTCGTCATCAACAGGAGTAGCTGTAACTCCTGGTGCTCTGGTGACTAATCAGCTTGTCATCCAATTATTCACCAAGTGCTTCTTCGAGTCCTTGGGACCTCTGATTAATAGAATAATGGACAAAGAAGACGCTGATTTCTTCATGGTTAGAGGTCCGACCTCTTTCTTGGTGAAGGCCATCCGGGAGCAAGGTGATGAGGCTCAGGCCACTTTCCTTGACCATATATTGAATGAGCTGGAAATCTCCATGAAGAACTATAAAGATCTCAACAAAGGGGAAGTGGAACCCTTAGTGCAGGTAGAGTTTGAACAAATGGCTCAGGCAGCTGCAATCGAAAGAGTGAATCTCCAGAACCTCTTGGATGCATATACTACAAAATCTGCTGAATATAATTCCAAGTTGGAATCGGTGATCTCAACTGCTGAAAGGAGAGAGAAAAGGATTGCTGAGCTGAAAATGGAAATTGCTCGTCTCGAAGAGGAGCTAGAAAATGAAGTTACAGAGCATCTGACTTCGATCCAACAAATTAATGCTATAACTCAGGAAAGAAACGAGTATGTAGTAGCTCATAATACTGAAATCACTCGCCGAATGGTGACCATGCCCGTTTTTAACGAAGAATCTGGGATGGAAGAGGCCCGGAGGAAAGTGTTGGCATCTCGTGAAGAACGGTTGCAGATTTTGAAACAACAGATTGCTAATCTGATAATGCCTCCGTCTCAGTAGAAAGAACATTTTGTATCTTTTTGTCTTTCTGTAGGCTATATAATGTCTTAAATTTTGATTAATAAAAGACATTTTATTGTGGCTCTATTATTTCTTGCATATCTTATTCAGATATAAATAATAGCGATAGAAAATATATTCAGAGGTACAGGACATGATATATTTCTTGATGATTTTGTAGAAAATAATTATATTCATTATATCTGCTCAGAGGTAATATGGACGTGGCAGAATATAATTTGTCGAATATTATTATTTCAAATAGATAACTTAATCGAGGACGACAAGTTGTTGATATGGATAAATAAACGAAATGAATCGTCAGGATGAACGGATGGACCGTCAAATGAATATGAATGAACGAGTGAACCGTCAGATGATTGTGAATGAACTATCGGATGGTGAAGAACGGATGAACCGTCAGATAAATGTGAATAAACGGATGAACCGTCAGGTGAATGTGAATGAACGGATGAACCGTCAAGTGATGATGAATAAACGGGTGAACCGTCTGATATTAATGAATGATAATGAACGGGTGAACCGTCAGATGAATATGAATGAACGGGTGATCCGTCAGATGATGATGAATGAACGGTCGAACCGTCAGATATTAATGAATGATAATGAACGGGTGAACCGTCAGATGAATATGAATGAACGGGTGAACCGTCAGATGATTGTGTCGTTTCGTTGTCTTGAGAATCTCTGTCTATAAATAGAACAAAAATCTGAAAGGAATGATCATTTCCATTTTTCAACATAAAGATGTCGTCCAGAGATGCATCCAAAAAGGCTGAAATCACCCCAAAGGTTGAAGCGGGCATTGAAGAAGGTCTTGCCGAACCAGTCCAACCAAAGCAGACGGAAGCAGGCGAAGGTTCGTCTACACCCAAACCACCGTGGGATATCCTGGATTTTCTGCTTGAACCAGGAAAGACAGAAGAGGAATAGGCCATGAGGATGGCGGCTTGCAAGTTCCTGGTAGGCTCGAGCGAAGATGTTCTCGACTCTCTTGCTGATTATGTCTTTGATAAGGACGGCTGTGGTCCGCATCCCAATGTTGAGAAGGCCGATAGCGACCTTCCTTGATATCATGTAACATCATTTATGATGAAATAAAAATCAAACTTTATTTATGAATTGTCTGATTATATTTATATAAATTTTTGTTACATTTATACATAGTATTTCTTGAGAAATTTGCCATTGATAGGCATCATTGCAACTCGACCATCTAACTCTGAAAGTTGATAAGCTCCGTTTGAAAAGACTTTGCTGACAACATATGGTCCTTCCCACTTCGCATCGAACTTGCCTTTACTCGAGTGAGTCATTGTCATAGGACGTCTTACTGTGAGAACAAGTTCTCCTTGCTGAAAGGCTCTAACTTTAACTTTGCGGTTGAAAGTCTTCGAGATGCAAGCTTGATATAACTCAATATGCTGTTGAGCCAATAGCCGCTTCTCATCGAGTGCTTCTAATTCTTGAAGTCGAAGAAGATCATTGTTCTCTGTAGTGAGTTTATTAGCAATGGCAATCCTTAAAGAAGAAATTTGAAGTTCCAGAGGAAGAACTGCTTCACAACCATACACCAAAGAGAAAGGCGTAAAGCCCGTGGGATTACGGACCGTAGTGCGATAGGCCCAAAGACATTCACCAAGCTTTTCACTCCAATTTCGTTTGTTAGTAGATACAAACTTCTTGAGAAGCTTAATGATGGTTTTATTGAAAGCTTCAGCTAATCCATTAGCATCAGGATTGTAGGCTGTCGAAGCGACGTTGTGAATCCGATGATCATCGCAGAATCTTGTAAACTTCTGGCTGATGAATTATGGTCCGTTGTCATGGATGATTCGTCGAGGTACACCAAATCGATAAATGACATGGTGTTTGACGAAGTTGATGAAACTGCTGGTCTTGACTTCAGCCAAAGGTATAGCTTCAGCCCATTTGGAGAAGTAATCGGTTATTGCTAGTATGAACCGATGTCCTCTAGAAGAAGGAGGATTGATAGGACCGATAATGTCCATACCCCAAGCTTCAAAAGGCCAGGAAGCAGCTGTCGGATGCAGAAATTCTGATGGTTGATGAATAAAATCTACATGGATTTGACAAGCTCGATATTTTCTTGCATAATCGATGGCATCAGATACCATAGAAGGCCAGTAGTAACCCATATGTCGAATATGATCCTGTAGCTTAGGATCGGGTTGATGTGCTCCGCAGACACCGTCGTGAGCTTCACGCAGTACTTGTTTTGCTTCATCACCAGCTAGACAGCGCAAGAGTAAGCCATCATAAGTCCGCCGGTAAAGAGTTTTGGTGGTCTGATTGTAATAGAATCGCAGAGACCGCCGACGAATACTCGTAGCCTCCTTGGGATCTTCAGGGAGTATGTTATGGACCACAAAGTCGATGAAGGGAGCTCTCTAATCTTCACTGATAACATTGACTTCAGTAAGATTACTGAACTCAATATTATGATTGTTTTCGACACAAAACAATTCTCGATTAGAGATGACCACCACTTATTGTCTCCTGATGGGGATGGCTAAGACCGCTGTAAGATTGGCCAAAGCATCTGCCTCAGTATTGCAGGCTCGACGTACATATTCAATGAAGAAGGCTTTGAATGATGTAGACATGTTAATTGCCATTTCAAAGTAAGACATTAGATCTTGATGGCGAACTTCATAGGTTCCTCTAACTTGATTAATAACCAACTTAGAGTCACCTTAGACTTCGAGATACTCGATGTTAAGTTATTTGGCTAGTTGAAGGCCAATGAGTCGAGCATTGTATTCAGCCATATTGTTGGAACAAGGCTCATCTAAGGAGTATGCTCTTTGGATAACTAACCCGTCTGGAGAAACAAGGACAACTCTAACTCCTGCGACGAAGGCACCATTGGGTCCGATTCTAGATGCTCCGTCAAAGAATAGACGCCAAGTAGAAAATTCTTCGGAGATTGTATTAGACTCCAAAGTCTCATCTGGAATTTCATTATATAGTTTAGATATTTCTGGTACAGGATGAGCTGCTAAGAAATCCGCCAGGGCTTGACCTTTTGACAGATTTTTGCGGAACATATACCATGTCATATTGGGCTAACAGAATGGCCCATGTAGCCAGCCGAGAGTTGAGTGTGCTGGGCTTCTTCATGAGTACCCGAAGAGGATTAACTCATGATATGACATAAATAGTTTGACCAATAATGTAATGTCGAGTCTTTTGAACAGCAAACATGAGAGCTAGGCATTCTTTTTCGACCGGACTATAACGGTGTTCAGCACCACCAATCATAGTACGACTGAGATAATAAATAGCTTGTTCATGGCCTTCTTTGTTCTTTTGGGCAAGTAAAGCACCCAATGAATGATCCATAGCACGGACATACATTAAGAATGGTATGCCAGAAATTGGTGGCACCAGGACTGGTGGATTCATGAGATACCCTTTGATGTCGTCGAATGCTCGTTGAAATTCTTCAGTCCAAACGAAAGATATACCCTTCTTCATGAGTTGAGTGAATGGTCTGCAGCGTCCAGACAGATTCGAAATAAATCTCCTGATGTACGCAAGTCGACCTTGGAATCCTCGTAGCTCTTTTAGGTTGCATGGAGGACGCATCTCTTGAATGTCTTTGATCTTCTCGGGATCCACGTGTATACCCTTAGAGGTAATGACGAAGCCGAGAAATTTGCTACTAGAGACACCCAAGAATGACTTGGTGGGATTCATTTTGAGTTGATGCTGGCGCATGAGATTGAAGATAGTTCTTAAGTCTTGGATGTGATCTTCCTTCAGACGACTCTTGACAGCAATATCGTCAACGTAGCATTCGACAGTCTTGCGCAGATGATCTCAAAAGATGGTACTCAATGCTCTTTGGTATGTCGTACCAGCGTTCTTGAGACCAAACGGCATTACAGTATAGCAATAGACTCCACGAGGAGTACGGAAAGAAGTATGCTTTTCATCTTCAGGATGCATCTGAATCTGATTGTATCCGGAGAATCCGTCCATGAAAGATATTCTTTCGAACCCACAGGTATTGTCGATCATAACGTCCGTGATAGGGAGAGAAAATTCATCTTTTGGACATGCTTCATTAAGATCCCGGAAGTCGATACAGACTCAAACTTTGCCATTTTTCTTTAGAATTGGGACGACATTAGCTACCCAATCAGGATGCTGTTCTTCTCGGATAAAGCCACAAGCAATGAGCTTCTTGACTTCATCGTCGATTGCGTCCATCATTTCTGGTTTGAAACGTCGTTGTTGTTGTTTGACCAGTTTTGCATTCGACAGAATGTTCAGCTTGTGAGTAGCAACTTTGGGATCTAATCCTGGCATGTCTTCATAACTCCAAGCAAAGACATCAATTTATTCTTTAATCAGAAGAATTAGTTCTTGCTTATCTGCCTCTGGGAGGTTCTTGCTGATGAATATTGGACGAGGTGACCCGCTCTCTCCTACATCAATTTGAACTAATTGATCTTCGGTAGGAGGTTCTCTTTGTTCGAATCGGAGTTCCCATTGAGTATCCATTCATTGCGCCCAAGGATCTGTTTCAGAACTTTCTTCAACATCCTCGTCATAGCCTTCTGGAAGTTCGACGGAGACCATGTTAGAAGATACAGTCAGCCGATGAACTTGTCCGATGCTGGTGTCAGAATCCCACGATCTGGAATCAGAAGAGTTAGAACGTTCCTCGCTATCCGATTCGGAGTCTGCTGGGGATAACATCGGAGGAGAAGCATATCCGAGACCTCTTTTGGTCCTGCTGTAGTACATATCTGACTTTCCTTTTGGAACAGCCGTACGAAGAGGAGTCTTTCTACCTTTACCGTAGTTGAGGCCGCTCTTGAAGTCGTAACCCATCTTTTGGACGATGTCATTTGATTGTTGACTGTAACGACGGAGTTGAAGATGCCCCGTGTCGTTAACTTTGCTATCATCCGTATAGCTGAATTGTTGTTCCGGTCCTTTACTAAAAAGTATTGGACGTTTGCCTTTCTTGCGAGCAGGAACAATACGATATGAATCCTTTGGGTGTTCATATGAAACTTCTGTTTGAAGAGATTACACAACTCCCATTGTAAATGACTGATAGCTATCTAACATATCTAAATAGCATTTAGTATGATAAATGACATCAGTATACTGGAAAGTAGGTGCTTTTTCATTGATTTGTATATTGGTATTTACAGCAGGACTTTTAGCCTTAGCAGGCTTAGTCAGATTGATTACAAGAGGGGGAGAAGAAGAACGTGGAGGAGGATTAGCTTTGTTACAACGGAGGTCGATAACAAGCGGCTCGGAGAAGATGAGCTCCCTTTTCTCCTTGTTTTGAGATAGATCTATAACAAGTGGCTCAGAGGAAGCGAGCTGCTTTTTATCCTTGTTACGACGTAAGTCAATAACAAGTGGCTCAGAAGAGGTGAGCTCCCTTTTGTCCTGATCATCATCAGTAGATTATTTTTGGACTGGCAAGTGAATAGCCAGTGGCTTGGAGGATTGAGGACGGGAAACACGCCCTTTGACAGGAATGATGAGGGTGTCATTAGGCACTATTTCTTGCACTTCTTCAGTGTCCAGAGATAGGACAACCTTCATAAATTCGTCCTTGTATATACGTGCATCATTACAGTATGCCTCAATGCCTTTGAAAGGATAGAGATCAGCAACCTCCTTTTGCACCTCTCCATTGTCATCAACATATTTGAAACATTGATGAAGAGTTGATGGAACAATGTTGTGTTCATGTAGAAATGGTCTTCCCAGCAAAGCATTGTAGGAACAACCGTGGTTATCAATGATGTAGAAGGTAACCTTCGTGCGAAGATTGCCTATTTGGAGTTTTAGACGAATCTTGCCCAGAGGTTTACTCCTTTCCTGATTGAACCCAAGGATGGTGGTGATTGTACTAGAAAGGCTATGTACTGGAATCTTCAGCGCATCCAACATTGTCTTTGGCATAATGCTGAGGGCAGACCCTGGATCTATCAGGATACGATCGACTTTCATTGAGTCGACAAATCCTGTATAGTAGAGTGGACGGTCGTGCCTGTTATCTTCCATCAACATGTCATCTTGTGTGAAAGTTATGTTTGGAATTAACTCCAACACACTATGACAATGAAGGCAAGAGACTGGTTCTACTTTTGGCATTTTAAGCCGGGCTAGACAGGTTTCTGCTTGCATGAGAGCCTCGCTCAGAGTTTCCCTAGTCTCTTTGGATAGGCGTAAGAGCTTGAAGATTGATAGCCGGGCCGGTGTATTGGCCAATTGAGCCAAGATGTCAAAGTTGTAAGGCTTCTCAAGTCCGGAAGGAGATGTCTTCTTCAAAGGTTTGTCGAAGCGGACTTGCTGTTTGCCTTTGTCGGCGATCGTCAGTTTGGGAGGAATGGGTATCACAATCAGTGAGGAAGCGGTAGGAACATCCTCAGTAGAAGCAGGCTGCACTGAAGCAGGCTCAGAAGAAGAAGAAGTAGGATTCTCTTAAGTTTCGGGGTAATCCTTCAGATAGGCTTTTCCTGATCTGGTGCCTAGCAAGATGTCTTTATCAACTACGGGGTCAAAAGATACCATATTGCAAATCTTTGTCTTGTCCTTGGAGCGATCTTTCTTCTTGGAGGAAGAGGGAACTTCAAACTCTGAAGCAAGATCCGGATGAATCCACATAATCTCGCCATTGTCAAGAGACAAGGGGATAAGACCTTCACTTTGTGGAGGAGGGAGATTCTCAATCTCAAGAGTAGCCTTGGGGATAGGAATGACACCATGTTACACCATCTGAGGAGGGAAATCACCGAACTGAACTGTTACCATATTTGCAGTAACAGTCTTCTCGTCTTGTTGTAGAGTGACGACGCCAGCGTTGACCAGCTCCTGGATTTTGCTTTTGAGCACATAACATGCTCGAGTGGGATGTCCGATGAACCTGTGATAGATACAGTACTTGGGATGATCAGTCTTACCGACTTCATCGGGCTTTTTTGGATCTGGAAGTTGGATTTCATTGCTTTTGAGTAAGCAATCAAAGATACTAGCAGTGTCATTCTCGTCAATAGAATATTCTACTTTAGGACGAGGTTCTCTCGGTGGAGGTGCTGAAGGAGTAGAAGTGGACGTAGGAGGAGCTACGTTGACCGCCAAAGATTCTTTGTTCTTATTCAAATTGATGTTCAAAGTTTCTTTTGGTTTGCGGTTGATCTGGCGATTGCCATCGCCTGATGTTTGATGTTCATCCCGGTCGGGGTTAGACATTTGTACCCCTAGCTGCTTGAATTTGTCGGCGCTAACTTCAGCTGCTTTAGCGTTGACAATAAAGGATGGCCAATCTTGGAATTGAGTAGACCCTGTCCACATGCTGATGATGGGCAGTAGATTTGCCTTGTAGGTGTCTATGGTGACAGCAGCCGGAGTTCTTGGAGGCATTTTCAAAACTTTCCGGCGGAACCTTTCAATGAAACTTTCAGCAGTTTCATTGTGCTTTTGTTTGATTTTATTGAGGGCTGACATAGTCATGTCATTGATCCCCACGTAAAATCGTTCCAAGAAGATTTGCTTTAAGCCAGAGAAGGAGGTGATACAACCATCAGGCAAGCTTTTATACCAATCGTATGCTACGCCAGCTAAACAGCCAACGAATACTCTGGTAAGAAGAGCGTCATTTGGTTGAAGTTGGACAATCATAACCTCAAAGTGGTTGATGAACTGACTGGGAGATGTGCTGCCATCAAACAGCGAGATGGTTGGGATCTTGTACTTCGGAGGAAATGGAACTTCCTTCCATTCAAATGGGTAAGGTTGCTTGATCCCCAATCTTTGCAAGTTGTCCTTCTCCTTGAAAGCTTCGAACTGAGTTCGCAGGAACTTCACAGCTTCATTGGCATCTTCTACTGTTGTAGAAGGAGCGGGCTGAACCACGGTGTTAGGAGGAGGAACAGCATGATAAGTACTGCCCCCAGCACCCGACTGACTCGGTGTAGGTTGGACTTCTATAGGAGATATTTGAGTAGGTGCCCCCAATCCAGTATTGACAGGTACCGACGATGCTATGATTTCAGGATTTACAGGCAGTACGGTCGGTGGTACTGTGTGCTGAGCCACAATGATGGAATGTATACTGGCGACCATTTCAGTCATGGTCTTCAGCTTATCTTCTAGTGCAGCTATTCTTTGTTCTTAGCTGGTTGAACTGGAAGCATCGGGATCTTCATTGACAACAAAAGCTGTCATTTCTCTAGGTACAGTAGAGGACAATGTTTGTTCTGAGCTTTCGCTGTATGCATCATAATCGGAGAAAGAATCATCTTCCGAGTGAGAAGGAAGAAGACATTCAGAAGGATCTTGAAGATTCCTTTGACCGATTGTATTTCGGCTTCGGGAACGGGTATGTTGGAATACTCCTTCAGAAGATTCCTGGAGTAAATCTAAATACCGTTGGCTTGGCCTGCGAGGCTTCCCGCGCTTGGAGCACTTCCTACCTCCAGTGTCTCTGGAAGTCATGTTGACGGAGGCGTACAGAACTTCGTCTTCATCTTCAGACATAGGTTGAGAGTTAGGAAAGTTCAGACGATCGAAGACAGATCATCTTGTTGTTTGACAACAACACTTGATGACAACTTTGTGGTTACAGTGATGTCCAAGTGGTTGCACTGGGGATGTTGGGATGTTGTCCCGTTTTTGCTTAAGGTGTTCTCGGAGATCAGGAACAGCAACGGGACGAGGAAAGGTTCGAGGGATATGTTCTTTGATAACATTCGGAACATGGTTCCGATTCTTCAATTTTTTTGTCCCTTGAGTGTACAGGGAGGTGCTCACTTCATTAGCATAGGTGTCCGGATTCTTGATCCTGGAAGTCTGCTTTTGATGATGTTTGATCTTCGGTATTGGCTGTTTGCGTTTTACCGATGTTGGCCTGTTAAGATAAGTTCTTAGATCTGCAAACTCACCCCAGGGGTTTCTGTTTGAGACACCAGCAGTTTTTCCTGTCTTGAACGGAAGATTTTGAGGGTTGGGAGATCCTGGAATTCTGCTACCGGAGTCGGCAGAATACCTCTCTGATCAGTACAAGTTCTTTTAACATGGAGAGAAGAATCCTTGTTTGAAAGAGTTTTTGTACTGACTGATGCCGGAGCACATTCAGATTGATCTTCAACGGTAAAAACCGAGGAAGATTGAGAAAAGACCAAAGGGCCTTTTTCTTTGTTTTGGAAAGAAGGGTTAGCTAAAGAGCGTTTCCCTCTGTTGTCTTCCAAGTCATGGAACGAGGAAGTTTGAGAAAAGACCAAAGGGCATTTTCCTTTGTTCTGGAGAGGAGGAGGAATAGCCAAAAGACTACCCCCAGTGGATTGTGCCGGAGCAGCAGGGTGTTGGAGAGGAGCAGCACTCTTTCCTTTGTTGTGAGAAGAAGAAAGATTAGCCAAAGGGCTGTCTCTCTTGGATTGCGCAGACATGGTTTGTGCATGAGTGGATGGTGCACTGGCAGGTTGCGCAGGAGAGTCCTTGACAGAAAACTTTCTGGTTCTGACCATAGATACTATGGTTTGCGCATCAGGAGTTCTGGCCACAGAGTGTTTAGGATGCACTCTAGTTGCTGGAGTGTTGGTTTACGCAGGAAGATGGGCAGCCAACTGCGCCAGAGACAGAGGAGTCTTATACTTTGACAAGGCAGCAAAAAAAGTCTTCTGTGCACTAGAAACAGTAAATTACACAGCGTTCTTGACAGAGACAGATTGTGCAACAGTATTAGTGGCAGCAACTGTAGACTCTGCAGCAGATTGCGCAGCAGGCTTCTTGGCAGACTGCGCAGCAGTCTTGCTGACAGAGTTGATGGACTACGCAGCAGTCTCGGAGACCCACACTGGGCGCACTTTGCTCGTGGCAGAAGTAGTTGCAGTGCGAGGAGTGGTCTTGGAATTGATCATGGTTTCATAGGCTGTCTGGTTGACCTTCACAACCAGAGTCTTCTGCGTCTTCCCGATAGACGCTACGTCACATTGAGTTGTCACTTCCTCGTCAGAGGAGAAAGTCATCCCCAGCAGAGTCGCCATTTTGTTTGTAAAAACAAAAGTATGAAACTTTATTGATACAAACTTTGTAAAGATTACAAGAATTCTGGGAAAGGTACAACTATAGGAATCCAATCTAGAAGACGATTGCTTTATCCCTTGGACGATGTGAACTTTGAAGACGGTAGCCTCTGAAGTTGAAGTTGAAGGCAAGAGCCTCGGAAATTTGAAGGCAAAAGCCTCGGAAGAATGTAGCAGCACTTGGGCAAGAACTCCTGATCTCTGGTGATGATCTCTGATCTCTGTGATCTGTGATCTCTTTGAATGGAGACTTGAAACTCTATTTATAGAGTTCTGGAAATAACTAACTTTTAGTTATTCTAGACTGCGCATGATGGATTGCGCATGAATTGGATTGCACAACTGTAGACTGCGCAGGCAGTTGTCCGATCATGGGCCAACTGTCTTGGACACATGGTATCATTTGATTGAAATGCGCATGATTGTTCATAGACGGTTGCCACGTAATGAGCAATTGATGGCATGAATGCCACGTATATATTGTCAGTTGTGTTGATAAAGTGCGCAACCTGAATTGCGCTGGCTTTGGATTGCACAGGAATGGACTGCGCAGGCATGGATTACGCCAATATGGATTACGCACCAGATAGGCTGGCCGATTGTGCTGCCAGCTGTCCTCGAGTGCCGTGCTGCACGATTAAACAAACAGTCGCCTCGTTCTCCGTGCTGTCAGCTTTCAGAAGATTTGATTGTGTCAGGTAGTGGTGATGATTTGCCACGTTAGCCTGCGCGCTTGAGAGTGTGCACAGTCTAGTGTGCGCAATTTGTATGATGCGCAATCTGATGTCTGTACAGTTCATTTGAAAGATGCATTTCTTGATCTTCATGACTTTGTTGATGTGTGCAACTTAATTTTTTAGGACCTACATACAGGTGTGACACGATTCCTAACTGCATACTAGCTAAGGGATGTCCTAGCATAGAAAATCAATTTGGGGTGACACTAAGCCTATAACCAACCATTAGAACCCTTAGAAACACAAAGATCATTTTAGAGTTTTACAAAATCTAAACATGTAAATATATACACTAATAATAATTAATTGCAAATTAAGGATGACACATAAACAAAATCTACAGATGTCGTCAGATGACAAAACAAATATCATCAACGTGTCCAGATTGGTCAAATTAGCTAGGATAGCCTACCCGTAAGTCCAATTTGGATACAGGGGCAAAAAGGTAATTTCGGATCAAAATAATGTCCGTCATTGGACACACTTTGCACCGAAAAATGTGTTAGGATAGAAGTCTACAAAATCTAGCAAATTATATGTCCACGAATCCAGAATGATGATACGAACCCAACGGTATGTCCGAAATGGAATTCCGATGACCCGATCACAAAATGGTCCGTTGACCTGGATATTGGTATATGATTTGCACGGAAATGCATGTCGAAGCCAAAGTCCAAAAAATATAACAAAGTATACGTCAACGAGTCCATAATGACGATACGAACTCAACGGTATATCCAGAATTGGATTCCGATGAGCAGATCTTAAAATGACACGTTGACGCGAACATTTGGAATCCTGTTTGCACGAAAATGCGTGCCGGAGCAAATGTCTTCAAAACTCAGCAAATTATATGTCAACGAGTCCAGAATGACGATACTAACTCAACGGTATATCCGAAATTGGATTCCGATGAGCCGATCTCAAAGTGATCCGTTGACTCGGACTGGGGACCCGTTTTGCACCGAAATGCATGTCAGGGCCCACGTCCTCCAAATCTAACAAACTTTATATATAAACGTGCCAGAACGATGCCACGAGTCTACTGGTGGTGTCAGAAATTGAATCTGGAGTCCCGGATTCAAAAATGGATTTTAACAAGTACAAATTAAGGAATTTGGACGGCCAACTTTGGCGTCGAATTCGATCAACCAAACGTGCTTATAATAAAACGAAACTTAAGAGACAGGAAGAGGGTTATACCAGCTACGCACAGGAACTAGTAGCGCGCCAACAGGAGCTGCGATGGCGGAGTTACGAGCTGACGAAGTTGGCTCCACAAAACTGTCCAAAAATAGTACAATTTAAAGTGTCAACTTGGTGGCCAGTTTTGATGTATCAAACGACGAAATTATCGGACGAAACTTGATATGAGTGAAGGGGTATATACCGAGATTGTGACGGAGCAAAGAGTTCGCCGATCCAACGGTCGAATCTCTCAAAAAATGTGCGCGAAGTCGCTGTCCCAAAACACAATTTTGAGTTCGATCCCGCGCGCGTCACGCCGGGATTCCGTGCGAAACGCACGAATCGTGTACGTGGCACGTCGGGGAAGGAGGCGCTGCTCCGGGGGTGGTCGTCGGAGCTTCGTCGGGCAGGGGAAGTCGCCGTGGTGGCGGATGGCCGGATGCCACGCGGCTCACGCGCGCGCTGCTACGTGCACTATGCGCACTGCTGTGCAGCGCATGGCCGCGCGATGACAGGCCAGGCAGGGTCACAACGAGCGGCGCAGTTACCGGCGGTGGCGGAGGCCCGCTGGGGGTGTGGGTGATGGTGGTGCTTGTGATGGTGGTGATGATGTTGAGGATGATGATGGTGAAGGTGATAATGGTGATGGTGGTGAGCTTTATGATGATGATGGTGGTGATGGTGAGAGTGATGGTGAGGAAAAAAAAGGAGAGGATGATGGTGAGGGTGGTGATATCGGCTGTAGAGTAGAGGGAGAGTGTGCTGTTGAGAGAGGGAGAGTGATATATGTTTTTGTGTGTGTGTGTGTGTGTATAATATATGGAAAGAGAGAGAGTGTGAGAATAGAGAGAGAGAGAGATATATTTGAGAAAGAGAGAAAGAGGTCGGCTGAAGGGGAGAGTGTTGTGCTGGTATGGGGAATGAGGGGGTGAGGTGTATGGGAGTGTTTTAAGGAGGAGAGAGAGTGAGATATTTGAATATATGTATATATGTATATATATATATATATATATATATATATATATATATATATATATATATATTAGAAAAAGAGGGAAAGATATTTGTATAGATATTTTAAAAATAGGGAAAAAGGAAAATTGTGTGGGGTATTCATAAGGGGATAACATGGAGCTTGGGTTCGGGTTCGGTTGAGGCGGGTCGGGTCAAAATCGGACATGGTGCAATAATTGAATTTAAATAGGTATTTATGATCATGGGTAAATAAGAGACATGTGGGGACTCAAATAAATGGGACACAAATATCATGTGGTAGTAGGCTTTATGTGGGCCATGTTCCTACTTTGGGTTGACTAGGTTGGATCGATGTCGGGTCCTGAAATTAAATTGGAAGTCAGGTCACATTTTACGGTAGATAATTAATTGGCCTAAATTGACCCGAAAGTTATGCGAAGCAAATGAAGCACAAAATGGAGTGTTTGAGTGGGACACGAAGGTCATGGGTGTAGAACGTCTCGAGTAGATCATGCATGAGAAGTTGGTTTCAAGAAAACGACTAGTCTTGTGCTCCCAAATTAAAAGTCACGACAACGTGCAAACGATGATCATAGATAAAAGTGAAAATTCAATTAATAATTATTTAATTGAACAAATGGTCTAAATTTACCCGAAGTTGTGCGATACAAAAGAGCACAAGGGAACAAGTTTAAGTGGGACATGATATATCAAAACGAAGATAATCTTGTCTACTTCAAACTCATGAAGAGAGTTTCCAGAGATTGGCATCCCTGACGCTCCAGAAGTCAAAGTCACGGGAAAGAATATTAATGATCAAAACAATTAAGTAATAAAATATTTATTGAAAATAATTCATTTAGAAAATTTAAAATAAACCCTAAAATTCAGGGGGCTTACATCCTACCCACCTTACAAGAATTTCGCCCTCAAAATTTAAAATCATCAAGTAGGTCAAACTATAACATGTAGCTGCTCTGGCTACAATACTCAATCTGCTACCCTTGTGATCATCTCTTCCGTTTCTCTTTACAATCTTTTTTGGTTCAGGTTCAACAAAGGTCCTTCTATCATAAACTACGTCATATATCCTTTAGAATCTTTCATACTAATATGGAACCTTAATGTATACCCTAAAATACAGGTCATTCTCTGGACATGTCTATAGGCCTAAAATGCTTAATCATCAACCATATTTCCAACCTCAATTTGTAAATACTTGATTTCCTTATCACATCCTAAGTATCCTTATTCTATCAATCCACAAGCCCTTTGCATTATTTGTCGTCAATACTTTCCTACAGTTTTTCCTTGAAAGTATACGTTCAATACTTATCCTTGGCGTAGAGCCTTCTTCTTTTTACTTAATAACTCCTCCGAATATAAATCCTCAATTTTAAACTCCTGATTTATTAATTACCAATGTACATATGTCTTTGCCTTGTTCCTTGTCGTTTTAACTGATATATTCCTGATCTCGTACGTAATATTATATCTCATTCTAACTTATTCAATATCATTCCACATATCGATCTACCCTCCAATCATAAGTAAATAGCTTGTAGATAACCAATAATCACTTGGTCATACAAGTCCTGCAATGCTCAATCCTCAAACTGCTAAGCACAAGATTCTAATCCTCAATCCATAGTCACAATAATATACTATCTCATTTCTCCATCTTAGATACCCTATCATCAATTTATAATATCAATACAATCGTTCTTAATGGTTTCCAAGTCTACTACAGTCAGTCACTCATACTTGTCCTATAAGCTTAATCTAACCAATCCCTAGGAAAAGTATTTATCACAAACACGACATTCATAATTATATTATAGAATTAGTTAACAAGGTTTGGCTATTTCGGTCGTCTATCAAAATAGAAGGTAACAACGCCTAAGACTGGGTCAAGCAATCCATAACAGTGTCCAAACAAGTTAAAGGGTTAACCAAGACAGGAAAGTTTGTCGGAATGTCTCCAAGAACGGTACGAAGACAATGAGATGCATACGACGTAGTCGAGGTAAAACTCGAGAACCATATACCTCCGCGATTAGGTCACGTGAAGTTATTGCCAAGTCAATGTGCATCTGGCTGAAATAACTTCTTTGTTCCGTAATACGACGGATGGCTGCAGTACACAGCAGATAATACAGGTTCTTGAACTTATCTTGACTAAATCCATGAAATATTAATCAAATACATAGGGTATGGTTCAAGTAAGATCCGTGAAACATACGTAATCATGATGCCGTCACCTGAAGTCCTGCATCGCCAGTATTTCTCTGGCTGTAAAACTCTCGATTCCGTAATACAAGGTTAAAATCTAATTTCTCGAACCTTTCTTGGATCAATCTATAAGGTGTTTCTAACAATTACCGAGAAAGACGAGAAGAATTACCCAAGAGGTTAACGAAGAAGGGTTTAGTCAAATCATAGGAAAGATGGAACACAAAAATAATTATGTCCAAAAATATAACATGAAAGCAATCCTAATCCTAGTTGTAGATGTAGATAGGACATAGTTAATCAAGACGGGGAAGAATGATAATAAGAATTTATTCTTGCTCATTCGATCATAACGAAGTGAACCAAGTTGAGATATGATCTGATAACCATACTCGTCTTCCTGAAATCATGTTGCCAGAATTGTTGTCACACCAGTAAACTTAGATGCAACAAACGAAAGAGTCATAACTAAGGTATACACCCTATAATCATATTATCCAGAATTCTTGCCATGCCAACTGGTATGGCTGTGAAAAAATCTAAATTCCATAACTAAGATAAGTATACCCAAAATCAGGCCCTATGATTTTTGTCATACCAGCTAATATGGCTGAGATAAATTCTAAACTCCATAAATAAAGCAGACATTTACCTTATCAGGATATATCACAATTCAATCCACAAAATTTATCATGATACAAGATCAAAGTCAACAACGAAAATCAGAAATCAATTTCAACAACGAATTAAGGAAGAACAAATAGAAATAAGCGGAAACATATTTTGAGGTAAGAATAGAGTGAGATCCTCAGGGGTCATCCCAAGGGTACTATCCTGGTCAAAACTGTAACCCACTGAATTTCAATCAAGATACTAAATATAGTTAACGGTCCTATGCTGTGATGAGTTTTCCTATGTTGCAATCCTAGAAATCCTCTAGGTGTTCTAATTGTTGTCCCTAGTGTGAACAAGTTGTCCTAAGATCCTAATTGCAGGCATGCTTGGTACAATAACGTAACCAACAACTTAAGTCTTGACCTGCATGGGCCGCCACTAAAAACATGACACGATCCGCTACCCAAATTGTTGGGCCGGGTCGAGCCATGTCCAGCCTACGCTTGGTTAAAGCGTAGTAAGCTGTTCTAAGTATAAACAATAAAGGATCTAAGCTACTAACAGTTCTAATATAACATTTAATAGGTTCATCACAACACAGCATCTATAAGCGAAAGTAAAGTAAATATAGACTTAATAATACACTTCCAAAGTATTAAACTGGAGACAAAGTCCAGTGAATACAAGATATAGTCTAAACAGTTCAATAACTAAGCCAAAAGAATCTAAGCGAGACTACCAAGCGAGGTTCCCTACAGGGACTTCCTCGGGAGCAAAAGCCGGGTCCTCTGTAGTGGGTCCATAGAAAAGATCACAGAGCAAATCTTCCTCCGAAAGTATGCC